>CM036940.2:64575750-64987068 GCA_020352615.2 Yoshiicerus persimilis | reverse complement strand
TTAATATACGGTGGACGTATCAGGGCATATGATAAAGGCATTAATATTACTGTATCTGTTTTCTTTGGACGTCCCCTTTTCCTCTTCTGACCTACAGGAATAGTTTTGGCTCGCAGGGGAATTTCGTAGTCACCTTTCATTGATGCCACTCCAATTGTATGCTTACAGATAAAACATTTTAAGAAATATGGACATGCACATTGACATTGAGAAAGAAACGAGTGATATTTAATTTGCCAGTTCACCGACGTAATTCAGTTGAGGTTGTGAATTTCGTCTTTCATACGCAACAAAGTTTTTCAATTGCATTTTATAAGGAATATCGCCACATTTTTGTCGTAAAATTTCCAGTAATGCATTGGGTGTCATATCTGGAGTCATCTGTATTGCATCAAGGATAACTTTTTTGTGCTCAATTGCTAGACCCTGTTTTAAATGAATGTGTTCGTTTCCCCTTATGTAGAACTTGTTATCAACGGTCAGCTAGTTCACTCGCTTTAACTTCATTGGGCAATCTTCCCCGCCTTCATCACAGTTGAAGTACTCTACAATTAAATTTTTTCGATTACGTTTATATCTTCTTCGCCAAAACTTAGTCGATCACGTCAATTTGTATTCCTTAGGGCAACAACCTAACACTAGACCATTAAAAACATTTTCTGTTACTATTCCGAGTTTGACCACAGCTACAGATATATATAATGTGTTCCAAAATTTTCCTATTTCAATAGAGGAAAAGGGGACGTCCCGTGCATATGCAACAGAAAATCCGTACCCGTATTAATTCATTATTAATATAGTAGTCCCCCATTTCATTTAGCAACTTCTCTGTCGCCAGAGAACCGTACCTAATTTCATTTGGTACGGTTCATTCAGTCCGCTTTTCATCCAGTCCACAGAAAATTTTCCTGTCTCTGGTTTCACTCATTTGTGTCCCGACTTTAAATTTAATCCCTAAATAATTACTTTAAGGAATATTATGGTACATCTTAGAATATCCTTTACGATTCAATTGTTTGCAGGATTTTTTATGTAATGTAAATAATTCGCAAAGACAATTATTACCTTATCGTATAAAAAGCGATTTTGATTTATAAGCTGTACGCGTAATTCTGAAGTTATTCAAAAGATATTATTATTTCGTCATTACTGCTAGATGTTGCCTCCCCTCAACCGAGCCGTCACGAAGTTTCTTCTAAACAGATTGCTTTGGCCTCCTAAGCTTCATTTCTCCACTGGTGCAGAATTTATTAATCTTTGTGCCGGGGGGTTATGAAGTTCAGTCGGCTTTAGAAAACCCTGCTGCGTTTAACTCAACATTTTAAAATCATCTGCAAGTTAACTTCTAATATGGGGATGTCTTGTGTCTCAACAAACTTACCGAAGTACATCGAAGAATTCTTGTAATATAATGAAATGCACATTTGGAAGACTCATTTTGGTGGCATCGGTTACAATAATTTGTTCTTACTAATCGCAAATATTGTCACCCATGTTACCAAATTGGGATTTTCCGCACATCTTATTGGAAAAACGTCTGGCTTGTCATACCAGTGCATACTGGGCTTCTTGATATCAGAATATTCATCGTCATCGTCTTTATTCATCGTCGCTCGCTTTGTTAACTGCTTACAACCTCATTACTCAAATCTTCCGATACATATGTCACCGCCTCTGAGCGCACCCAGCTTATGAGAGCACACATCGGGAATTTATATGCAAATAACTTTGCCCTATTATAGATGAGGAAATGAAAATTAATACATGTTGAAATACATTATATAATCAACGTTTTCACCAAATTTCATTCCCACAGCAGCTACAGGAAAAAAAGTTATTAACGACATCTAACATCTAAAACTGAAGTTTTTGATGGATCATTTCAGGTATTCATTAATAACTTTTTCCTGTAGCAGCTATGGAGATGAAATTTGGTGAAAACGATAGGAATACACAACACCTTGTGCTATTTTAAATTAGGTAAACCAATCTAGAATCTTGACAGTAGTATTCATTAGATATTATTTAATATTTATTATTATATATTTATTTATGTGACCCATGGATCCAATGATATTTTATATTTATGTCACATAAAAAATTTAAATAAATGCAACCACCGGTAATGAGTGCAAATGTGACAAAAATACTGTACCAAGTTTATATAATTTTAGTATTTCAATTTTACTAATTACTTAATGTATTCTTTTTCTTCAACGTACCATACACACATTTATGGAGACAACACATAAAACTAAGCAAATTTAAAATGCTTGAAGGAATTCAGCAACACCTTTGGTTAACGATATAAGAAATGAAAAAATCGCTTTTCGTTTAGCAAAACTGAAATTTCCAAAAGCAATTTTGTTCGGTTGAAGACTTGTATGAATCTTAGAGCGGTATAGAAATTCCTTTTTGTTGTTGTAGACAGGCTTCCAGGATGCAATGCATTTTATTGAATGTCGGTATGCTAGAGATAGTATCCAAAGATAAAATGTCCAGAAAGAGGGAAGAAAGACAAGAATGAAGCTGAATAATACCACGGTAAATTTGTCAAGGTACTTATACTTGCGGATAAGTAAATAGCAGCAGAGATGACTTTCCCTTTTGACGAACAACTTCAATGCATAAAAGTTAATTGCACCAAATTTGTTTAACAACTTTGTTAAAATATTTAAAATCTTGTAGTATTTTAAGGTATTCTTTAATGAGCGAAGTTCTTTTTTAGTTGAGTAATTTCCTTTACTGTACCTATAAGCAAAAACATGAAGAAAATTTAATATAGTCACTTTTGCTCATAAATCTCATATGTAAAATATGGTTTATTAGTTACTTGATTTGCCTCCCAATTGTAATATTCATTATAATGAAGCTAGCCACGGTTAAATATATGCTGAAAAATTGTGCAAACGTTGAAGTTATGATCCACCAAAAGAAAACACTTTGTGCTACTAGTAAAAAATAGTATTCAAAACTGGTTTTGTCCTCGAGAAATGAAGTTGGAAAAGTTGGCCACCAAGGGTTGAATGCAGGGAGCAGAGAAACAAAAGATGACGAGGCTATCAGGATGAAGCACGAAATGTTATTTAGAGTAGAGATGAATTTTTCTTCTTTAACGCTATCTTGTTTACGCAGAGAGAATTTTTCTGAAATAGTATTTGTTTAAAAATCAATTAGAATATATATTTAAAAATACTTAAAATATGGAGCCAAAGTTTTTATTTTTATTACCTTGAAAAGTTTTGTAGACTGTCAATTGCGTGTTAAATAATAATATAAATTTTTCTTTTAGGTATTTATAAGTGTAAACAGTAATGAAAGAAAAAAAGAATGTCATTAGAAAGAAGACACATAGGTAACAGTCTAGTGAATTAGGGTTTCTCCTCAATTCGTAAGGGACTCTTAGCAAGACACAAATCTCCCAAATATGACAACTCACAAAGAACAGATTAAACTTTGCTTTTACATATTTGCTTTTGGAGTGCAGCAGCTTTCTGTTTTTGGCATCGTAAACGAAAGGCACACTTCCTAGGAAATTGCCTACTTTGATACAATTTTGTACTATTTTATGGCAAAGCAAAATGCAAATGTGAATGTCCAAATTGAAAAAATATTTTGACAGAGGCATAGCAATTTCTTTGACATTTCCGTCAGTTGCAGAATTGTATTTAATTTCTGTTTGTCGGTTTTGTATATGTCTTCCACAACAACGTTATTTTTCTTGCCGATTCTGCTATAGATCTTATCAATAAATGTATCTTTTTTCGTAAATAAAACCCTTTCAGCCAAGTACCTAGTAGTTATTTTAAATTGTAAATAATGGTTATACAATAATAATAGCGTGCATTGTTGGTGAGGAAACTGACTCCTATACAATTAGACATTTTTGCAACTAATATTTTACTTTTTACTACGTAATGTTAGCACAACAACTTCTACATTATTTCGGCAGCACTAATTTGAAGTTAATTTAAATATTTACAACTAATTTTCGAAATGTCTTGACCGATTATTCTGTGGAACAAAAGAACAACGAAATAAAGCAACAACAAAATTATACTTTATACCTCTCGTAGACAAGGAATTTTGTTGTGCAGGCAGGTATGCCTGCCCGGGCAAGATAAATTATCTCCAGGCATTTAGGGGTGCAAGCCAAAGTGTAGGGAACTCTTTCTAGAGACTAGGTATAATATATTAAATATTGTAATATAATTTTAAGGTTCAGATTTTCACTCGGCATTACCAGTAATGCTTACCCTTATTGCCGAGTAATCATCAATTTCCTCCAAAATTCACCCAAATGACTAATTTTACTCGGCAGTAACCAGAATGACCGCATTGAATGGCAAAATGACTGCAACAATTACTGAAATTTGTATTACTGACAAAAGAAAGTAATAAGTCACATAAGAGGTACATGTAAAAAGCTTTTTCGATCTACTAATTTTATTTTCATATACAGAGCTGTATAGGTTAAAAAATTATTTATTAAGGTAAGATTCATCACGCTATGGCAATTGCTATTGCGTATTGTACAGGGTGTAAAGATAAACACACAGTCAACGAAAACTAAAAAGCTTGAAGGAATTCAGCAACACCTCTAGTTAGTGAGTGCATGTATGTTATTATCGTTTTTTGCTTAGCAAAACTGAAACTTCCAATAGCTATTTTGTTTGGTCGGAGACTTGCATGTACCTTAGACAGGTATAAAAATTCAAATTTGTTGACGCTGTAGACAGGTTTCCAGGATTTAATGCATTTCGCTGACTCTCTGTATATCGATGAAAGTATCCAGAGGTAGCATGTCCAGAAGCAGGGCCAAAAGGCAACGATGAGACAGATTACGCTCAAAGATAAATTGTCGAGATATTTATGTTTTCTGATCAGCAAATAGATGCAGAGGTGAGAATCTCTTTTAACGAAAATTTTTAGTGCATACAAATTAAGTGAACCGAATTCATTTAACAATTTTGTTAAAATATTTAGAATTTTGTAGTATATTAAATTATTTTGTATTAGGCGAAGTTCATTTTTAGTCGAGTCGTTACGTTTCTTGTACCTAAATCCAAAAGGAAAATTATTTTTGCTTAAGAAAGATAATTGCAAATTTCAGTGTTATTTATAAAATAATTTTCAGTTACCTAATTTCTCTGCCAATTGCAATATTTATAGCTATAAATTTAGTGACTGTCAAATACAAGCCGAAAAATTGAGTCATCACGGAAGCTATGATCCACCAAAACAAAATACATTGGGAGACCAACACGGAATAGTATATTAAACTGTTTTTGTTTTGGAACAGCGATGTTGGAAACGTTGGCCACCAAGGGTTAACTAAGGGCATTAGAGAAATGGTAGAAAACATGGCTATCACAAGAACGGATGAGATATTACATAAGGTGGAGACGAAAGCCTCTTTTTCTGATTGCCCTTTTGATGGGGATGATAATTTTTCTGAAGTGTTAATATTCAATAGTTAGAAAAGATGTGATAATACAGAATTAAAAGATAAATTCAAAATTGCTAATTACCTTTAAAATTGCGGTAGACTTCCATCTGAGTGTTAAATAATAAAAGGATTTTTCCTTTTTGAAATTTATATGTGTACACAAGCATTACAGAAAAACATAGTTTTATTGTCCCAAAAATGCAAAGACAATATTCCCATGAATTTGGGTTTCTCCGAAATTCGTAGAAGGATCTCAATAAAAGAAACATCATCCAAATATGACTCCACACAAAAAATATAGTGTATTTTGCCTTGACATATTTGCCTTTAGAATGCAGCAGTTTAGTCTTTTTCTTATCAAAACTAAATGGCACACTTCCTAAGAAATGGCCTATTTCGAAACAACGTTGAATAATTTTATTGCATATCGAAATGCACATATGAATGTCCAAATTGAAAATATGTTGAATCTTGGGATTCCTCCGTTTTGTCTTAGTCAAAGCCATCGTCTTTATTTTATTGGAAAGTCTCTCAATTGCTGACTTGTTTCGAATTGTATTACCGAACTAAGTTCTCGATTCGAAATGTAAGGCAGACAACAATAGTTATCCATTACGGATGGTCACAGATCGTATCAATGAAATAGATTTTCATAAACATTAACCTGGCACCAAAGCTATAGCAATTGCTTTCATTAGGTGTTGTTAGGCAGATGATATCAACATATTTATAGAAGTTTGTTTTCATAGTCATTAACCTGGCACCAAAGTTCTGCTGATTTTGTTTACAGTTTACGCTTTCGTAAGTGATAACATAATAACAGCCTGCAAAATGCTTTAATATACTAAAGAAAAGTTTTGCTATTATGTTCATAAACGCAAACTCAATACCTAGATATATGCTCAATCTACGTGAAATAAGTGGTTTCACAATATTACATTTTTCAGAACATAAATGGAAATTAGGTGACATGTTCTCTCTCTGGAAAATAAAAAATTCAGATGGTTATAACTTCTGTATTAAGTATAAGTAAGTTTGTAAAAGTTTCGAATATTGGCTCCAATGTTTTTAAGAATATATGTTTTAGAGCTAATTTAAATGATTACAGTCGTAGCACTTCAGAGATATTTATTTCTTACCGCAAAATTGGCTAACACACTATAAATTAGAAAATGAGGTCTTTTACTACAGAATAAACTCAAATTCGGGCACAGCAAACAACAGGAGTAGCAAATTGCAATCCTTTTTTTCTGTACGACATATTCGTTCCGCCTCCAATTTGTGTGTATTTAGAAAGCAATTACAAGCTTGCCGGAGCCAAGTTGCAATTTTCAGTATATACTATGAAGAAGAAATCTATGAGTATAAACGTCCTTAATTTTCTTTCCTTTGTTAAGACGATGATACCAAACGGGTTCACCGTTATGCTTAGTGTAATAATGTGGGAAGGTGAAATGTTATTTTGAGTTAATACAGAGTTAAGTCAAATGGGTATAATGAGATAGAATTAAATGAGTGGTCAACCTCCTCAGATGGGATGGACATGGAGTTACCTAGACCTTGTACACAGCCATTTTGCATGGAATTCAGAAGTCCGGCCCTTATATTAAGAACTTGACATTATAATTGGCCCTGAGTTCGAAAATGCTTTGCATGTGTGATATTAAGAGTTAAAATTAAATAGTTTGGACGAAATAAGGCGCTTAAATTTTTTGCAAAGGAAATCAAAATGAAAACGTAGAAGCTCTCTGGTAAAATACACGTTCGACTTCAGCATTTAATTTTACATCTAAAATTGCACCAAATCTTAGTGCTAAAATTACAAATATGGAAATGATACCTTACATTATGGAGTCGTAAAAATATTGGTGATGTTAAGAATGCTTAAAATGCTTGAAGGAATTCAGCAATGCCTTTAGTTAGTGAGTGTAGATACGACAGAATAGTTTTCCGCTTAACAAATTTGAAACTTCCAATATATAATTTATGAGGTTCCAGACTTGTAATGACCTTTTTCTGATATAATAGTTGTGTTTCGTTGGTGCCGTTGGTCGGTTTCCAGGATTTAATACATCGTTTTGAATCATGATACACAAGTGAAAATAACCATATATTACAAGTCCAAAAGCAAGGTAAAATTGCAAAACCAATACTGAATAATATTAGTGTAAACAGGTCAAGGTGCATATGCTTCCTTATAAGCAAATAGCCGAACAGATAAGTTTCCCGTTTAATGAGAAGCTTCATTACAAAAAATTAAAACGACACAATTCATTTAACAATTTAGTTAAAATACTTAGGACTCTATAATACTTTAAAGCGGTGTCCAGTACACGAAGTTCATTTTTGGTTGAGTATGCTGACTTACTGTATCTGTAAATTTAAAATTTAATTTAATTTTTCAATTTCAATATTTTACTAAAAGGTTTGATTTAAAGCTTACCTGATCTCACTGCCAATTGATATAATCATAGCTATAAAGTTGATTATTGTAAAATACACGCTGGTAAATTGTACAACTGTAGCAGACAACAGCCACCAGAAGAAAACGCATTGAAGTAGGATTAGACTGTGGTATACGAAACTATCTGATTTTTGTAACAATGAAAAAGGAAAAATTGGCCATTCGTGTTTAAGTATAGGCAGAAACCATAATGCAATTGTCACTATTATCAGGACTGAAGACGATATTTCATTCAGGGCGGAGATTTGCAATTTGCGGCGACTACTATCCTTTTTATTAGTGGAGAATGTTTCTAAAATTTGTCCAAAAACATGACTTTTTATTATAATATGAAATTAAATATTTAGATTTAGTGAAATATAGGACATCGTTATTTTTTACCTTTAAAATTTTGGTAGACTGAGAACTGCAGATTCAATAGTAATAATAATATTTCTTTTTGATATATGTAAGTGTATGTTGGAATTATATAGAAAAATAGTGTCAATAAGCCAAAAGTGCTTATATAAAAGTCAAACGAATTTGGGTTTTTATTGAACTGGCACCAACTTCTGATTAAAAGGAATATAATCAATAAATGAACACATAAACTAAGTAAATTAAACTTCATTTTAGAAATCTTGCTTTTAGTATGTAACACTCTGTCACCATTTTCATTCAAAACAAAAGGCACACTTCCTAAAAAATGGCCTACTCTAATAATATTTTTCAGAATTCTGTGACATAGCAAAATAAAAATGTGTATGTCAAATTTCAAAAAGATTGGGTTATTCCTTTTTCGGAATTTTGAAATAAATGAAGACTTTGCTTTAACAAGCCTGTCGGGCATTTGGAGGACTTTTGCTACGTTTATATTCATAACTGTAATAATTTTTCGCCAAACCGTTCTTTAAGTAATGTACATCTATCTATATCAATATATACCTACTTGTACCATCTAGGAAATAATTTTCGTGTAGCGGAAGAAACTTAGCATGGTTATTACTTCAAAGCAAAGATTTTAAGATTAAATGCGAAATAGTTGGACACTCAGCCGAAACGGCGACCTATTTTGATGCTGGGACTACATTGTATTACTAAGATAAACGTTACCACCTTGCAATATTCTAAAAATGCCGGTTCAACGTTAATATAAAATTAACATTGAGAGAATAGTTCACCACAAAGGGATCAATCAACTTTTTGAAGAAGGTACTCTTTATTTATATTGTTTTGGCTCAGTAATAGTAGTATATTAATTTCCAATCAAGATAACTACTACTGACGTATTCGGAAGGGACATTCAAGGCCAATACCTTTATATTATTGACTTATAAAACCGCATAACCGTAGTAGAAGTAATGCCAAACCAAGATATTATTAACGTCAATAAAATAGTAAAAACAATCATGTCTACAACAATTTCAGTATTCAGTATAGAACATATTTAACACCGATTTAAACCATTTTAGCTTTATGTGTGCCTGAATACAGAACAAAACTCATAATTATTAAGAGGAGCATCAGCGAACTCTTTATAGGAATGAAGGATCTGTCTGGATGGATGTCTGTCTGTCTGTGCGTGTGTTCGCGAAACGCTACTTTATAGTAATGTCCGATCTGTCTGTCTGTGTGTTCGAATTGTCAGTATGTGCCGCATGTTACACTTCGACTTTCGTACTGTCTTAAATCAAAATATCCTACATACTAATATTGTTTTTCTCTGTTTTCATGCTGTTTTTTCTCGGTTTCGGTTTTCTGTTTTCTCAATGTCTATGCTCCTCTTTATTACGTGCTGTTTTAACGGGTTTATTTCTTATTGAACCGATTAAATAAATTGCAGTAGTTACTATGACTGACAATTTTAGTTTTACACCTCTGGTTGACAATCATGCATACAGCAAGGAAGGACTCTACAATTGAGTAGTTACAAAAGTAAACGCCAATTTTCTCTGAGGTTTTACGTAATTACCCACTGAAAAAAAAGATGAACAATAACGTATTGCTTGGTAAAGTGCTCACAATACGTAATTTGTATTTCATACTCGCAATATAAATTGGCTTAGCATTTAAATATGCCTGCTACTTAATTCGACCGGGAAATAAAGGGATTATGCCATCTCGAAATTCATGTCTTCTAAATAAAATGGATATTTTTAGTAGAATAAGTTGTAAAAATATGCGTAAAGGAATTTTTTCTTGAAACAAAATGGTATTGTATATTTATCCATGTACAGTGTTGGCCACAAGTCACGCATCATTGGGATATAACATTACGTGTGGCCAGAAATTACGCATCATAGGGAATTAACATTACGGGTGGCCAGAAGTCACGCATCATAGGGAAATAACATTGGTGTGTAAAAGGTAAAGGACTTTAGTTAAGTCCTTTACCTTTTCTGAAGTCCAGTTCCGGTAGCAATTCGTTCATTAGCAAATCAAGATACGTTTCACCATTTACCGTCCCCGTAAAGAATTTAACGAAGATAGTGTCCAAAATTGACTGCGTCCAGAGACAAAATTTTCATTTTATATGGTTTAAAATGATGTAATTTTAGGATAGGACGAACACTGGTTCTTGAAATGTTAAAACCACTTGCTACTTCTCTTAGTGATCTTCTTGGACTTGCAACAAATTTTGCAAGAACTGACTGCAACCTCTGGGTTTGTGGCAGTCTTAGGCCCCAGACCGAGGGGCATCAGCTGTAGAACCTGTCTTCTTGAATTTGCTAGCCAATCGAACAACTGTTGATTGGTGGATGGCCTTATCAAAGGATGTCTCCGAGCGAATCCTACTGCCACGGCTCTGGTAGATAAGTCTGGACGTCCAGCCAACATTACCACTCCCATTCTTTTTTTCTTCGAAAGCTTCATCGCACAAACGATACTCATATTTGATAAAAAGAACTTACAAAAAAGTGTTATCCTTCTCAAATAAACATGCATTGGAGTTGATTATTGAATGGAACCGAAGCGCCTCTCAAACACCAATATTATTTCCCTATGATGCGTGACTTCTGGCCACCCGTAATGTTAATTCCCTATGATGCGTAATTTCTGGCCACACGTAATGTTATATCCCAATGATGCGTGACTTACGGCCAACACTGTATATATACAGGTGCACACGCTAACGAACTCGCACATGAATCGCTAAACTTTGTTGAAAATGACTGAAAATAAGGATACAAAAATAAATCAGGTGTCAGGAAAAGTTACGTATTTCTACTGTAAAGTTGGTTGGCAAAAAGCTTCCTAAAACTGCTACTAATAGTAATACTTTACTGCAATAATCTACAATATTTCTTTTGTCCCACAATGTCTAAGACATGTTCATTTATACTTAGTAAAAATTCATCCCGGAAACCATTTAAAGGCTAAATTATTGTTTACTATTTAAAATACAGAATACAGAACATCCAGCAATAGAATGTTAAACTTTTAAGCTGAATTACTAAACTAGTTATCACTGCATGTATAATAATAGAAATTTTTTTATACCTATACTACCGACTTGTACAAATTGTGCAGGGTGAGATATAATCAAGATGAGGCAAAATAAAATCGTTCCCAAAATTTTATCATCAGTGGGAAGCTGGGATGGGAGATATGTGACAGACCGACAATATATATATATAAGACATACCGAGACGTTACATACCCATACATTTACCTACCCATGACATTACATACCGCGAGGTTACATTCCAGTGCTATGCCTTATATGTCTTATGCACTTCCCGATCGTTTCTTTGATGCTCTGCACTGCATCTTTCCATCCAATCAGTCTTGCAATTAGTTCCTCTTGGAATCTCGTAACAAAGTGTTAATATTAACTCATTTATTTGCGTACATGCTTACGAAAAGTATTTATTTCTTTTTTGAAAAATTGAGGTGGACAGCAATGAAAATACAATAGTGATGAATGGACATAGTGACTGTGAAAAAGAAATGATGGCAAGGTGTGCAGTTTGCTACAGACTTTGTGAAACGTCTTGTGCATTTTGTAGAAAAGTTTACTACTGCAGTGCAGAGCATCAAAGAGACGATCGGGAAGTGCATAAGACATATAAGACATTAGCACTGGAATGTAACCTCTCGGTATGTAATGTCATGGGTAGGTAAATGTATGGATATGTAACGTCTCGCTATGTAAAGTCATAGGTAGGTAAATGTTTGGGTATGTAACGTCTTGGTAGGTAATGTCACGGGTAGGTAAAGGTACTGGTATGTAACGTCTCTCGGTAGGTAATGTCTCGTCAGCGTATAACAGCCTGACAGATAATCAATCTAACTTACCATATTGATAATTTCAGTGTAATTTTAACAGTACAAATAAAAACTACATTTAACTGTCGAAAATACTAAAACTCCAAATATTGATTCTTTTATTTTATTACTGTTACAAGATTATTCATTTGTATCGAAGCATTATTACCAAAATTAATGACATAAGCTTAAAATGCTTGAAGAAATTCAGCAAGACCTTTAGTTAATGAGTGCAAATAAGATAGAATGGTTTTTTGTGTTACAAACTTACTTCCAATGTATAATTTATTTGGTTGAAGACTTGCATGAATCCTTTTCTTGTAAGAAAATACCGCTTTTTCAGTGCCGTAGACCGGTTTCCAGGATCTAATGCAGCTTTTTGAATCATGATATACAAGTGATAACAACCACATATAGATAGTCCACCCAAAAGATACAATTATGGCAGAAATAGTGATTAAACAAATTGCAAACATATCAAGGTGCGTGTGTTTCCTTACAAGCAAATAGAAGCACAAATAAATGTCTCGCTTAATTATGAACCTTAACATAAATATACTTAGAGAACAAAATTCATTATGCAACTTAGTTAAAATACTTAGAATTCGGTAATGTAGTAAAGCGTTGTGCAACGAACGAAGTTCATTTGCCGTTGAATATTTTTGTTTATTATATCTGCAATCCCAAAGAGATTTTTTATATTCATCTTATTTTATTTTGTTACTGCATGAATGTACTTCTAAAAAAACATGATGAACAACTTACTTGATTTCACCGCCAATTGAAATAGTAATTGCCACAATAAGGGTTGTCGTCAATAATGTAGACATAAATTGTACAAATGAAGCAAACAACAACCACCAAACGAAAATGCATTGTAGCCCTACTAGACAGTGATATGTAAAACTGTCCGTGTGTTGTAATAGTGAAGTAGGGAAAACAACCCATCGGTGTTTAAGAATAGGAAAGAAACACATTAGGCAACTTAGCAGTGCCAAAATTAAACGCTGTACAAAATTCAGCGTTGACAAAAGAACATCTAGTGACTTATTGTCTTTTTGCCGGGTTGTGAATTTATCTATATAATTTTCAAAGAAATAAAAAATTATAAAAAATCGAATTGAACATTTCTATGAATGAAATATTTCTTTTCCTTACCTAAGAATTTTTGGTAGACACGGAACTGCATATTGATCATTAGTAACACTATTTCTTTTTTATATAAGTAATTATACATAGAAATTACAAATAAACTTATTGTAAGCGAGGCAAAAATGCAGATATAAAAACCGAAAGAATTCGGATTTTTGCTGAATTCGTAACCGCATCTGAGCAAGAGATATGTGAAACTCAAATGAAGACAAACATTTAATAAATGAAATTTTGCTTTTGTTTTCAAACTATTGGAATGCAACACTACACTTTCATTGTCATTCCAAATAAAAGGAACACTTCCTAGCAAGTTGCCTACTTTTATAATATTTAATAGAAATTTCTGACATGACAAAATTAAAAAGTGCACGTCAAATTCGAAAAACGTTTTGCTACTATTGCTAAAGTGGTTTGATGCAAATAAAAGCATGCCAATGTGTACTTTGTGTTAGCTTTAGCAAATAATGAATTTTTGATCTCAAAATACTTTTTCATGCGTTACCTGACTTACACCGTTAAATGGTATGAAGCTTTTTTGAACTTATACTCAAGTATGCATGCAAGCAAGCTGTAATCTGTAAATCATTTATGCATGTCAAATGACAAAATAAGGCTTCTGAAATATTTTAAATAATAAGTATGGAGAACTTTAAACATGGTCAGGAATGTGCATGCACACCGTAAAATATGGTGTAGTTCCCCATGTCGAATTATTTTTTAATGTAGAAATATTTATTTGGCAAAAAGGAATGTGGAATATTTTTGAAAGGTCAAAAGTTCGTTTACCCAATCGTTTATCATCGGAAGGTATCATTATACCATCATCACATCACGAATTGTTCTATGTGTACAGTGCATCTGCTTTTCAAGCAATGCTTGGTCTGATGTAACTTTTATCTGTGAAGCAATGAAATGAAGTAAATATGAAAGAAAAATAATAGAGATGACTATTTCGACTGGACAAACGTGTTTTGAAAGCAAAGATTTTTTTAATTAAGTAGAAGCATTTCGACATTCTGGAGAAATATTTCGAAGGTGGAACTGCTATACTGCATTTTACGGTGTCCATGCAAATTCAGATAAACGTAAACTAAGTGCAACCTTTAAAATTAGAGGCTCATCGCTCAGTGTAATATTAAATTCAAATTGGAATATAATAGTAAAACTTTATTTAAAATTAAAATATGAACTTTTTGAAAAGAGGTGCTATAATTATTTTTGTTTTGGCTCAATAATAACAGCATTTATTTCTAATCAAGAAAACTGCTAACATGTTTAAAGAATTTTAGGACAATTTTCTCAACAATTTCAATACGCCGTACAGAGTTTATCCTTTAAATTTTTTATTAAACTATTTAATACTTTTGCTATTTCTTGCCAACATTACCTTTTTAAGAACTCCTGAATGTGAAATTAGTGGTGTCCAAATAATATCAAATCAAATATTACTAATCATTTCACACAAAAGCATACCAGATGACGATTATTCATGTTCCAAAAGTAATTGCGAAATAATTAATACAGATATGCCTGGTTACACTGACCATCCGCCCAGTTTTCTAAACCCTATCCCAAATTTCACAAAGTGTCATCGTGGAGAATGATAATACCATCAACTGTTTTTGTTTCAGTCAATCAATGCAAAAATTTAATGCTTTGAATAGAAACACGGTGAATACTTCTAAATAGAATAAACCATTCAACCAATGCACTTAATGAAGTAGCAGAAGCGACACATATGTCCTCTGAACCGTAGCAACACAATATAAAAATTTTAAGTATATGTATCGAAGCTTTCAAGAGTTATAACACCTCAATTCGGTGCTAAAAATGCACCTCAATTTTCCCATGGACAAAAGTTAGATGACATAAGTAGTAAGAATGCACCACTTCCGCCACCTATCTTTTCTCTATAGAACTTTCCAGCTACACAACACTTTTAGCCCTGTGTTAACTTTGAGGACACAGGGTGTAACAAATATTGACAAAAATAAAAATCATCAAAAAAGCAGTTTAACGCAATTATTAATTATACGTCGTTACCGAACATCAGAAAGCGCGCTGGAGCGCTGCAGGCTCCATTCTGACCCATAAAATAACATTAAGCCCTCCACTCTTTACTAAAATTTTTAAAATGCGTTCCCATTAGTAGTCTAAATCTTTTTATTTTTATAAGCCAGAATGGAGCCTATATTGTGTGCGCACGCTTTCTGAGGATCGGTTACACCGTATAATTGCGTTAAAGTCAATTTTAAAATTTTATACGGTGAAGACCGTATTTTAAAATTTTTCAATATTTGGTACACCCTGTGTCCTCAAACTTAACGTTTTTAGTAATACATGGAATTCTAGGCTCTATACTAATCAATTTTTTTAGTGGATGTCATTTATCGATCACACCCATTTTCGCAGGGGACCTTCCTTGGAACTCCAAGAACGTACACAAAAAGTTTTAGCGAATTATATTAAGCCGTTCATGAGTTATAGAGCCAACAGACAGACAGACAGACAGACGGACAGACAGACAGACGGACAGACAGACAGACAGACAGACAGACAGATTGTGAAGGGCATTATTATAAAGTAGCTTCCGCTACTTAATAATAGCGCATCCAAACTTAAATGCGAAAGCGTATGATGAAATGAAATGCATACAAATTAAAACAAAGTTTGATTGTCGTAAAATAAACTACATATATTAAATATTTTAGGGTTGAAGTATGAAAAAGTAATTTTTCAGCATAGTAATGTAAATTTTCAATATAAATATACATTTTACTTTTATTGAATATTTACTAGCTTACACATTTTTATGCAGATATTACAAGAATTAATCAAACTTAAAAGGCTTGAAGAAATTCAGCAACACCAATGCTTAATGAAAGTAAGTATGACGGAATAGCTTTTCGTTTAATAATCTTGAAGTTTCCAATAGATAATTTATTCGGTTGCAGACTTGCATGGAGCTTTTTCTTGTATGAAAGTGTTGCTTTATTTTTGTCGTAAACAGGTTTCCAGGATTTAATACAGTTTTTTGAATCATGATACACAAGTGATAATAACCAAAGACAGGAAATCCACACAAATGGTGAAATTACAAAGATAGCAGTGACTAAGCACATAGCAAACATATCCAGGTGTTCATGTTTTCTTGTAATCAAGTACACTGCCAAATAAGTTTCTCGTTTAATTAAAAACCTTACCATCAATAAATTTACAAAAATAAATTCATTTAGTAATTTGGTTAGGATACTTAATAGTCGGTACTGTATTATAGTGTTTTGCGGTGAACGAAGTTCATTTTTCGTAGAGTAATTCTGCTTATTGTATCTGCAATTGCAAAAATGTTTTTTATATTTTATAAATTGCTAGTTCTGCGCTTCTGATAGAAAAAACTTACTTGATTTCACCGCCAATGGAAATGGTAACGGCAATAAAGATGACTATTGTCGTTAATAGGAGAATCAATTGCACAGTTAATGCGGACATCATCCACCAAGAGATAACACATTGTAATAGTACTAGACAATGGTAAACCACACTATCTGTCTTTTGTAGTAGAGAGAAAGGAAAAACTGGCCACCGATGTTTAAGTATAGGTAAAAGGCAGGCTATGCAACTTATTATTATATACAGCAAATATAGGAAGAAATTCAAGGTGGATACAAGCACATTTTGTTGCCCATCATCTTTTTTGCGTACGGTAAATCGATCTATATATTTCCAAAAAAATTTTAATTTTAATCCAAAACTAAAATGGAAAATGCGTAGATGAAATATTTATTTTGCTTACCTAGAAACTTTTGGTAGACCGAGAATTGCATGTTAATCAGTTGTAGCAATTTTTCTTTTTGATATATATAATTGTACATACAAATTACAAATAAGAATACTGTCAGTAAGGCAAAAATAGAGATATAAAAATCAAACGAATCCGGATTTTGACTAAATTCGTAAAGACTTCTGAGCGAGAGATAAATGAGGAACAAATGAACAGAAGCAATTAGTAATTTAAATTTTGTTTTTGTGTACATTCGTTTAGTATGCAATACTGTGTTGTGTTCAGCATTCCAAATAAAAGGCACACTTCCTAGCAAGTTTCCTAATTTAATAACATTTACTAGAAATTTCTGGCAGGATAAAATGAAAACGTGCACGTCGAATTTGGAATTTGTTTTGAATTTGAATTTGGAAAAAGTTTGGCTATTAATTTTAAACCGTTTTGCGACAAATGAAAACATGCCAATGTGTACCTAGTTCACACTTTGAATGAATTTAGAAACTGAATTCTGGTTTTCACAATATTTTCTCCAACGATTTCTTACATTAAATGTTATCAAATATTTTCAAAGTTTATGTACATACAGCGAGATATTACAGTCCAGGATATTTTATGTGAAATGACAATTTCGTGTTTTGTCAATGTTTTAAATTCTACAAGTATAGTTAGATGTAAACAAGGCTTGTGAAAAGTATACTATGTGCAAATTTAGGTAAACGTAGCTAAATGACGTGCAATGTTCAAAAAATCGGAATTCGACGCTATATTAAATTCAAATTGCCGTATATATACATTGACACTACACAAATATGTATAATGTGAACCAAGTAAATTCTTAAACCGAGGTGACAATTATTTATATGCTATGACTCCGTAACGACAGCCTGTATTTATAAAACAACGATGCCACGAAAATTATTAACATGTTAGACTTTTAGGACTAAACCAATGTTTACCATTCCAGCGGGCAGTTGGAAGATAATGCTACACATACGGTATTTCCCGAAAATGTAGGAGCAATAAATTAATCCGCCGGGCCGGATAGTGAGAGAAAAAGGTATAGTGTGTACTAAAGGTACCACTGTGTTAACTCAATAAAATTATTGTCTTATTGTCTTTAGTCATACAAGTTCTTGTATGGCCACGTCGAAATGCTTTTAATGTCAGCAAAACTCTTTTACAACAATTTTCCCAATAATTTCTGTGCATAACACATTTCTAGCAACTCAATTATTTCCTAAACTAAATCCACAAATTGAGCTAGGCAATTTTTTGGCTGGGATTTCAACAGAACCATAATTATTTCTAATTGTGTCAATTACATTTTTCAAAACGTAAATCGTAGTAGTGTAATAACCGGCAATTTTATTTTTCGTAGCAATGGTTGATAATTATATTGCAAAGAAAGACTCATCTAAAGTGAAGAAGAAACAAAAGTATACTAATTTTTACGTAGCCATCATAATTACAAATACAATGTTTGAAAAACTGTTCACAATCACTAATGCGCACTTTCTTCATGTATTATTTAGTCTACTCAAAGCACAATCGGCAAATTAAAAGTTCAGCAGATGAGGACTTTGCAAATGAAATAGAGACTCCTTCGACATTATTATTATATTTACATTTACTTATTTAATGTGAACGTTAGAAAAGATTTAAACTGAACTTTTCTTATGTTAATTTGGGTTCTCTTGAAATCTTCTCTCAATCTTAATTGCTATTAGAATTGGCAGTGTTTGATTACTGATTACAATAAATATTAAACTGTTTGCTTTAAAATTTTGCCTAGCCAATTATTTCCAGTTCTTCTGTAGTGAAAAAGAGATTTTATTAATAGCATGCACTGCGATGGAATATTTAAGGAGCAAGTTGCATACGAATAATGTTGTTGGAGTATTAGTTGGAGTACATAAATTGGATAGCAATATACGAGCTAATGAAAAAAATGCACTTGAAGGCCACCCTGCAGTATATGATATTCTTGATACATATACGATATGAACTACAAATGATAAGAACTTATTACATAAACAATTTACTGCTTTAGTTCTTGAGTGCAGGTAAATCGAGGGGTGTGTCTGCATTATCCTGCACTTTTTCACCCACAAATTGTAAAGACATTTTTGGCAATCTTTATTTTTATGCAATATGCACTTTACACGATCGTGATTTATTATTTCATGCAATGTTAATTGGTGCATAATTACTATATTAATGGTACATTTCTACTTAAAGCAAAAACACCTTAGTGATTTTATTAATTTCCATTCCAAAACATAATAAGTTCAATGTTGACATATAAACTTAATCAGAATGAGGAATTACCAATGTAGAAGTCTTTGGTTGCAGAATTAGGGTAGTTGCTTCATTTTACAGTACAGTATTAAGAAGAAGGATGGGTGCGAGTCAAAAATGTGGGCAATCGTAAAACCGCTTATTTCTTGTAGAAACCGTATCCTCCGTATCCAGCATAAGATGGGTAGGCAGCATAACCAGAATAACCTCCGTATCCAATGTTGCTGTATCCCAATCCGTAGCCTCCGTATCCACTAGCAATGTATTGAGCAGAAGCAGCGGCGATGACGGCGGCGAGGAGGAGGATGGCGAACTGCAAACAAGAATTTCATGATTAAATTGTAAATATTTATTTGAAATTGTGAAAATAAGATTCTTACAAGTTTGGACATGATGATTGAGTTTGGTAGCTAAAAGCTGGAGATTTTCTGGTTGACTGAGATTTACTTTAGAAGTATTGAACTGGATGCTTTGATCAGAGATTCCAGAGCTATTTATACGATTTGAATGCGGAAAACTCAAGTAGCTTTGAAACTGGGTTAGTCCTATGTAATATTACTGAGCATCTCTAGATACAACATGGGTAATCTCATCTCTGACTCACAATAACAAAAGAGAACGCAAAAATGCAGTCTGTTGTGCAATTTATTTATCTTTGGTTTGACCATGGAATAACAAGGCATAAAAATGACACACACCAATTCATGTTTACGATAAACAACATCCTTTGCACCCTGACTCTGATTTGCATGTGGAATCAGTCGATAGAGAGGAATATTTTTAAAACAGCATGCTGGCATTTTTAAGATCTAGAACCTTTTTCGTAGGTTGCAAGCTTGCACACCTTTATTTCAGTCTAATCACAATGAATTTGAACAGGGACGCAAAACTCCGAGTGTCTTCATAAACGGGTTTACTGGTTAGCGATTTTATTCGCACTGATGATTTTGTGGAAGAAATAAAATTTTATTTGTCAAGATATGTTTTTTAACTTTTAACCTTCTTTGAGGTTTTCCTATGTGATCCAAAATTAAATTAAATTATCCAAGAGTATTTTCAAGACATAAGTTCAAAATAAGTATGCATGAGTGATCTGAAATTTAGTAGGTGCACGATTATTTGACAAGATGTAAAATTACGTATATTGTGAACAGGAATTTATTTACTGCTGTAAAAGCTACAATTATTGGTACAATTTGTCTGCGCCATTCTAATGTGTTGGATAATGGGTATATTTTTCGGAAGCCTAGATACAAAATTGGCAATGTTTTAGAATATTTTCTTCATTTCTCGCCAATGTTGACAATTTCCAAATCAAATGCCCATTTAACAATAAAGTCTTTTTGGGTCAAAGGATATTTAGTCCTTGAAAGATTTTCTAGTCTTATAATGAGGGATTAAATTCACCCTGTCTCTGTCCATGATAAAACTTGTTTAGCGAATGATGCGATAAATTATATGCCGGTCTTACTAAAAATAAGCTATGTTTTATTTATTTTCAATGAGCATTTAAAGCTATTTTAATGTTTCAGTATACTTGGGAGTAGTCACAGCCTCCAGCTATTTTAAGTAATATGCTGCTTATAAAGAATTACAATTTTCCTTTAATTGTCAGATTATAGTTTACAACAGTTTTTATTAATTTAAGAAATTCCACTGTAACAAAATCATTTTCCCTTAGATAATGGTCGTAGCTGTTCTACTTGGCAATAATTAATATACAGTAAACTACTATCGGTACTACCTTAGCCATAAGATGTTTTTGAGCTTAATAATACATTACTACTGAATACGGGTAAATAAAGAAAACTGAACGTATAATCAAGAAAAATGTTGCAAAAAATACAATTGACGATACAATAGTAATTATACAGTAGTAACTTTCATTCCTATATGTACCTTTTAAGTTGTCTTTAAGTGACCGGTCATTATTGTTGAATAAACAGATACAGATACGACAACAATACCACAATATAAATAATATTGTTGGTCTAAGTTAAAATTTTAACCAGAACTGAGAAGATTAATTTCAAAACGCTTGAAGTATTTTAGCAATGCCTCTTATCAAAGAATTAAGAAACCCAATTATATTCTTCCGCTTGGAGAAAGAGAAATGCCCGATATATGTTTTATTGGGCTGAAAAGCTTTATGAATCTTTTTCAAATACAAACCACCTTTGCCTTTGCCACTACGACTGTAATCAGGATTCCAAGAGTTAATATACTTTTTTGAATCGTGATACACCAGAGATGTGCACCACAATATGAAAACCCAAACACTTGAAAGACTTATAGTACAAATAATTAGACCAACCAAAATATAAGTATCCAAGAATTGGCGTTTTCTTATTTCCAAATAACAGGTTAGAAAAAGGGATCTCCTTACCAGAAATTGCAGAATCAAAAAAGCTATTGATGAAACCTCATTATTTAATTTTGTTAAGATATTTAGGATTTTGTAATGAATTACAATGTTCAGGGTCTTCCGAAGATGATTTTTTGTGGTGTACACCGATTTTCCATATCTGTATTAAAATAATTCGAAGTATTACTTCATGCCCATTAAAGTTATCAGTTACTAGTGTTAATACCTTATTTCCTGGGAAATTCCTTTGTAAACTGCAATAAAAAGTACCTCGACCAGCAATAAAAATATAAGTTGCGCAAATATGGCATAAATCACCCATGATACCAGAATGGTATGTATGAAAATAAAAAAGTAATATTCAAAACTGTTAGTATTTTGCAGAAGTGACGACGGAAAAATTTTCCATTCATATTTAAAAGGGAGGAGTATGGTAAATATCGTCGGCCATGCAATTAGTAAATAAAACGAAATAAGATTCACGGTTGAAGAAAGAAAGGAAGATTCACAATTACGGTTTTTGTAGTCCACAGAATAATTTGCTAAAATTCAAAAAAATTATCAGTATTTAGGATTCTTATTAAAATATCTGTTTGTTGTACCATCTTACCCAAAAAATCTCGATGGACGTTAAGTGATGTGTTAATTAATAATTTTATCGAGTCACGTTTGAAGTTATAAGTGTACAAAGACATCATCGTAAACCCAGAAGCAATTGAACCAAACAAGCAAATATATAAGTCGAAAGATTTTGAATTTTGACGAAATTCTGTGTATACTTTGGTAACGATATATGCTAAATATGAGTGGAGACATAAATTTAGAAATCCGTATTTTATAAATGTAAATGGCCTAGTCGAATTTAAAATTGTTCCATCCTTCTTTACAGTAAATGGGACACTTCCCAAAAGATAACCGGCTCTGATAGCATTTTGTAGAAGCTTCTGACAAATTAAGACGAAAGTGTAAAAATTAATGTTTCGTGACAGGAAGTATTTTACTTGCTTCATAATTACATGAAATGATAAATGTCTTGTCAACACAACTTAAGGAGGGAAATTATGCTCTATCTATATATTGGTGTATCTTTTGTGAACTTTCTTTGTAAACCTAAAAACAGTGTACCTATATCTATTATCTACAAATAATATTTTGATACCTTTCTCCACTGACTATCTATACTGACTGGTGGTTACTACCGCTGTACTTTAGTAGTTAGATATCACTCATACATCATGCTACATACATTTTTTCTGTAGGAATGTGTAATTTTTTGAATTTCTTATACTTAGTACATATTCGCAAAATACTTTAAAAATACAGTTAAAGTGAAAAATGTGTCGTTATAGTGCTGCTTATCATTGATCTAGGCATAGATATTTACGAAGAAATATCTAGGTTTAGTAATTATTAGGTACTATGCCATTATTATTATTCGCCGAATGGTTTTCGCAAAAAACATGCTGCTAATATGTACTTTAATATTGACTGTCGTGTTTAGTTTTCATGTTTCATACTTATTTACTATAGAGGAACTACTACAAAAGTGTATATCAATTATCTTTTCCGAGAAATTTAACAATAAAACATTTGCTTCTATTTGCAAGATATGTCTCGTCTAATATAATTTAATAGCGGTTCATTTGAGTGTTATGAAATTTAAAAATGGGTCTTAAATAGCACCATGATGTCCCTGAATACAGGGTTTGTGACATTATTTTGATGCCGACGGTTACCATATTCTATTAAGCAATCCTTGCTTACTAATGGTAACATAATTATGGTGTACCATATGCCTCAGTGTACCTTGAATATGTTTCCATGTGCGGGGTTATACTTTTATTGGCTAGCAACCGAAATGCAAATACTAATACTATTACTATTATAGGTTACAATGTTGAGATGTTGCATTTTAGCATATTTACCTGCCTTACCGAATTGAAGTACATTATATGTTGGAAATATCGGACATAATTTCTGTTTATGCGAAATTGCGTTGAATGAAGTTACACAAGTATGCTGCACAATTGTGAAATTTACCATTTCTGTATATTTTTCGTTATTTCGTTCGTTCGTTAGTGAAATGTCACTAAACTTTATTTCATACTGAGTACCACTTACCACTTATGACTTGACGAATATTCAATGAAGCTACACTGATTTCAATTTTCGGTGCTATTGCGTTTCACTCTGCATTTCTAAAAGAGAAAATGACTCTGATTCAATTGTTTAGCGATCGCCAAATTAAGCCAGTTAAATTACTTGGAAATGACTTTTCGAAACAAGAAGCCAAAAAATCGAAGAAAATTTATAATTTATGTAGGTCTTTTTATTATTTTCTGTGGTCCAAGTCATCGTTCGTCTATAAATAATTCAAAGTGGTTTGAATTAATTTTCAAAAGTGAAGTACAAAATAATAATGAATTTAAATTGTCATTTAAATTAATTGAAAGGCAGCCTCACAATAGTTTGAGGTAACTTCAAGCAATAATGAAATTTTTCTTACTGGACCACCATTGATTTATTTCTGTTCCTATGTATTCATCTGGAGGCAAAAGAAGAAAGTGCACTTCAAAAGGTTTGAAGTGTCTTAGCAATACCATTAGTAACTGAGCATAGAAATATGATTATATTTTTCTTTTTAACAGCTCCAAAATTTCCGACATATGTTTTATTGGGCTGCAGAGATCTGTAAACTTTGTTTATGTAGAGCAAAAAGAGCCTTTTACGGTTGTAGTTGATATTGGACTTCCAAGAAGCGATGCATGCTTTGGAATCATGATACAAAACAGACATTGACCACAACGAATAGACCCACAAAATAATTGCAAAAATTATAAAGAAACACGCTGTGACTGCTATGAAATTTCCAAGACGGTCATATTTCCGTATGCATAAGTAGCAAGTAACATATATTGCTCGTTTTATAATGTACTGAAAAATGTAAACAGAGGCTGATCCAATTTCATTACAAATTTTTGTTAAGATCTTAAGGATTTTATAGTATTTTAAAGTATTTTGTAGTGTTCGCAGTTCAGCTATTGTTGAATAATTGGCCATATTATATCTACATGATAAAAATGCGCAGAATTAACTTAATTCATATGTAAAAATGTATTAAGCTAAAACTGTCACACTTACTTAATTTCGCGAGTAATTTTTAGGTGGATCAGAGAAACTGCGCTTAATACACAATAGAAGCACAGACCTTGTGCAACAATTCCACATGCAATCCAAGAAAATATTAGACTATGTATCACTAGAAGACTGTAATAACCAAAACTTTCGTTTTTTTGTAGCACCGAAGAAACAAATATAGTCCAATGGGGTTTTAATAAGGTAAAAAGTAAACTAATCCCCGTTGGCCATACCGTCAAAAAACACGACGATAAAATGGTAACCATTGAAGAATGCAATGCCGACAGCTCTTGGTCCACTGTATTTACTACAAATTTCTCTGTGAATTATAATATTAATCGCTTAAGATATATGAAACCAAAGTGAAACAGTAATGTAGATTTATAGTACCTTGGAAATTTCTGCAGAAGCTGAGTTGAGTATTAATGAGCATCTGTATGGATTCTTTCTTTAAAATAAAAAGGTAAATAAACTTCAAATAGATACATCCTGCAAGTAAGCCGAACAAACAAATACATAATTCAAACGAATTCGATTTGTTTTTAACTTCGTTGTACAGTTTTCCTACAATAAAAACAGAGTACAAATGGGCCAAGAGAAATAAAATATAAAATTTTACTTTAGTAACTCTGCTTTCCGAAATCGATACTTTACAGTTATTGTTCCAAATTAATGGCACACTTCCTAGGAAATTTCCCTGCCTTATAGCATTTTGTGTAAGCTTACTGAGAACCAGAATGCTAATGTTCACATTAAATAAAAATTCAAATGATTTTCTCTTTTTCATTGTCTCACTGAAAGTAAGCTAATTTTAAAATTGCCTTAGAACTTAGAAAATAAATCCCTTCTGATTCAATTTTATTAGTAATCACGGTAGAAATTTAAATTATGAAAAAATATGCATACTGTGTGCTACTTCAAGAATGTACACACTTTTATGCCGAAATAGGAGCCCAGAAATTTTTATACCTCTGTCCGTAATGTAGAATAATTGTATTATTAAAAATGCATAATTTGGTTGGTACGTGTTATGAAACGCTTTCAAAAACAGTAAACTGTATAATTAGTCGTTTTTCAAACCGTATAATATAGTTCCAATCCAATTGCTACTAAAGGTGTCAATATTACAGTTTATAAGGAAAAAATTGGTTCTATGTTCAGAAAGCTTAATTATATGCTTTTACTATCAGAACAATACTTTGAAATTGCACACTCCTATGTCACTTTTGAGTCGGTCGTGGATTACATTTTATACAACTTCCTTTTCCAAATACTATGGTAGAGAAACTTATCCATGCAGTCTTTAATGCTTTTACCATGTACTGACATGGATGACAAAAATCTAAATGCAAGGTTTCGAGTAAAAATTAACTACCTCTCTCTTGTATTGGGAAAAGTGGGAAATACTGTAAAATTCAATCGCAAATGCAAAATAGAAAAATTGGAAATTTAAGCATAACCTGTTTGCGCTTAAAACTGTAATAAATTCATTTTACAAAAGAGTAATAAGTTCATTTTACAAAAGAGCAATAAGTTAATTTTGCAAAAGTGTAATAAATTTATTTTACAAAAGAACAATAAGTTCATTTTACAAAAGAGCAATAAGTTCATTTTACAAAAGAGCAATAAGTTCATTTT
Organism: Yoshiicerus persimilis; assembly: GCA_020352615.2. Classification (NCBI taxonomy): domain Eukaryota; kingdom Metazoa; phylum Arthropoda; class Collembola; order Entomobryomorpha; family Tomoceridae; genus Yoshiicerus; species Yoshiicerus persimilis. The sequence goes on along the minus strand of CM036940.2, from coordinate 64,960,535 downwards.
ACAAAAGAGCAATAAGTTCATTTTGCAAAAGTGTAATAAATTTATTTTACAAAAGAACAATAAGTTCATTTTACAAAAGAGCAATAAATTCATTTTACAAAAGAGTAATAAATTTTAAAATAGGTATGCTTTCCAACATAGTAGTTTATTGAAGTTCATGGAATAACCCTTCGTTTCCAGTTATTTTCCACATATTCCGTCATTTTTCCGATTTTACACTTTCCCAGGTTTCCAAAACAATGGTTTAACGAGTTGTCTATTCGAGTTTATGTCTAAATAATAATTCTGAGTCAACCGACAAAGGTAATATATAGCTGTTATGGCTCGAAAAATCTTGTAGAAAATAATTAATTGCAGATTCTCTTTCAAAAATGACATTATAATCAGTTATATTAATGTGACATTTGCAAGCATTTACTGTTACTGATAAAAGTATATGACTGTATTTGACTGACTCGACGGTCATTGCAGTGCTAAAGTGTAATACAAAAGTCATTCAATACCTTTAAAATCTCTGTACATCACACACTGAGTATCAATCACAAGTATTATAGATGGTATAAGTTGGTACTCGTAGAATGGCATTATGTTCATAAAGGTGGCAAACAACCCAAATAAACTAAGATAGAATTAGAAGGAGCGTATGTTTTGTCGAAACTCACAAAGACTACGAATCTCATAGTCTGTGTACTTCCAGGGGCTACGACATATTAACCAAATGGTTGACCAATTAGCGAAGAATTCGAAAACAGTTTTTATTGAATAACGTTTATTCTTATTACGACGGGTATGTAGTTCCTTGCAAATATTTTACATGGTAAAACGATGTTGAAGTAAGATAAAACTAATAATACTACCCGTGCATTATACTTTGGTTGTATATTGTACGGTGACTCAATGAATTACAGGTTTCTAAATAAAGCAGAACTAATAAACACTTTGGTTGAGAAATACCTATACATATACGGTAGTCGCTTAAGAATTATTCAGCCAAACAAGAAAATTTATTTAGCAATACAAACAAATACATTTTATTTCAATACTCCAGAAGTTGTAACTTATATACATTAGGATTAATTATAAAATAGGGCTTCGAAATGGCGTTCAATCTTGTGCCCAAAAAATTAAAATTTAATTTACATATTTACATCTTAATTTGTTTAAAAGTATTACGTTATACAGTGAGTCAAGGTAGATTCCTTGGCAGTGTACCGTACCGATGGGATAAAAATGGTAAATTAGAATACTGCTGCGGCATTTATGCCAAGTCAAAATTTTATTTCCTCGTTTTCTTTGCGAATATTCAATTTGCGTATATTCTGCTAAGATCATATTACGAATTTCAGAGAAACTCAAATTCTTTTGAATTCTATTTGAGTTTGCTTGGAATACTCTCTCTTTCTTTTGCCTTACTATCTATATACATTATTGCATTAAAAAAGGAAAATATAAGAGTGCTAGTGAATTCTCTGGTCGATGTTTACCAAGATTTTCAAGGTAAACCCAAAATATCCAATGAATTATAAACTACCTATAAATTAAAATGATTCACTTATTTATTATAAACAATTTGGAAATGTAGATAAATTTGTGCTACCAAATGCAGAGCATATGCAGCCATTTCATGAGGCCGTCGCTTGGTTCATTTGGTTGTATTTAATGGTACTATGGCCAATGGTAATTGTAGCAGTCTGCGTGGCCAAACATCGTTGGATTATATTCCTCACTTCATTACTGGATAATAATGGAAGTATTGAGAGTTATTCTGTGATATTTTTACACACATTAATAGGGTCATGGGGGATTTTTGGTATCTACGCACAGTTTATGTTACTGTTGTTTGTCTTCGCATATTTTGTAGCAATTTACAAAGTTATTTGCTGTGAAATCAAGTAAGGATCAAGTATACAAATAATAATAAGGATTACTGAATAATTAACTTTCAATTGAATTTGAGGTATTGTAATTTTGTGATTTAGGTACAACAAACAAACGTACTCGACGAGAAACCAACTGCGATTATTAGAAAATGTTCTGAAATACTACAAAGTATTGCATATTCTTACCAAATTAGCTAATGAAGTCGCTTCAATCACTTTGGTGTCATTTCAGTTTATTGTGAAGCGAATTGTTCTACTGACTTCCTATTTGTGCTTGCGAAGACAGGAACAGTTTGGCACTTACGTGATTGTAGGAGTCGGGTGTGGAACTGTTAGTCTATCAACTATATGGATTTTTGTTTTGTGGTGCACTTCTATTGTGTATCACGACTCAAGGCGATGTATTAAATCATGGAATCCTCTTAGAAACTATGACAGAAGAGATTTCGCCTATTTGAAGAGAATTCATAATAGTTATCAACCGAATAAAATATTCATCGGGAATTTTCAATTTGCAAAACGCAAAAAGATCCTAACGTATTTATATTCTACATCTACTGGTATAATGAAAATGCTTCAAGCATTTTGAGAGTTCGTTGTCATATGTTGTTCGGTCATAAATGAAAACAAATTATATCAGCCCAATTAAAAAATATGTAAAAATTAATGTAAAAATAAACTAAATACTAAGAACTAAATTGTTAAATATTCTACATATTAGTGGTAAAGCTATAAGCAAAAGCGTCTAGTTGAGCGATGGCACGTCCATTATTGTTATATTTTGATTGTTCTGTCCACTGTATATAAAATTTATTATCTTCAGCTCTTTGCTACTGTACCTAATTTTAACTATGAACATATACCTATATATTTCAAAGGGCACTGTTTCTTTTTTTATCTACCTAATAATATTGTATAACGGATCTGCTTATATTTATCAAGTTTACATATATATCCCTTTATTTAATTGGTAAAAAACTGATGTTGTAAGCCCTGCCCTGGCACTAAAAATACATTGGGTCCTATTTATGTGATAAACAGTAAATTTGCGCTTCATAATTTTATTCAACCTGAACCTGGATTACTTATTACTTTGGAAGAAAATTTATTTTTATTTAAAAAACACATTTGGCTTTTTAAAAAAATTGGCATTTAAAAATTACTTGCCTGGCTTTGAAAGAATATTTAATAAATAATTTGCCCCTTTTTAAGAAAAAAGTATTTTATAAGTTTAACTAAATAAATGCCGAATCCTGCTCAGAATGACAGGTCTTAGAAATTGTTGTCAAAGTTTTTGTAGCGAAGAACAACCTTGAGATGCAAAGCTAAGACTTATATGCACTACTAGCACTACCATGTTCAGATTTGATTTCTGGGACCCTCTACATGAAAATCTGAACTTTCCACTTCCACAACCTGCCCCAACACCTCCACCTCCCCCACCTCCCCAACATGCCACGGCTGCCTTACTTCTACCGTCGTCGACTTAACATTGTCGTTGAGATTGCTGTCGTGGACTTTCGAGTCGTTGAAGTTGCTGTCGTTGAGTTTGAGTCGTTGACTTTACATTCGTTGACTTTTTGTCGTTGAAAAGACGTGCTACGGTATGAAGGATGTTTCACTCGATAATATTGTTTGGTAAACTGGGGTAAATTGTTTACAATTCCTTGCGTGACATTTAACAGAATTTAGGCTTAAACAAATAGAAGTTTCTAAGCTTTTAGTTCTACAGAAAAGTCGGTTTTCAGTCCAGTCATGAATGATTTAATCGTCTACATCTAAGCTACAAGAAAAGAAACAATGCAACAGGAGAGTACGTATGAAAAGCTTAATTGTTAATAAATATTTTTAGTTATATAAGCCTACTCTAAGTTAGTTCGCACCAGCTAAGTCTTAAGTAAATAAGAGAACACGCCAGAAATGGGGAGACTGTGGAGTTTTCCAATGGCTAGGCTTAATATATATAAATTGGTTTTGTGTAGCAACTATAGGACATACATCGGATATCCAAGTCTGTCAAACCTGATTTAATAACCGTCGGAAAAACAACGTAGGCTGTCTAGATATTGTTAGGAAATATTTTAGTATTATATTCATCGGGGATTTTCAATTTGCAAAACGGAAAAAGATCCTAACACATTTATATTATACATCTACTGGTATAATGAAAGTGCTTCAAGCATTTTAAGAGTTCGTTGTTCTGTCGTAAATGATAACAAATTATATTAGAAAAATTAAAAAATATATGTAAAAATTAATGTAAAAATATATATTAAATACTAAGACCTAAACTGTTAAATATTTGTATTAATGGTAAAGTTAAAGGTAAACCCGTATAGAAGAACTCTAACAAGAAATACAGATATATCCTTTATCGTTATATTTTGAATGTATGGTCCACTGTATATAAAATGCATTACCTCCTTATTGCTTTGGCTATAAGGGCTAATGGCTATATGTTGGCTCCTTATTGCTGCATTTAATTGCGATAATTTAGCATATAATATATTTCATAGTGCACTATTTCTTTTAGTTTTAGTATCTATCTACCAATATTGTATATAGGATTTACTTATATTTATCAAGTTTACACACATACTTGCATTGACAAAACAGAGAAATTTGATTTTTAATTGAATAATCCATGGAAGTTTTGGAATGTAATTTTATACCACCTTGTGTTATGATGATAGGATTTAGTTGTAGGTATATAACTTCGACCTGCGATCGCGTAGTATTAGTAATTCATCAAATAAGCGGTGAGTCAAATTTAGCATAGAATATTGATTTCATAACTTTGCCTTCATTTAACAGTTGAGTGTTCTTATACTGCCAACTTTTTGTTAGCTTAAATTATATCAACTTTTAATTAATTTTACCTTCTACAATTAACAATTACGTACACAGAAAAATATTTGGTAAGTTTTCCCCGTAAAATATATATAATATGAATAAAAAATATTATGAACATAATCTAGCAAGGGAAAGTTTAGAAGACAAAATTACTTGCGTAAAATATGTAAGAGAAGAACGTATACTCAAACTATCATATTATTATACCTAGAAGTAGATATCATTAACTATTGTTTTAAAAAACTTTCATTTCATGAATTGTGTAAATGTTTTTGGCAAAAATATGTATTCAAATTTAATAATGAAAGCAAACATTTAAATATTCAGGAAAGCAAGACTGCATTACAAACGTTTACCGGGTAACTAATTATAAATGTAATTGGCAGGAGAAAGGGTTGTTGTGGCATCAAATAATAGAATTGGCGACCTTGTTTATCATGTTGCCTTACTTTAGTTTAAGAAAATGGGAGGACTACAATGTCAAATAAAGAACTTACGTAGTAAGGTTGAGTGGAGGTCGAGTAATGGACAAATGAACGAAGGGAAGAAGGCGACCTTATCATTATTGTTTTCCATTTTAAGCATTTACCTGGCGCCAGCTCCTTTCTTGTCATTTTTGCAATCATAAAGCAACACATTCAAATCTATTACATTCATTAGAGACATATCATGGGGTTGACAATAACCAAAATTCATAGCTAGTATTTCCTAACGCCAAATAAATGCTTTCCAAGTAAGGATTATTTAAAAAGTATACAATTTGGAAAGGAACAAAATAATTGTGAAATGTCGATTGCATCTACCAGCAGCCCAGACCAAGAAACCTCAGGAGGTTCCTCAGGAACCTGTGGAGGTTCCTCGTTGGAACCCCAGGAGGTTCCTGAGGAACCTGTGGAGGTTCCCCTGTCACATGTCCGTCACGTGGGGAACCCCAGGAGGTTCCCCAGGAACTTTTTCCACTCAAAAAAGGTTCCTCAGGAACCTCCTGGAGTTCCTTGGAACCTCAGGAGGTTCCTGAGGAACCTGCTGAAGTTCCTTCATAAAAAGGTTCCTCAGGAACCTCCTGAGGTTCCTAGGTTTGGACTGACCAGTCGACTGAGCAGCACTCAACATGCATTTCAGTATTTCCGCGATTCTTTACGGATTTTCGATGACAGCAATTGAAATAATACTTATGCTCATTACGGCACCTGGAGGGAGGAAAATGTATGTGACACTTACACTGTTGTTCTCCACTATTTCTGTTTTCCAGGTCTGCCCTATTTTAAAAGGCATGCTAAAGTATTCCTTTTCGGTGCTTTTACTTGATTTAGGGGCGTCTTGCCAAAACCCCGTTTGGCAAAACGACTATTCTTCATGCTTCGACCCCTTTGGCAAAATTTGATAAAACAGCGATGGACCGTTTGAAGAAACGCTTATTGCAAAACTGTCCGCTTGTAAAGTAATGATATAAAGAATTAATTCGATATTGGGGAAGTATGCATGCAGTTACACGACAACAGCTTTATGGACATTTTCCAGGGTCTTCTTGAAAATATATTGTAAGGTAGAAAGAAATCATAGCAGAAGGACGGACCAATAAATCTCACGATGGTTCCCATCACGTTTTCACTAGCAGATATGGGTCGTGAGAAACCTGCATTATGGAAATTTATTTTTTTGTCAAAAGAACAACATACATATCCGGATTTTTTTGTTACGCATTGACAATTGTACACTATTCCCTAATAAGCTAAAGCTAAGCTAGACGTAAATACAGAATTTGAAGCCTATAGACTTCTCCCAAAAACATCAATGGGCCAAATTATGCTACTAATTTTTAAGGTAACAGCGGAATTTTTTATTTTCTTGGTTTTCCAATGTAATTCCGTGAAGTGTTATTTTTGAGGGAAGCCTAGATTTTAAATATATCTGCATGTAATGTAAAACTCAATGGAAAATTGGGGAAAAAATTAACGAACTACGGCAAGAAAAATTCACCATTTTCAAAACTTATACGAGTTTTGAGTTATAAAGCATGCTAATAACTTGAAATGAATTATTCAACTCTACCTGTGATATTCTACTGCTACTTCTACATATGATTGACTTCAACTGATATTGGCTAAATACGTAAAATAAAGCAACTGTATGAATTGACAGCTGAGCTACGTGGTTAACACCACTTCATTTCTACCCGTTTGGCAAAAACGTTTTGCCATTCAGGTCGCTTTCTGTTTTTCACATTTAGTAGTCAGACAGACAATTTGTTTACCATAATTAGTGATTTGCCAATCAAAGTTTTGCAAAACTAGGCGTCAACCAGTAATCAACCAGTGCTTCGTGCACTGCACTTATCATCCTTGTCGCACTTCGGGTGAAGTTTAAATACATTACTATTATTATTCTACGAGGACTTCAAAATAAAAATGATAAAAAATCTTGGATACATATTTTACAAGAGTTTATTTCTTACGGTTCATTTGCACTGAAAACTTTACTTGTAAATATCAAAAGTAAATATTACTCGTAATGCAAACCATGAAAAATACTATGAACATGCAATATTAAATAAGTTGCTGAAATCACTCATTTGTTTAGATAAGCCATGTTAGCCTTTCCCATTTCCGCGCTTCATGGCCCTCCAAAGTACCTTCTAGAATTATAATCATAACTAATCATGTTCATGTATAACCATATAATCAGGAAAGTCTGTATAATGATTACTTGAGACGTCAATTGCAATTGGAAGAAGGTTTGTGTTGGTGTTTTTCCACGGAGCATTATCAGATGTTTTCGGTGGTTTGCAACATGATTTTGAAAAAATTAAAAAGCAATTCTACATTTAAGGCAACCTATAATATCAAATAAATGTCAACGTCAGATTATACGACTCAGCGGAGATGCAATCGTTATTAACATTAATCATAATGTCTTTAAATGAACTTTAAGGTATGTTGGTATGTAAAAAAACGTGTAAACATATTTTCATACATCCAACATATGAAATACAAAATGTTTTGTTGCGCAATTTTCCATTGCAAAAAATGACTTTTTTAAAAATTTATTTTTATTTCCACTATATTAAAAAAAGTTATACGAGGATCGCCAGTATACATTTCATCGAGCCACGCCTCATAAATGTGTTTGAATATAATCCAGGCAATGACAATGATGATAGAAAAGTAAGACATAATTCTTGAAAGCAATTTTATTTGTTAATTAGTTCTTCAATTGGCGATGTCGTATCGTCTGGCAATGTCATATAGACATACTTACCTGAAAATATGATTTTTAACGAACAATGATGATTTTGATTGCAGGTATGCAGTTTCTATCGAACCATAACACTTTAAAATTGTTTTACTTTGTAAACCTTATTCAGGTTCCCCACATGTTTATCATATGATAATAATAGTGTTTTGTGTAAAGGCATCATTGATTGCATCACTGATTGCAAATAATACAGTAGCAAGACAAAACTAATAACGCCACCAGTGAGCAGTGTATTCTTTGCCTGCTTGCACATATGTCCATTCAATCATCAGGAATCAAAATTATACTAAAACAGAAATAAACATTTTTATTGTGAACTATTTACTTTTAAAACCTTGTTTAAACAAACAGGAAAATTAAAAATACCATAACCTAGACAACAAAAGTTGTAAATTTTACATTGAGAATAATTACGAGTTGTTAGCAATAGCAATGGCGTTGAATCTTTTGTCCACAAATTCCAGATTTAATTTATATATTTATATTTTAATTTGCTTAAAACTATTGCGTTACACAGTTAAACAAGGCAATTTCTTTGGCAGTATACCATACCGATGGAATAAACGTGGTAAATTAGAATACTGCTGCGACATTTATGCAAAGTCAAAATTCATTTTCCTCGTTTTCATTCTACATGTACAATTTGCGTATGTTCTGCTAAGATCATATTACGAATTTCAGAGAAACTCTCATTCTTTTGAATTCTACTTCTGTTTGTTTGGAATAATCGCTATGTCTTTTCCCTTACTATCTACATACGTTTTTGCGATAAAAAAGGAAGACATAAAAGTGCTACTTAATTCTCTAGTCGACGTTTACCCGGACTTTCAAGGTAAGCCAAAAATATCCAATGAATAATAAACTACCTATACTAAAATAATTCGCTTATTTATTTAAAAATTTGAAAATTTAGGCAAATTTGTACTACCAAATGAAGATCTTGTGATGCAGCCAATTCATGAAACCGTCGTTTTGCTCATTTGGTTGTATTTAATGGTACTATGGCCAATGCAAATTTTAATAGGTTGCGTGGCCAAACATCGTTGGATTATACTCCTCACTTCATTACTGGATAATAATGGAAGTATTGAGAACTATTTTGCAATATTTTTGCACGCATTAATAGCGTCATGGGGGATTTGTGGTGTTTTCGCACAGTTTATGTCCCTGTTGTTTGTCTCCGCATATTGTGTGGCAATTTATAAAGTTATTTGCTGTGAAATCAAGTAAGTGCAAATAAAAATAGGAATTATTGAATACTTAATTTTCAATTGAATTTTAGATATCGTAATTTTGTTGTGTATATAGGTACAACAAGCAAACTTACTCGACGAGAAACCAACTGCGATTATTAAGAAATATCCTGAAGTACTACAAAATATTGAATATTCTTACCAAATTAGCTAACGAATTCGCTTCATTCACTTTGGTGTTATTTCAGTTTATTGTGAAGCGAATGGTCCTACTGTGCTCCTATTTGTGTCTGCGAAGACAGGAACAGCTCGGCACTTATGTAATTATAGCATTCGTGTTTGGTACTGTTAGTCTGTCAACAATATGGATTTTTATTCTGTGGTGCATTTCTCTTGTGTATCACGACTCAAGGCGATGTATTAAATACGTTTTTGCGATAAAAAAGGAAGACATAAAAGTGCTACTTAATTCTCTAGTCGACGTTTACCCGGACTTTCAAGGTAAGCCAAAAATATCCAATGAATAATAAACTACCTATACTAAAATAATTCGCTTATTTATTTAAAAATTTGAAAATTTAGGCAAATTTGTACTACCAAATGAAGATCTTGTGATGCAGCCAATTCATGAAACCGTCGTTTTGCTCATTTGGTTGTATTTAATGGTACTATGGCCAATGCAAATTTTAATAGGTTGCGTGGCCAAACATCGTTGGATTATACTCCTCACTTCATTACTGGATAATAATGGAAGTATTGAGAACTATTTTGCAATATTTTTGCACGCATTAATAGCGTCATGGGGGATTTGTGGTGTTTTCGCACAGTTTATGTCCCTGTTGTTTGTCTCCGCATATTGTGTGGCAATTTATAAAGTTATTTGCTGTGAAATCAAGTAAGTGCAAATAAAAATAGGAATTATTGAATACTTAATTTTCAATTGAATTTTAGATATCGTAATTTTGTTGTGTATATAGGTACAACAAGCAAACTTACTCGACGAGAAACCAACTGCGATTATTAAGAAATATCCTGAAGTACTACAAAATATTGAATATTCTTACCAAATTAGCTAACGAATTCGCTTCATTCACTTTGGTGTTATTTCAGTTTATTGTGAAGCGAATGGTCCTACTGTGCTCCTATTTGTGTCTGCGAAGACAGGAACAGCTCGGCACTTATGTAATTATAGCATTCGTGTTTGGTACTGTTAGTCTGTCAACAATATGGATTTTTATTCTGTGGTGCATTTCTCTTGTGTATCACGACTCAAGGCGATGTATTAAATCTTGGAATCCTCTTAGAAACTATGACAGAAGGAATTTCGCCTATTTGAAGAGAATTCATAATAGTTATCAACCGAATAAAATATCCATCGGGGATTTTCAATTTGCAAAACGTAAAAAGATCCTAACGCATATATATTCTACATCTACAGGTATAATGAAAATGCTTCAAGCATTTTGAGAGTTCATTAAGATATTCCTGAAGTTTTTGTTGTGGTTTTCCAAGAAAGACTAAAATATTCCATTTGAATACTACCTAGAAATATCTTATACAGAAGAAGCATAACAATTTTTGCAAATGGTCTTCATAGTTTGGCTGGAGAACAGTTTGAACTATACTTGTGATGAACAAATGTCGTGAATGATAACAAATTATATTAGCAAACTTTATAAAAAATTATATGTAAATAAATGTAAAAAGTATGTCAAAATATAATACATACTATGAACTAAATTGTCGAATATTCTGGATATTATTGGGAGAGCGATACTCAAAATCTCAAGTAAGAACACAAATACGTTCTTTATGGCTACATTTTTTCTACACTTAAATTAGTGTTCCTTTAAAAGTTAATATTAGAAGTTGTTTAACCAGATGAAAGTTAGAAGAGAATTAAAATTGTAATAGGATTTGTGTATTACAATAAAACCTTATTACCTCATTAGAGAGAAAAGTATGTCTTGATAAAAATATTATAATTTATTATATTATTATATTAAACATTACTCAATACCCTCAGCTCTCTACTACACTGCTGTACTGAATTGTGAATATTGAACATTATAAGTAAGTATACTTATATCTCAGCGTATACTATTTCCTTTAGCATCTACCTAATAATATTATGTAAAGATTTGCTTATATTTAGCAAGTTTTCGTATATAATGGCATTAAAAAAGGAGATAAATTGTGATTTATTCTAATTGAAGGAGCCACTGGAAGTTTCACAATACAATTTAATACCACCTTGCACCTTGTATTATGCTGGAATTTGGTTGAATACAACTTCAATTGCATTGAAGAATGCAATTGAAGATTGATAATAATAATTGATTGCAAAATGCATTTAAGACAGTAGCGGAAAATGAAATACCTCAAACATTAGATTTATTGAAAATGAAAGAATAACAAGTACTTTAAATGAGTATTTAAAACTGCAAACGAAAAGTTGATATCGGGTCCCCAAGTATGTTTTAAACATACTTATAACGAGACATTGACATACCGTACAGACTGGAATATTACACATCGGTTTATTAATTATTACCACATATTCTTAGTTTAATTAGGAGTCTTAAATACATATTAGCATTTTGAGTGACGCAGCCTATTTTCTATATGGCATTTGTACTAAGCTTGTGTTATATCTGATACGCAAACTATTTTTCCATAAAAATGCCGCAATGGATGCTTTTATCATATGATTGCGACAATAATAAATAGCCCTTTATGTAAAATCTGCAAATTTTGCAACTCCAAAAATCCTCGAAGTAATGATTTATTATTCAGAGTATACAATTCGCAAATGCACCAAATAATTGTTAATGTCGATTTATAGCTACCAGTTGTTTATTACTACATGTTTCAAATTATTGTGTAAAACAAATTATATATCTATCTGTAGTGCTAGTGCCTCTAAAATTACAGTCTAGACTATGTTCTGGAAAATAAATTTTTCGTTAGCCAAAGCTCCTTGGCCGTATGTTTCTCAAAATTGCTTCACTTTTCGAAATTACAGACTCAGTATTCTCGCAACTATTAGTGTTGAACAATGATGGAGTAGGATAATTTGATAGAAATGAATAGTTTAAAGAGTAAATTAAAAAAATTGATAGCAAATGAAGTTCCTCGAAAATTTTTATATTTCCAATTATTGAGGACAATTTACAGCAATACAAGTTTAACTGCAGTATTGTGTGCTCCTCTACTTTTAGGGAACACATCTTTAATGCTGAAAATGATTCTGCAATAAATAATTTTTGTATACCTAAATTAAATATTTTATTTTATTAGTATATAAAATAAAAGTAGTGTCCAATACAAAAAAGCTATGATTGCTGGAAAGGTCTTGCTTGAAAATATGGAGATTATATATCTCTCATTTATGCTATAAGACAATTAAAATCAGGAATCAAAAAAAAAATAACTCCTTTTCAATATTTAATTTGAATTTTGAAGTTTATATTCTGATTTACCAAAATAATTTACAAAGTACTTTAAAACTGTATCATTAAATGTTTTTGTTGATAAATGATAATAGCATTACTAAGTTGTGTCACTACATAATAATTCGTACTGAGTCGTTACGCTACTTATTTATTAAGGTATTCTAACGGAAGCATAAAGGTATCAAAATGCTTCATTTGGATTTGATGACATTTTCCACATTATTCAAAAGCTTTTAGCAATTTAGCAGTCCCTCGAGTTATAGAGTAGAGAAATGTTAAGATTTTCTTTCGGCTGGCAAAATGAAAGTTTCCAATGAGTATTTTATTAGGTTGGAATACTTTATGTAACTTTTTCATGTAAAAGCTGGAATTTTTTCCTTTCTGGGCAAATTTCCAAGATTGAATGCAGTTTTTTGAATCATGGTAGACAAAAGCAATGCACCAAAGCACGAATGACCATAGAAGAGGTACAATAATAGCAGTACCACATAGTCCACAGAACAAGTATAAATCAATCTGACCGTGTTTTCGTATGACGAAATAAAGTGACATGTAAGTTAATCGCTTAACCAAGAACTGAAGTACAATCATAGCAGATGATAGGATATCATTCAATACTTTCGTTAGAATATTTAGAATTTTGTAATATTTTAGTGTGTTTCGTCGTAACCGAAACTCATCTTTTGTGGAATATGTTATTTTGCCATATCTATATTAAAAAAGAAATTTTATTTCCCTTATTAATATTAAAAGTGTTTTTAGTATTGATATAGTGTCATTACTTGATTTGTCGGCAAGTTTCTCTGTACACGGTTATAAAACTAACCACAAGTAAACATAAATTGTTGGTTTGTATGACTTCAGCATATAGTAACCAAGTAATATATAAACTCTGTAGTCCTAAGACGAGGTAGTAATCCAAACCCTCCGCATTTTGGTATACAGAAGTTGGAAATATTGCCCAATGTGGCTTTAGTACAGTGAACAATGAAATATATAAGAGCCATAGAATCAATACGGATGTCCAGCAGGAATATCGTTCGACCAGTTCTGTTTCATTTACTTTGTCAGAGAATTGATCTAAATAGAAAAATCAAAATACAGTTATCAATTTTAGAAATGCAGGACAAAATTAAATATCTTACTTTGTAGATCTTCATAAACAACAAATTGCGATTTTATTAGGAAAATCAATTCTTCCTTTCTGAAGATGTAAACGTAGGTGTAAGTTAATCCAAAAGACATTGTGAGCAATCCTGTTAAGCAAATGTAGAAATCAAAGGAATTCTCGTTTCTTTTAAATTCGTAATACGTTTTCGCCATAAGATAGATTACACACAAGTGAGCGTTGAAAACGAAGAACTTGAATTTTAACTTTTCGAAGATACTTTCTGAGTGCTTTTCTTTGCCATTGCTCCATATATTCGGAACGCTTCCCAAAATATTGCCAACAATAATTGTGTTTAATAATATTTTACGGGATGCTAATATAAAAACCTCTGAGCTAACAATTGAAAACTGTAGTTTATATTTAGTAAGTATTTCTGCGAAATTAAACATCGTAAAGTATTTTAGTTTAGGCATCTTAATCTTAGCACAGTCAAAAGTACTCTGTGAAGGTGAAGGTGTTTTGCCACATTCACGTCACTCGCCTACTTCTGCTGGGTAATTTCTGCCGGGTTGGATATTGGATATAACAACTTTTGACGAAGGAAATGTGCATTTGCTGAGTATTTGAAACAGTTTGTAATGCAATTATTTCATTGCATTTGTAGAACATTTATTTTGTGACAATGCTTCGATTTAGAGGGCTTTAAAGCTCTGAACCATAACAAAAATTCACCTTGCCAAAAAAACTTCCTGTTACTGTTGCATACCTCATTTTGCATCCTAAAAATACAAAAGGTCATAAGTATACAAAATTGTAGCAAATACCAAAAAAATAATTTTTTTACCAAAATTAGAACTCAAAATATTTTAGTCTTATTACTATATACCGTTACTTTAATTTAATTTTAAAAATACAAATGTGTATTTTGGCTAATTGTGATTGAATTTAAATTATGGTAGATGCAAGGTTCGTAATATCACGGAAGGTACATGGTATTAAGGGATTAAAGGGATTGTGAATTTAAATTTAGTTAACCAAGCAATTTTTATTGCTGCGGTGTTTTTTAAAATAATGGTCTTTGAATTCTTAAAAGACTTTAAATTTTTCATAATGCTGCGGCAATGAAAAATACGACAGAAAATCAATGTTAATAATTTTTAATAGATTTTATATTATGGCAAAACGAGTTTTTATTAAGGCTTCGCAACTGAAAGCCGATTTAAATTCCACAAACACAAATAAATTTCATATATCTGAACTAACATCGAATAGGCTTGACAGATAATAGGTTACCTCCTATGGTAAAGCTTTTTCTGTCAAATATTTTTCTTCTCACTTCACCTATATGGTTTAATAATTTGTAGAATACAAGCTTTTTCGAATTTATACTAGTAATTTATTTAGCTACTACTACTGAAGTACGACTTTTGCAAAATGTGCACTTCTATCTCCCATACTTTGTACTTTAAAAACCATACTTTTAAGGAGTATTTAATATTGATTTTCAAAATGCATGAAGCATATAAGGTTAACCTATATGACTCTCTGTTTCATATAATGACGTAGTACAGTAGCTGAGCTGAATAGATATATTGAAGTATGGCAATAAATGCTAACATCTGCTAACATGTCTACAAATTACACGTATAATATAATAATTTACCGACCTTGGTGTACATAGCAATAAGTATAAATCATTTACCAAATTCACCATTTAAAAGATTACCAAACTATGCTACCACATTGTCATTATTATCTAGATAAGCTATTTTTTCTTCTATTTACATAAAATTTTAGCAAACACAAATACTGTAACAACGCACGTAAAAGCTAACTGGATTAATAAAAACGTAACCACATTTGTCAATGCGTCACAGTCAATTAATTAATAATGATGTACATCAGATACAACAACAGTGTACACCGTGCCTCTTTCTTTTGGTATATGGGTATTTCGGAGAAATTGGAGAAAAAGCTAGGAAAAATTGTACTCTATGCCTGAAAAATGAAGTTTTTTTGGCTCTAACAAATAATTTAAGTTAAAATAGTAAATTGCGGAAGAATATTTTTACTTTTATACTATACCAAAAAATTCTGGACTTTTCAAGACTTTTCGAGAAACTTACTAATTTTAAAAATGACGAGCATTTTGCCGGTTTGGCATCACTTCCAGTACATACAAATATATACATTGTGCATATGTTAGCAGTAATTAGTCTCATCAGCATTTACAAAAATGCCTAGGTAAGTTTTTGGGTACATCAATTGGCTTAATTCAATAAGTCACTAATGAATCAGAAAAACCTCACTTCAAATGTGTGGGCCATTATAGTATTTACAGCATATAATACTACCTATAAAACCAAACATGCATTGGTCAAATATTTTATGGTATAGTCTGTAATTTCCAAATTAGTTATGTTTTTTGAAGCAAAATAATTTATTGAAATACGATAATCATTATTAGCTGAACGCTTCATATACTGGGAATCCCCCAAACTGGGAATCAGTGGGATAATTTTTTCAAACTAATAAGACCTTCATTTTCACTTGGCAACAACACATGTGATGTAAGTTTGGTTCAGGCGTCACAATGATAAATGTGTTTTCTTTACGTACATCATTATATATTTTCATTCACAAAACGTATAAAACCGTTGAGCAGTTTTAGTTAGAACGTATTCAATTTGTGTACTTCAGAGCTAGTGGGCAATTTATTACCTAGAGCTCCAAAAAATAGAAAACCATGTTCATCATATTAACAATATTATTGGCCGTAAACTTGGCTGTGGTGGAAATACATGCCTGCCATTTCCATAGTAAGGTGAATGTAACTGCAGCATTTAAATGTGACAAAGTTCAACCTGATGTTGTAGATACTTCCCCCAAAGAGCTTCTCACGGTTTGTACATAAATCTCAAATATTCCGAATACAATCTATTTTGTTTCTGATTTTCAATATAAATTGTAAATTTACTTATGTAGTGCAATTTTAGTAACATGTTTCTTTTCTTAACAGGTTCAGTACAAATGTGGGAAATCTGCTCAACTTG
The DNA here is from genome assembly GCA_020352615.2 of Yoshiicerus persimilis. Lineage (NCBI taxonomy): Eukaryota > Metazoa > Arthropoda > Collembola > Entomobryomorpha > Tomoceridae > Yoshiicerus > Yoshiicerus persimilis. Next base: position 64,943,735 of record CM036940.2, on the reverse strand, counting down.
GAAATGAATTAACACCCACTGAAGTGAAAAATGTTCCTTACCTTGACTGGCTAATTAAACACAATGCATTGTATACATTGACCATGACCGACCCAGATGCTCCCAGGTAAGATAAACTCATAATTACTTCCTATTCCTGAAAATTATTAGTGTTTCACAACTATTTGATTTTTATTTTTTAGTGACGAGAGGGAGTTTCTACATTGGTTAGTGGTAAATATACGTGAAAAGGATGTTGGAAGGGGTGATCATGTGGTTGAATACATTGGATCTGGACCACCAAAAGGATCAGGGAAACATCGCTACACCTTTTTGATATTCCAGCAACCAGGAAGGATTTATCCAGATGAACCACGGGCTAACAGAACAACTGCTGATGGAAGAGCACAATTTAATACCAAGAAATTTGCTCAAAAATACAACTTGGGTGACCCTGTAGCTGGAAACTTCTATAAAGCCCAATGGGATGAATATGTTCCCGTTCTTGAACATCAACTTGGCTTTTAAACCATATTTTTTGAAAATTTCTCCAGGTTAGTTTGTATTTAAACACAGCTCACATAGTTCGAAAAAATATAATTGATTTATTATTTGACTTAAACTTGATAGCATGAAAATCTTTCAGAATATATTTTGGAATGAGTAATTGTAGGTGTTCGCTATTACTATTGTTATAAATTGAAGATATATCTCGGTGTCAGATAAAGCAAAAATGTGTCAAAGTCTCTCTTGAAATACACTAAAATTTTAATTATTCATGTAAAATATTTTCTACATTTGTGTGAAGAGTTTATTTGCATATATTCATAATCGATTTTAGTATTTCTGAAAAGTTAAGTTATCAAAAAAAGGGTGCAAAACCCTATGGGGTTCTGATATAAGTCCACAATGTTAAGGGGAATTATAAATTCCAAAGTTTAGCTAAATAATTGATACCGCAAAGCTAATCCTTGTGGAACCATAGATCATGCTAACGCTAATGTCACAAATATTCTAAAACAGGTATCTATAATAATCGTATATTAACACCAATATTTTGTAATGCTTCAGAACGAGTAGTAGAAGTAGTCAAATACTATGTAAGTTTTATAACGCTATAATTATAAAATTAATCTTTCAGAAAAAACAAGATCTTAAGATGATATCCTGCTTTACAAAAATAGTTTTAACTACATTAGCATACTTTTTATATCTTCTTCAAATGGCTAAATTCATCATAAGTGAGTAGAAAAATTCCACAAACAAAAAAGTATTTCAAAGTTACTGGATTTCGTAAAGTTTTTCCACTGGTTAAAATATAGGACAACCTACCGATGTGTGTTGCGTATAGCTGTTAGTGTGGAATTAAAGAACTTTGCAAGAACGGAAATTGTGATGAAAGCGACAAAATAACTTAATTTTTACTTATAAATTTATTTTGAAGTGTCTTTTGTTTAACTTATCTAAAAATCATAAATTCATATGGTTGAAGTAAACTTATAGCAAAGTAGTTGCAATGTAGTAGCATGAAATAGTATGGTGATTGAAGATGGTGTAATTAATAAATGGAAATTTTGGTTTTGTTTGGGTAGATCCTTGTGAATTATTTATTATTTAGTTATAATTTAATGGTGTTGAAAACAAAAGGATATTATCCTATAATATCAATTTATTGTATTTGTGCAAACAGTTAAACACGATGTACTCTTATTGTTCAAAATATATTTCATGATAAGAGAATTAAAAAGAAAGTACATCTACATTTCTTATAGTACATTCATAAAATACAGCTATCCCTATTACGCATTTATTCCGTACAATGTCCCTAAGAGAGAACCGTAAATATTGATTTTAAAAACTATTTCTTTTAAATATTTTAGTTCCACTACTATATGAATTAACCATAAAGAGCTGAGGATGTCTCAAATATAAATTTCATCGTGCCACGCCTAATAAATCCGTTCGATTTTAAATCGGGCAATAATTACGTAAAAGTAAGACGTAATCTTTTAAAGCAAGGACGCACTTTAATTGATGACATTGTTAACTGGGTGTATAAAACAGTTTTCCGAGAAAGCAATTTTTAATGTATACTGATGATTCTGATTTCGATACATATATAATTTCTAAAGCATGTATAACGCAAAACAAAAATTTTACTTGACACACCTTATTTGTGTTTTCTGCAAAATTATAGTATGAAATAAATATCGTGTAGAAAAGACATTTTTCTGGTTGTGAAAGTGATGCGTAAGCAAAATATAGCTGAGACCACACTCAGTGTATCATTGTTTGTCTGCATGCATACCTATATACGTCCATTGCCCTACGTACGTTCAATGAATCAATTGAATTAAAGGATTCTAATAAAGCAGAATTAATACGTACATTTTGTTTGAGAACTAATTGCTACTGTTTCAAAAGTTGCTTGAAACAAATAGGAAATTTGAAAAATTTAGCAAACTTTATTTCAATACGCCAAAATTTGTAAATCTTACAAATAATGGCGAATTTTGTGCCCAAAACGTTAAAATTAAATTTGTTAGTAAAACCGAATTTTGTGCCTAAACCGTTAAAATTAAATACATATATTTGTATTTTAATTTGCGTAAAGCTGTTGCGCTACACACTTAAACTAGGCAATTTCTTTGATAGTGTACCATACCGATGGAATAACAGTGGTAAATTAGAATACTGCTGCGGCAATTACGCCAAGTCAAAATTTTATTTCCTCGTTTTCATTCTACATGTACAATTTGCGTATGTTCTGCTAAGATCATATTACGAATTTCAGATAAACTCTCATTCTTTCGAGTTCTACTTCTGTTTGTTTGGAATACTCTGTATGTTTTTTCCTTTACTGTCTACATATGCTTTTGTATTAAAAAAAGAAAACTTAATAGTGGTATTTAATTCCCTAGTCAATGTTTACAAAGACTTCCAAGGTAAGCAAAAATATGCAAAGAATTATAAATTATACTAATAAAATAGTTTACTTAAAATCAGTCTCAGCCAGTGGTGTAGATACATGCACTATACATCTCTGGCTGTGACTGATTATACAATATTTGAAAATTTAGAAAACTTTGTGATACCAAATGAAGAGCAGGTGATGCAGCCATTTCATGAAACCGTAGTTTGGTTTATTTGGTCATATTTATTAGTAGTATGGCCAATGACGATGATTTTAGGAGGCAATGTGGCAAACCATAGCTGGATTTTATTTCTAACTTCACTGCTGGATAAGAATGCAAGTATTCAGAATTATATTTTGATAGTTTTGCATTCATTATTAGCGTCATGGGTGCTTTATGGTATCTTCGCACAGCTTATGGTACTACTGTTTATATTTGCATCCTCCGTAGCGATTTACAAAATAATTTGCTGTGAAATCAAGTAAGTAACAATAATATGGAATACTTAATTAAAATGCCAATAAAATTGCAAAAATGACAAATTTCTTTTTGATATGTCGCGATTTATTGGTTTGGTTTAGGTACAACAAAAGGACATACACAACGAGAGAACATCTTCGAAAATTAAAAAACTCTCTGAAATATTATAAAATATTGAATATTTTGTGCAAATTAATTAACGAAGCCGCTTCACTCCCTTTGGTGGCACTTCAATTTATCGTGAAGAGATTTGTCCTCTTGTGTTCCTATTTGTCTTTACGAAGACATGAACAGTTTGACCTATATTTCATCATTGGACTCGTGTTGTTTGGCGCTGTTACCATGTCATATATATGGAGTTTTATGTTGTGGTGCACTTCACTTGTTTATCACGATTCAAAAGGGTATATTAAATCCTGGAATCCTGTCAACAACTATAATAAAAGCCCTTATTTGAAGAGAATTCACAAAGCTCACCAACCCAATAAAATATTCATTGGGGATTTTCAATTTGCAAAGCGGAAAAAGATTCTAACTTATTTATATTCTACATCAACTGGCATAATTAAAATTCTTCAAGCATTTTGAGGAATAATGATATTTATAATTTAAAAGATTACGTACCTAGGTTTTCTCTTTCCTGCTGATTCCATTAATTTGCATGGAAGGATTAAATATTAGTGATAAGTAACTATTGGTTTTTCAAATTAATAAGACCTTCAGTTTCACACATGTGATATAATTTTGGCTGAGGTATGACAATGATAAATGTGTTTGCTTTATTATTGTATACTCAGGTATGTTTCATTCACAAAACGTGTATATATAAAAAGATAAAATCCTCGAACAGACTTAGCAACAGAAAATATTGAATTTATGTACTTCAGAGCTAGTGGGCAATTAGTTATCTAGCAGAGCTCCAAAAATTATCAAATCATGTTCATCATATTTGCAACATTATTGGCGGTGAACTTGGCTGTGGTGGAAATACATGCCTGTCATTTCCATAGTAAGGTGAATGTAACTGCAGCATTTAAAAGTGAAAAAGTTCAACCTGATGTTGTAGATACTTCACCCGAAGAGCTTCTTACGGTTTTTACACAATTCTCAAATATTCCGAATACATTTATTTTGCTTCTGATTTTCAATATAAATTGTAAATTGGCTTAAGTAGTGTAATTTTAATGACATGTTTGTTTTCTGAACAGGTTCAGTACAAATGTGGGAAATCTGCTCAACTTGGAAATGAATTAACTCCTACTGAAGTGAAAAATGTTCCTCATCTTGACTGGCAAATTAAGCACAACGGATTGTATGCATTGACCATGACCGATCCAGATGCTCCCAGGTAAAAAAACTACCCCTCTTCCTATGAAGTTCGGAATATAGAGTGGTATATTGAAGAAAAGTAATTTTCCTGCCTAGCTAAAAGCTTTGCTTACATAATTTTGGTGAATAATACATAAAGGAATGTAAAATGTTGTGTTTCATTTCAGGTTGGAATAAAATTTTGATTTTCCACTTCATAATTATTTCCTGTTCCTGAAAATTTTTGTGTTTTGAAACTATTTGATTCTTATTCTTTTGCAGTGACGAGAGGGAGTTCCTACATTGGTTAGTGGTAAATATACTTGAAAAGGATGTTGAATGAGGTGATCATGTGATGGAATACATTGGATCTGGACCACCAAAAGGATCAGGGAAACATCGCTACACCTTTCTGATATTCCAGCAACCAGGAAGGATTTATCCACTTGAACCACGGGTTAACAGAACATCTGCAGAAGGAAGAGCACAATTTAATACCAAGAAATTTGCTCAAAAGTACAATTTGGGTGACCCTGTAGCAGGAAACTTTTATAAAGCCCAATGGGATGAATATGTTCCCGTTCTTGAACATCAACTTGGCTTTTAAACCACTTTATTTCTGTAGTTAGTATTCAAACACCGCAGACGTAGTTAAAAATTATAACTGATCTATTATTTGTTTTAACTCGATAGCTCTGTTGAACCGTTCAAAATATATTTTGGAATTAGTAATTTTTGAAGGTGTTCATTTTTCGTGTAAAGTGAAGATTTATCCCAATGTCAGATAAAGCAAAATATGTCAAAGTCTCTCTTTAAATACATACAACGTAAAATTTCCTTTATTCATGTAAAATATTTGCTACATTTGTTTGAAGAGTTTATTGGCATTTTATTCATAACCAAATTTAGCATATCAATAAAGTTACCTAATAATTAACGATGCTGTACGTAATTAAACTCAAATTACTTTGCGTACTTATAATGAAAGATGCACAACCCTTTGGGTTTTTTGAGTATTTGACCTACTCAGGTAGTACATGCACATTTATACTAGTTTTATAAATACGTCTATTAACGACGAGAAATACCCGCGTGGGGTCAGTGGCCAGTGAGATGAGCTGAAACATATTATTGCTTTAAATTATGCTCAAATCCCCTAAGTTGTCATCACCTGGGTCCGTGCAAGTCCACAACATTAAGAGGGTTTTTATAAATTCCAAAGTTTAGCTAAATAAATGATAACGCAAAGCTAAACCCTGTGGAACCATAAATCATGCTAACGATAATGTCATCATTAACATTATCTTGGATGTTATGCCACATTATATGAAATATAAAAGCTTTTCTGCTTTTAGGCTATTACAAACAGATGCAACACAAACGTCCCAATATTTTATGATAGGTTCGAGCTAGAATATTAGTAGAATTTTGTTACAATTATAAAATTAATCTTTCAGAAGCACATATCTTAAAATGATATCCTGCTTTACAAAAATAGTTTTAACTACATTAGTATATTCCTTATATTTTCTCCAAATGGCCAATTTCATCACAGGTAATAGAACAATTTCACAAACTTAAAAAGATATTTTATATCAAAGTTACTGTATGTCGTAAAGTTTTCCTCTGATCAAAATAGGACAACCGATGTGTGCTGCGTATAGCTGTGAGTGTGGCGTTAAATAACTTTGCAAAAACGGAAATTCTGATGAAAGCGACATACTAACTTAAGTTTTTACTTTCAAATTTATTTTGAAATACCTTTTCTTTAACTTTTCTAAAAATCATAAATATATATTGTCGAAATGCACTTAGTAAACAAACTTAGTTTAAGTAATAAAATTAGTACATATTCCCCATATTCCACTGCTATGATAAAAATTTAAATTAAAAAAGTAGCATTGGACAATTAACAGTACACAAATCAAAAAAAAGGTTAATAAGTTACATGTATGTCTTTACGAAATTGTTTATAATTGCAATTGTACCAAAAAGGTATGTAATATTGATCTTTTCTGACGACAAACTTATGGATAGTATTATTAAAGGATACAATTAGATATTATTGCATAAAAGGGGGCAAGGATAGGGTATATAGGTATTACAATATTTAAGTTTAAAAACACAGTTGCAGTGTAGTAGCATCAAATTGATCAAATATGCTGGAAGATGGTGTAATTAATAAATGGAAGTTTTGGTTCTGTTTTGGTAGATCCTTGTAAATTATGATTTATTTAGTATTATTAGTTATAGTAATAATTTAATGGTGTTCAAAACAAAAGGCTATTAACTTAATTATCAATTGTGTTTATGGGAACAGTTAATAAATATTGCTTATTGTTGACTAAACCAAATTGCAACAAGACCGTTTGTTTCGATGATGTAGACTAGTTTGCCTAGAAGTAAACGGCTAATGATTTGTATGCCTCGAAACAAACCGATCGGCGACCTTTCATATAGTACATGCTAACATATATAAAAAACAAACAATCCCATTTAGTTCTATAAATGTATAATTAGTTCTGCACAGATAAGTCAAGGTTCTTTGTAATGGTTGCAGTTATGTTAATGGTAGCCAGTTAATAACTCATAATTACGCAAAATCGTGTTTTATTACTTCATTATTCAAAATCTATTCCTCACCATAGTCTGACAAACTATTTAAAAAGTGCATACAACTGCTTCATACTATAATTCAGCAAGAGTTTCAAAACTTTTCTTGGAATTGAGCTGGCGAACAAATTTGTTCTTCTATTTCTCTTTAAATTTTTAAAACCATGATTTCCATTTTAGCATTTTTACTATGTGCATTCAGGTTTGCTGTGGGGGATATAGTAGACCCCCTTCAGGATAAAGCAACTATATCTGCTGCGTTTATCGACCAGAAAATTCAACCAGATATTATTGATACCTCTCCTAAGGATCTACTCAAGGTAAAACATTTGTAAGCATCACTTTGTTAGTGTATAAGGGGACCCGTCTGCGATCCTTTGCTTGGTGGATCTTTTGTAGTACACAGATACATTGATTATTAACATAATCGTACAACTCTTGATTGCTTCCTAAACAGGTAAGCTACGATAATGGAAAATATGCTAGACTTGGAAATGAACTGACACCAACTGAAGTAAAAGATGTTCCTCGCCTTGATTGGCCAGCCAAGAATAACAACTTTTATACACTAACATTCTCTGACCCGGATGTTCCGAGGTAAAATTTAAATCTCCATACTACAATCTTAGGTATTTTGTAGGTTTATCATTTCTGTAAAAATTTACTGAAATGATAAATTAAATGATCATGTGCTAACGTTAACAATTTCATTCAGATCTTTTATCATTAATTTTGTGAAGTTTTCTTACCTTTCCTCTTTTTAAATGCAAAGCACAACAAATGCTGCAGAGAGAGAATTCCTTCATTGGTTGGTCGTTAATATTCCGGGGAAGGATATCAGTAAAGGTGACCACATGGTCGAATATATTGGATCTGGACCAGGAAAGGATTCAGGGAAACACCGATATACGTACTTAGTATTTCAACAGCAAGGAAAAATTAATCCTGAAGGTCCAAGGGCTTCCACAACTACAGTAACAGGGAGACCGAAATTTCATACCAAAGAATTTGCAAAAAAATTTAATTTGGGAGACCCCATTGCTGGAAACTTTTACAAAGCACAGTGGGATGAACACTCCCAGGTCGTTTTACGCCAACTAGGATTATTGTAGAATGCAAAATTCGTCAAATAATATTTTAATGCGGATGCACCATCCATCAATATTAAATATACATTAACATACTATACAATTGTTTGTATCGGAAAGAATTTTAATGTCGGAGTTTCAATTAAAGAGCTTGCAATATACAATTTGGATAAGGTTCAACGGATGTGTTCATTTTGTTATTTTCCGGATGTTCTTTACTGTAAAAATCAAATACGTATGAATAATAAATAGAATATAAATCTAAATGTTTTTGACTAACTAATGCATAACGTACGTTTCCTTAAACGAATAATATCTATAGTAAACAATGTGGTGATTAATAAAGGGTCAGTCTTACGAAAAGCTATCTTCTTCAGACGAATGTCGAAGATATTTATTTTAGCAATTTTTAAATTCGAATAACCGTTTAAAAATTTGAATAAAGAAGATTATATACTAACGTAACAATTTTTACCTTGTTGATAATACCTGAATTGAGGTATTCCCTATAGTGTACGTTGTACATGCATCCAGTTTATCTTATAATTTACCAACTAGAAACTTATGCATCTTGCTGTGTTATGATCGTTATTATTTAATACAACCATACATGGGAATTCGATTCTACATTTAGTGACCTACATCAATCAGTTTTCCAAGAACACTATTGTATGAATTGAATTACAATTATTATTACCTTTGAACAATTTCCAAGAAATGTGAAAATAATTAAACTAGATTTGAGAGAATCTACCCATTTCTTAAGTGGGATACAAAACCGTGTTCTCTTTAAAGATTACGAATGAACAAAGACTTGTAGTAATGCAAATGTGCTAAAAACCTCAATAACAAGAATAAAAATATTGTAAACACAAAAAACTTGCAAACAATACGAATTCTACTTAAGGAACGGCACGGATTGGTCTAATAATTTAATATAAAAGTCGGAAAATGTTGCAATGCTGACGATATAATTTGAGTGTTAAAGCTACAAAATATGGAATTGTCAATTTATTTGATTATATTAGTTTACTTGGCCATTTTCTGTGATTTTGGTGCGGCTGCAAAGTGCAAGAGTAAAGGTATTAAAATAAATTACTGAAATTGTGAATAAATTTTCAAAGATTAATGTAAAAAAGTTCCATTACTAATTACAGCATAGTTTCTTCTTATTCTTCTTGTTTTTTGACTTACGTGTAAAGTACATTATAAGAGAGTTCAAATGAAAAAATATTTTTATTTATTTACTACAGCAGTGGACATTTCCTTCGATGAGTTCCGTAATGGAGTGACATGGAATGGCTACCCAGCTCCAAGTTTCCAGCAATATTCCTCGTACATGTCTCAAATGTGGCGAGGCCAAATAAATTCGAAACAAGAAGCAGCCATGGTCCTTGCTCAATTTATTCACGAATCCGGTGGTTTAATAAAGAAAACAGAAGAGGGTTGTCTTGAATCTGGTTGTCCGGGTAAATATCCTTCTCCAGGGTGCGACGCTCCTGGCAAATCTTACTACGGCCGAGGATACATTCAACTAACTTGGTGTCAATGGAATTACAGGCCTGCGTCTTTAGATTTGTACGGGGATCTCCGTTTAGTTAACGACCCTGATCAAGTGGCGTGGAATGATGAAATCTCTTGGGCAACTTCTTTTTGGTTCTGGGGTAAAAACGTCCACAACAACGGAGGGGCCTCTGGACAATTTGGTGCTACCACCAACGCTATTAATGGTGACAGAGAATGCAGGGGAGGACCTAACGATCTTGCTAGACGAAGATTTCAGCTTTACGGGGTTGTCCGTAAAGCCTATGGACTTCCAGGTCCAGGAGACGAAAGTGGATGCTGGCGGTAAAATAGCATCTGCTCCAAGAATAAAAATATTACATTAGGAAATATTTTATTCTTTGTAAATTTTAATCTTGGTTTACGTAAGATAATGTTTTGTTTGGAAACACCTGAATTCTACATATAAGAATGCTACAATGTTTTAAGAATCTTATGTTTGCTAATTGCGACTACGTTTGAATAAATCTGCGTTAACTTATGGAGCTTGCTTAAAAATTTCTACATCACCCATTACCTACTTTTTATATGAGTAATTCGTATCATGCCCTGCTTTTCTACATTTAACATGTATTTATTCATCCTCGTGCACACATTTGTAAAACGGAATTACTTTCATTGTAAATACTCTTGACTGCTTTCATTTTAACGTTATATAATAAGTGGCCGACCGTCAGCTAACCTCACAGCTCTTCTACTTGCACAAAATAGTAAAATCATATGCTATACTATTACAAATGTATCAAAACAGAAGATATTAACAAAATATACAGTATAATGGGCAACATATATCGTTTGCAAGTATTTTTTGACTGTAGGGGATTGTTTGCCTGACTATTGCAAAACATTTTGCAAAAATTCTAACTCGGATTAGAATTAAAAGCGCTCAATGATTACTTATTTAATAAAATTAGTTTTACAAATTACAAGATTGCAATCTTCAATTCATGACCCACTGACAATTATATTATTATGTGCATGCATGATAACGCTAGCATTACTAAACGTTCTTTTTCTTGCATGAATGTGAGAGCCAATATGCTGGCATGGATGGTTACCCGCCAACTGCTTCTCTTCGGTAAAGTTTATTGTGCGCTAACTTTGCATTCCTTTGATAATTATTATAAGTCCAACAACTGTCCACGGTTTTTAGTGATTTTACCGGTGCGTTGCTGTCACTGATGACTAATTGAGCAATTTTACGCCTTGCTGATTTTTCTCCTAGATAAATCCAAAGGTAATTTTTTTCTTTTGTAGTAATTTGTTGATGTTGTAACTCGTGCTGCTGGATTTTTCAAATTGTTATATCGGATGGCGAACGTCGGAGTCAAAATTGAATTGAAATTGGAGTAAAACTAATTAAGTGTACCTTAGAATAATAATTGTTGGTCAGAATATTTATTTGTAAAGTGATCACGGAAATCGTGATTCTGCCACCACCTTGAAAATCGTGATCTGCTCCAAAAGCACAGCAGTGAAATTATATTGTAATTCTGAAAAGAGACAGCAAATGTAATTTTTAACCGATAATTGTAAATAAATAATTAACAGCAATTTAATTTCTAGGCTTGAAGTTAAATGCCAATTCTCAATTCTTAACAGTTGAATTTCCGGAAGTGTCGTACATGGCTTGCAAAATGAATTTTGGAATACTTCGATCAATACTTCGTAGAAGTCAAATGGTGTCAAAATCCTTTGAATCTGCTAAATACCATACTACGACTACGGTGTCAGTTTTACATCCTACATCGAAATCTGATCCAGCCGAGAAAGAATCTGATCCATTTGGTTTAAATGACGAAAAGGATTTGAACAGTTTGTTGGTTCAAGGAAACTTATCTATTAAAGAAAAGCCATCAACAACACTGAAGAATACAGAAGAAGATGTTGGTGTTGAATCCCGTTTGAAAAAGTACGAAAGTTGGATGAAATATAGCGTAAATCGAAATTCAAAGGATGACCAAGAAACTGAAAATGTTCGAAAATCTACATATGGAAATGTTCGTTTAGACAGGGACAATGTACCGACAGACGACTACGAAAACCCTGACGATTACCAATTAGATTTTAGCGAAAGGAAACCCTCTCGGCGTTTTGTGCAGCCGGAAAATAAAAAGGATAAAATGGCAACCCATGAAAATTGGGAAGCAAAGGAATCAGAACCACAAGAAATTACAGGCCCCATTAGTCCCAAAAGAAGGCCTGAACAGGTGTACGTTGACGCTGAAAATGTAGATTACGCAGAAGACTCTCCAATTCGTAATCCAGAGAGTTTTTCTTTCATGGATTCCAATGACATCCCCAAGGAATATCAATTAGTCGACCTGAATGCTCTCACTCATGGAGAAATGTGGGACATTCTTAAGAAATCCGTAATATTTGAAAACGAATACTTGATGGCTATCAATAAACCGTTCGGAATTCCTGTCCAAGGAAAGTCCCGAGACTGCCGTCGCAATATCATGCAGTTCATAAAGGAGTTCTCTGAGCATTGTAAATGTTCCAAATTATTTCCTCTCCACAGAATGGATAAAGATACAACAGGTGTCCTTATGTTCGCCAAGGATAAACAATACGCTGATATTATTTCTCAGAAATTTGCAGACAGACAAATTCGAAAACTGTATTTAGCAATCACAAAGAATTGTCCACATATTCCCAAAGGAACAGTCAATATCCCTATTGGCAAAGGAAAAATTGGAGGATCCGAAGAATACCGTTCCGTCCTCAAACCAGATTTGAGTAATTACAAAATCAATAGAAAACAAAAACAAATTAGTTACAGAGAAGCCTCTACAAAGTTCAGTGTTATCAATAGTACTCCAGAGTACGCGTTTATGGAAGTGGAACCTGAATCTGGGGTCAAACATCAAATGAGGGTGCATCTTGGGTTGGGACTCAGTTGCCCTATACTTGGTGACCACAAATATTCTCACAGAGACAGACTGGCTCCGCAACGACTTCCTTCAATCATGCTAAGAAAGTTAAAACTCAAACAAACCAAAGTTCGCGAATTACCTATTCACCTTCACTGCAGTCAAATATCCTTTGACCTGTCTTCGGAACTCACCAATTCTAAAGAGCCTCTATTCATACATGCAAAAGTTCCTAACTTTTTTAACCACTCTCTAAAAGTGTTGGGACTTGTCAGAACCAGAAAATGAAGTTTGTTAACTTCTGTATTTAGCTTTCTAAGAATCTAAAATTTAGTACTTAGGTTTTATAGTATTTACAATATATTAAGCAATAAGCAAATCTTGTTATAACTAAACTTCATTTATATGGTATGTAGAAATAGGTATGTGTAGTTATGACATTGAATGTTAATGTGCTTTATTATACTTCTAGTTTCTAACCTGTAATTTCTGTTGCACATAATATCAATCAAAAGTTCGCCGAAAAAGTTAAATGAAATGTAAGCAAATAGGAATATGTATTTTCTACTGGAATAGCTATCTTGTCTTTCTATTTCTATAGTAGCTAAACCGTTAAAGAAATAATAACAGTTCAATAACTGTTATTTTTGTTCAATGATAGTTTGAAGTTTGTATTTGTAATGTCCGATATCTGTAGGCTATGGCAATATTTACAGTACATTTTAGACTCAATACGAATTATACTTTTTGTAATTGTATGACAGACTTAGAAAATGGATTTACAAGGACAGAATACATACGGCTTTTCTGAACTGGTTTACTTTCCCGATTACCCTGATCAAGTGTATGGAGTGCAGCAATTTCTGGCTGACCAAGGTGCCAATGTAGAAATAGGCGACGAAGTGGAAATACACGATCCTCCGGATTTTTCCCAAACTGTTTTTCAACTTGCGGAGAATGTTAATCATCAAGGCCACCATGGAATAGATTTGCAGCAGGAGAGTGTCGAAATCGAAGCAGTGACAGACTACGTGGACATGCCGTCATTTGACGATCTTCTCGACTTCAACCATTTCCAATTCGTAGGCAATCACGTTAGTGTCGACTATGATGGCCAAATCACAGCAGCGGATAGTTTGGTTGTGGGACAATCAACTGATAATGAGCAGAACGATTGTGTCGGCATTCGGCTGCATTATGAGCCTTGCGAAGAAAGTGGGAGTTCGGAAACCGTTAGTTGCTCTGAACGGGGAAGGAAACGGAAATCACATTCTCCAGACACTTCAAATTCAGATGAAACAAGTGATTGCAAAGATGACAGTGAAGGTGAATGGAGAACTCATGAGAAAAGAGAAAATAAGGTTGCATCTCAGCTTTGCAGCACGCCGTCCTTGCCTAAACCAAATCTTAGTTCGAAAGGAAGGAGCTGGAAGAAATATCGTTTTGTAACCGGAATGAGAATGCTTATTTCAAAGGTAAATTTCAGTTTTAATAGCAAGTACTACTGAAATAGAATTTAAACGCACATTTTTCTATACTGTTTTAAAGTATTTTGAAGTATAACGTCATGATTTCTGTTTCAGATAGAAAAAATGAAAATGCGTACAGGAGCAATAGGACACTTTAAAGCCATTTTTGAAAAAGAAGAGTACAATCAAGATAACATTAGTATTATGCTTCCCGTGAAAAAACAGGGAGAAAAAATCCCAAAGTCTAGTCCAACTGATGAAAAGGAAAGTTTTCTGCATGCCGCGTCTGCATCTAGCACTTCGAATTCAAACCCGGAACCAGATCATAGTTATTCAGCGACCATATTGACACAGAAGGAATCTTCGTAAGTATTATTAATAATAATATAGAGCCTCCCCCAAAATAATTATATTCGAATGTTTCGTATAGCATCGCAAATACTAAATACTCTCTTCGCAATTTGAAACTAAATTTGTATTTCTATTTCTATTTTTAAACTTATGCGTACAAATGGGTTTGTCCCTAGTCTTATTTTTCATATAACAGTATAGAACCGTTATAGTACAGTTGAAATAGAAACCCTGTATTTCGGTTTTTTGTTCTTCGACTGAGAAAAACAAGAAAAATTTTCTTTTTAAATTCCCGGGAAAGAGATAGCCTGATAACTGAAAGACTGAGTAGTTAGGCCTAAATCATTTGTAATACCTTGAAGAAAAATTTTATGGCATATAGAGGTTTAGTTTCGTGTGCTAAATTAAATTTCCCAAAGATAAATTTCTGTTTTTAACTTGGTGCTTTTGCTTTCAGTCCAACAGTTCGTGACCATCAATACAATGAAGCAACAACTATTTCTGGTAAAAAGGAAAAATCCGAAGCTAAAAAGCAGCATACTTTTGTTAAAGGGCGATATCCAAGAGAGAAGGCATTGATAATGTTAATGGAAACGATATTTACAAAGGTTAGGTTCATTTTAGATTTATAAGCAAATTAAAGGACAAATCTTCTTGCAGAAATATGATACATAATAACTAAAGTTAAATATTACAGAAAAAGGACATTGAGGCATCAACAGAAGCGTGGATTGAAATAACAGTGGATTACGAAGACTACACTTTTACGCAGTATAACGTGAAAGAAGCGAGCAATATGCTGAGAAAGAAAAGACGCATTCGCCAAGTATTTACACCTGTCTCAAAATCAACTGTGGTATTAGATGAGGGTCAAAATCCAATCCCAAAAACGTCACAGCAGCCCGTGCACGAATTCATTATCAAAGCTCCAAAGTCGTCTTATCGACTCAATCAGATGACGAAAATTGTAGACTCTCAAGGAAAAACAATGAAAGTATCTATCGTTCAAGTTCCTGCCAGTAGACTTGGTCCTTGCATCCAAATTGTGGATTCTGCTCCGGAGACTGAGCCAGATTCTCAAACTGGACAACAACTAAAGTCATGTGATGAAACTCGCTGTGATATTGATAGCACCAACTATTCTGAATTATTAAGAGCTCAAGAAACTAATCAAAACACAAACACTTCAGTAGTCCAGTCTAATAACTCTCCGGGAAAACACGAACAAATGGAACGACTCTCTTCTCAACGGAAAACTAATTACGAAACCGAAAATGAAGATTTTCCTTCATCACCTATTGGAAGCGGGAATACTGTTTGCGGAGAAGGCTCTTTCTCTCCATTACTGTCGCCCGCTATAACGGAATCTATGTTCGCTTCTGTATCAACGCAATCCACTGGAACCAACTCAAGAAAAGAAAGCCTGGATTTTGGAACTAATACGGAACCCATTTGTGCAAAATGTTTTGCTAATAAGCCGCCTAATGTTCCCTTGAAGTGTCAAGAAATATTCTGGATTAGATGCTTTAGTCCTTTATGTCATTTTATAGTCCATGCTTCATGTATCGGATTTTATGTTACTTCACATTTACACTTGAAAATGTTGCCACCCTTTTTTTGTGAAAATCACAGAACCTAATTCTGCTATTTCTTTTACTTATGGATTAATAATCACGGCAGGCTCAATAGAATTTGTAGCTTTTGAGTTAATTAGTCTTTAAATTATTATTTTTTGTGATTGGACAACGTTGATTTAACTGACTTACTATAACTTTTGATGACATAAAATCATTTAACGTAACTTCTAAGCCTCCGTTTGCTAGTATTAATCAAATAGTGTACCAATATTTATCAATTATCAGTCATTAATTTGTGTAGTCATAACGGTAAATACAAGTAGAATAAGTAACATTAATTTATATATGAGTTTAATGAATTGTAATACAAATAGTTGCGAAGAAAGACTGAAATTAGCGTTAATTACACCGTCTGCTTGTTTGTTTTATTTATATTCTCATTGACACTCTCTATGTAGAATCATCTATTCATGATTGATTTCATTAACCATAAGCAATACAATCTGTACGACCAAAAGGTGCTGTAGATTCAATACATAGCCCAAATTCTTCTGAGGTATAAAAATATTGTCAGGTGCAAAGAATTTCTTCCATCTGACAAATTCAACGCATAATTGTTCCCCAGGAAAACCCACCGAAAACTCCTTGATAATTAAGAATACCCAAAATAGCATTTTACATAGCTGCTGAAATTGCAGCTTTATACTATATACTACTTATATTAACTATGTTCGAATTTAGTAAACCAATAACATTAGTAAAATATGTAGTATTATCAATCCTTTGTGACTTTTATGACCTTGGTGTTAAATCTTTTTATAATACTCCATATCCATTACATTAGAACTAGAAGTTAGGCCCGGATTATAATTATTCTCAGAAAGCAATTTTACTTCATAAAGTTTTACAATCTTAATAAAGCAATAAGAAAGTTTCAGTAATTCAATTTATAAGTTAATAGAAACAGCCAACAAATCTCATATATAATTTGATAATAATTTTAGTATGTATAATTGTATAAAATTTTTAATATCCCAGAACAGAACATACTAACTCGTAAAAGTGTACTGCGCTGAAAGAGAGGAATATTCTATGGCAGAAATCAATTCAGCATTGAATGCTTTTGTTGTGAAATGAAATTACTTTCTGGAAGCAACGCCTTATATTTGCATAATTCATTTTCTCTTTCCTGTTTATAATATAGAAATGTACCATGACGATCGTATACTTTTGGTTTGCTGAAAGGAAAGCACTGCTCTTTGCTATTAGTTGCATGGAAATAACCTTTGTGTTTCACCTGAATTGTACCTAAGGTGTACAATATAGGTACCAAAAGACTTGAAAACAAATTAAAATCAATACATTGCAAATTGAAAACTTACAATGAAAAATATTTACCAGAAAGTGCAAGTATATAAACTGACGCTCAATGTGCCTTTCCTTTCTCTTTGAGAAATTGCAAACGTTCGACTTGTGACAAGTATATTAATCTCCCGTAACCAGAAATATTAGTTTATAAAATGCTTAAGCTTTAATTATTATTTCATTTACAATAGTACCAACTATTTAGCGTTCGGTAGTTTTCATTAATCTCATATTTTTGAATACTAGTTAAAAGTTTAAACCCCATTGAATAATGACTACAACTGTATTGCTAAAAAGTTTGGATCCCTTCTTCTACGTTTTCAGCGACATATTTTGCGCATCGGCCTTTCATTGGTCTTCCTTTACTAAAACATTTCAGCAAAATTCGAATAAAAAGAAGTTGTCCATTTGGCTTTTCTTTATTGTGCTGGCTATTCTGTTTAATTTGTTTATAATTGGAAATCTAACTTGGAATATATTCAAACCTTTTCTTTCTGTTGAACAAGTGATTGCGTTTGTGATTGTGATGCTAGGAATTTCCATTTCGCAATTCTACAGCATAATTCTATTTGCCTATGGCAAACATTTTTGCTACACAGTCAATTGTTGCATTAACCTAGATCAAAAGTTTTACGGTAATTAATAATTCTTTAATCAGATACAATTTCAGAATTTCAAATTTGGATAAAATTTTACGGTTCGAAATAAAATCATTTCTTTACAGCAAAGTACAAACATCCATGGGAGCCTTGGAGTTTTCAAGAATACAAAAAACTGAAGAACCTTTTGGACCTAATGACTGTGATGGGAATATCTTCAGCTTTCTTTACAGCTGTTACGCTTGTGACCATTAATTTCGGTCCAGTCACATATCTTCTGGAGCTTCTGGAAATGGATTCCTTAAAAATGCGATTAGTCTTGTTCCCTATAATTACCGTTTTCTACGTTCATATTTGGTTTCCAGTACTCCTTATAATTTATTTGTGTATAATATATGCTGCATTTGTTGTTTTTTGGCTGAACTTGATTACATTAAAGCCCTCAAAAACTGTGGAATATTTTCAAACCAAAAGATACTTCAGAAGGCATCCATTTGTTTCAATGCACATTTATAGAACCTTAAGAGTTATCAATCTGGATATGAACTACTTGCTGGTCTACCCGTTTGGGCCTATTAGTTTGTTTGTTATTGGTTTGCTTAATATATTTGTCAATTTTGTTACTGTGAAGATGTACAAAATAATTCCATTAAGTGGCTATATTGCTTGTCCTCTCTTCGCTCTACTGTTGGTCATCATTGAGGTTATTGCTTTTCCAATGGTCGCCTTACTTAACACAAAATCCATTGTTTTCATTCACGAATGGAAAAAAATCGGAAAGCCAATACTTCGCAGAGTCGTGAGAAGCTGCAGAACTATGAGATTGTCAATGGGGCCCTTTTTCATCATGAAGAGATCAACAACGTTCACTTTTCTCGAAGTTGTGGCAATCCACACAATGAATTTGATGGTATCTGTGAAAATTGCTAATAAATGATGTCTCGGGTTCGATGTAATTTAAATTAGATGTTGATGCGTTTGTTCTATAGTGAGTAATAATTTTATTTGTAAAAAACACTAATCTGTATACCTACGGATAGTTAATTTGTTTCATATACAGAAATATGGCAATTTAGGGGTTCATCTATAATGATACATTTAAAATATTATAATTTTTGATATACCTGTATAAAATTGCTTTGTGGTTATAGATGGCATATAATTTTATTTATGAAAGAAACTTTTCTACCTGGGAGAATCGCACTCGTTCACAATTTTTTGGAAAGATCGTTCTGTTTTGTCAGAAAGATTAATTTTCAAAAATGAACATTTTTTTCGTTCAAAGCGAATTCCATTTACTCATCCATAATATGCATTTTTTAAAGTACATTATATGGTATAGTCATTTAACCAATATTATTTATTGCTGCATATAAATGATAATGACTTTATACATTACGATTCAAAAATATCAGAAATGGAAATACAAAACTACTTAGGGGAAGTAATAACATAATATGAAAGTCGCCCTTGTTTGGTTCATTTCTTCATTGTTGTTTACTTATATCTGCTATGCATTCAGTACAGTGGCCAGCTGGCCAGCCAAAGGAGAATTGCAATGGAAACTTGGCAACATTACACCAATAAGCATAACTAAAATGCTTTGCTTAAATAGATTTTAATGCCACATAAGCAACTAATAAATGAGGATAAAAGTCGAGTAGTAATTATTTGATAGTATTAACTTCATCAAATAAAAATATTATGATTCTTGAGGCGGGCGACATTGTATGGCCGCCATTGCCATACTTGTAAGATTTGTTTTATTGTTAAAGAAAGACGTACAGACTTATTATACCTTTTCCTTGTTCTTGGTTTCGGTCGTAAACAAATGTTGATAGAAAATAACGTATTTGTAGTTTAGTGTTTAGCAACAACCAAGAGCATTGTACTATCACCACTTGACATTTGCAGGCAATAAATTTTTTTTTCAGCAACGAATATCTACCACCATCATCTTAATTGGATTAAACTTGGGCATGTAATACCTTTTTGTATTAATTATTGCAGTACTCTCTCAAAAAAAATTATAATAATAAATTCGGTTGGGTTTTTAAGTCAGTATTGGTATTGGCATTTGGAATTCAAATAGTAACGTTATAGTTATAAAAATGGTCAATAAAGGTTATCACCATACTGTGTCAAGCATTAAAAATACATATAAATTAAATTCCACATATCCGGGTAAAAGCTTGATTTTCCGGGTTTCCTTCCCCATCTCCAAAAGGTATTGAAGACAGATTCCTCTATTTGTGAAATCAGCATAGCGGAATTAGTCGGAAAAGTTGTTATTCATATCTTTGGGAGAGCTATATGTGAACCGAACCACTTTCGTGTGACTTCCACTTCCAACTCTTAATGACGTAAGATTTTAACTTCTGCTCTTCTATTCTTTAGTAGTGAATATTATTACTTTATCGAAGATTTCCGACTTACCGGTCATTACACTTTAGTAGATACGTATCACAGTAAATATTCTGCACATGTAGAAATAGTATACTAATAGTAAAAATAGTAATAGTAATTAAAGTAAATATTATTGATTATTACATTAATGACTCTGTTTTATTTATAAGCGTAGAATCAAAATGTAATGATTCGCCTTATTAGTCATTAACCATCTCAATTCGTTATCCTGACGCAGAGAATGATTAGTTCACGGCATTTATCGCTTTTATTACCAATATTATTGGTCATAGATTTAAAGGGCAGCATTCTGCTACATTTTACGAAAATTAAAAGTTTTCAGAAGCTTATTTTCATATGGAAATGGTGATAATAAATCAGCAAAAATAACAAAGAAAATTTTGACGGTGCTTGTATGCATGGCTTGTATGCATATGCAAAATTCAGGTTTGGACATATTATTATCTCGAAAATATTACTATCTTGAAAATTGAAAATCATATTTACATGATTAATTGTTTTCGTTAATTACTTAATAGACATTTAGGCATTTTAGAGCACTAGCCGTTTTCCGTTTTGGTGCGAACGTTTATTATTTTCCTATAACTTTCAATATATATGTGCTTCCTATTTATTGAGTAATGAATAATGCTTGCAACGTGCAATATCGGGAATGCATGTAACATTAATGGAAGCAGTGACAACAAAAATAGCTTTTATCAAACTAACACATTTTAATTGGTAAAATTGATAATGAGTTAACCTTAGTTTTCCTTAAATCTTAGGTTGCATTTCTGTATTGCATCACTCTTGAAATGAAGGAACGGTGGTTAATCAAAAATAAAAGAGAAACTGGTCGAAATGTGGCTTACTATTAACCTATGTCTAGGAAAACTAAATTTACTAACCCCAAGTAATCTATTTTTATACTAATAATATTGTACTAGAAAAGATTTAAATTACTGACATGCAATTAATTGGCAAGAAAATTGTCTACCGTAAAACCCGCAATTATGACCACCTCTTTGGGAGCATAGCTTCGATACTCTAGAAGACTAAGAGGCATACCTAGAACACATTATTTTGCGAATTTCAAATTTTATTGTCATACTTCTTTAGCTTGTTTATCAACATTTTGAAAATATCATGCAAACCATGCACCCTAATTCCTTCATACTTCTACATTCTACCTTCATATAGATATTGTTGCTTTGCTCTTAAAAGCACTTGATCCTAAATAACTTATTATTACAATTCTAAACATCTCCTGAGAAACATCTTTCTAATTGGTTTCTTGATAAAGGTTTTTTGGTCGAACGTTCGAATAATTTGACGATCGAATAATTCACCTTCTCGTGATATTGGTCTGCTAATAAAGAATCAGAAGAACAATGCTAGTTTAATACGCATAACTAAAATGTTTGATTTAAATATACGTAAGTAACTTAAAGGTTAGTACAAGATAATAGTATATAATAAATAGTAATTAGTTGATTATATAACCACAAAGAGTAGAAGGAAAGTATTATGGTTCATACGGGCGACATATATGGTTGTGTCATAATTGTCCGTAAATGTGTCTTATCGGTGAAGAAAGACAAAATTGCATCATTTCCTTGTTTCGTTTGGCTCGGAATTAATATATAATAGAAAATGACATATCCGTATTACTAATTTAGAAGGCATTAATCATTTGGCGTTAAATACGTAAATTTTCTTCTCAACAACGTCTACGGATTGCTGAAGCACTCTCTTCGATAAACTTCTGATGTAAAGATTCCAGATGATTCATTAAGTCAAAGTGAAATTGTAATGATAAGTTATCCAATTTTAGTACTATAAAATTTTTAAGTTGCAACTATTCCAACTATTTCAATGTGTATGAAGTTGGACAAATTCCTTGTACATTTTTTCATCGATATTATGGAATACACGATGAAAAATCTTCTAACATGTCTAATAATAGTCAGATAGCGCTGATATGACCTTATCTCGGTGACCTTATCTCGATGACGCTAAATTCAAATTTTAAGGTCGCAAAATTTTGTGCTCGCTATTTAGGTCACACAGTTAGCGTTCAATTTTCTTATCTGTCATACCCTAATGGCAGATAAGTCTTAAATCGGGATTTGTTACTATGGTTTCCATGGAAATTTTGAATGATGAAATCCAGATTCATGCTTATTGATTTTAGGTACGGATAAATAGCGTCGTATCTTATCCTTATTTTTTAGGTCGACTTATTGTTGACCTACGACCTAAAACCTTAAATTTAGCGTCGGCGACCTAAAATTAAGGTCTGCCAAATTTTTTGGTCAAAACGCTATCTGTCTAATAATTACTTTGATGGCTTATTTCACTTCCACTATTACAATATTTCCAGTTTAGAAAATATTATTTTGTGTATTAGTTTTCTCGGACCACTAATGCATATATTTCAAAGAAAAGATTGCCCTATTTCGAATCTTGTATAACTAAAGCGAAGCTATAAGGTTATACATTTTCATTTAGCTAAGCATAGTTTATTTGAATTTTCGATAATGTTTTTCTATTAAATTTGTATCTCACTTTGAAGAAAAAATCTTGTCACATAATAATTGTGCATTTTTAATTCAGCCACATCATTACTTATGCAGTTAAAGAATTTTTGTATACATACTAATAGATTGTATATCGTTTCACCACTAAACATTTGTTATCAAAGCTGGTTTAAATGACCACAGAAATTATACATAATAATATATTTTATATGGGCTTTTGTGGCTCAGTCTTAAGATTAAGTCAGTGCTGATAGTAAGCCCCCATATAACACAATATACCCCTTTAAAGGTTGAGAATACAGTAAGTTTGTAGCTGCATTAGCATTTGCACAACTATAGAAACAGGACATAAATATTACTTTTTAGGTCGACTTTGTTATAAATTAATTTCTCTGCATTTATTGAATGCAACTATGAATTTAAAAACATCTTGACAAATGAACCTGTAAACTTATAATAAAATCTGCTAATATACAGAGAACAAGCATATTCCACATTACGATAAGACAAATTCAACAAACTTGACAACTTATTTCGTAGATAAAATGGAAAAGTGCATTACCTTAACATTAATAACGGCTTTTCTGGTTTGGCAAAGCGATGCTGACGGAATATCAACACCTCAACCTAATGGTAAGATTTTAATAGCTAAAGCTAAAGAATGCATATTTTTAAGGAAATTAATATTGCCACCCTGGAGATCTTAGTCGTCTTTCGAACATAAAGAAGTATTAATTTGAAATTTCTTTGTAAATGGTCAAGGAATAAAAGTTACGCTGATTATTTTTAATATTTCCATGAATATTTACAGATTTCTACAAGGAAGAGGTTGAAGGGCCTCTGGAAAATATTCAAAATGTTTCTTTAAACGGTAGAGCTAAACTATCGTGTGCTGAAGGTATGATTTTAATTTAAAGCAAATGGATGTTTGTGAACACTGTTAACAATTGAAAATTAATTTCTATTACTGCATTTTAAGTAACCTGAAGAGTTTCAATTGACGAATTTAGCATTTCCCAGTTCGACTACAGCGACCACCTAACGGGATAGAAAACACATTCGCGAGGTATCGCGAGTTACAGTACGTCGCGAAAGTTTTCTCTATCCCGTTAGGTGGCCGCTGTAGTCGACCTGGGAAATGCTAAATTCGACAATTTCGCGAGTTTAAAAGAATTAAAAATTATAGTACTCTTACTGTCCAAACCTGCAGCCTGTTTCATTTTTATGTGTTTCAAAGGGAGGCCGGAAAATCTGAGTCCAGTTTGGAGTCGCTGCGATGGAAGAAGTTTATCAATAAGCAATGCTGACACGCTTGGTGGCGATTTATATATCGATAGTATCTCCGGAAGAGATGCTGGCCGGTACTTATGCCAACTTAAAAACTCTAGAGGGGACATCGTCTCAACCAGAGAGACTACACTCGCAGTTTCTGATGGTTAGATTTCTTTTCATACCAATAGTATTACTATATCATTTTTCAAATTCAACTGCTTCTCATTTTCCGGTCATTACTATTACTCCACATTAAAATCAGCTTTTGCTAGAAATATCTTTATATTATCACGTATATAGCAAAAGTAAACTTTTCAGATATACCATTTTTCAATGATTATAAATATCAGTAGGAAAAATCACCAAGTCTTTCAGCGTTTCCTTTTTTTGATACTTTCAATTCTTCTACAATGAATTTGCAACTGAAATATATAATTCACTATATACTAATTGAATTAATTATTTTCTCAATTAATAGATTTTCGACCTGAGATTATAATGGCGCCTGAAGATATATCTGCAACTGTAGGAAGAGAGGCTAGGTTTGTTTGTCGAGCAATCGGCAACCCCAAACCTACTATTACGTGGACAGGAAGAGGCCCCCTTAAAAATCCAGATGTTGGCAACGACCCTCAATTTCAAACTCTCCCAAATGGAGATTTGCTGGTTTCCAATACTACTATGATTGGCAATGATGGTAACTCGTTCGCATGTAAAGCCGAAAATGCAGTAGGACAAATGTCTAGTCATTTCGCACACTTGAAGGTCTCCTGTAAGCTAATACGCTTTAAAAAATATTTTTATATTATTATCTATGTATTCAAAAAAACCAGAACCTAAGAACACTTTTCAGGTGGTTGATAAAAATAATGAATTCTAATATTACTCGTTGATCCATTCAATTGTACAATATAGGGCAACGTATTGAAGCCAAACCAGAACATCAAGAAGTAATGGAAGGATCAGACGTCATTATTAATTGCACTAGAACCAATACTTCGGTTTTATCCAGCATTCTATGGTATGAATAATCTGATAATTCTTTTGGAAAGTGGTATTTGGGAGGAAAGTAATTTGCAAAATATCTTTTTTTCATCTTTTCTCATCTTTTACTTAATGTAGGCGGCATGACCTAGAGAATATTTGCAACTCCACAGAAAAATGTGTTGAGGACCCGAAATGTGGACAGCAAAGGCAATCTCAAACCAGTAAGGGGATCCGAAAGCGCTATTATGAAACAAAATCTTGTGGACCAAAATGCCTTAGATCGTCACTAATCATCAAGAATGCTGCTATGGCGGACTCCGGTTTGTATTCCTGTTTTGATAGAACCAGTGATAGTATAAGACTTACAGCGTATTCCAATCTAGTAGTAAAACTGGACGACAGAAAAAACGAAGACAAAAGCCCTACTACTACTCCAGTCTTAGTTAGCACAACTTTGATAAACTACACATTTTTATTTAGTTCCGATTTTTTAATTTAAGCATTTGGTATTTCCAAACCTTTCAAAATGCTTTAAATTTCAGCCTAACGACACTATTTTGGAACAAATTGAAATGCTGCAGGAAGAAACTAATCCTAATATGAATACTTTAAACGACTCTCAAAGGCAAGACTTTATACCGCTCCTCGACAAGGCAAAAAAATTAATAAATATGGTACAACCTGATGCACCGGATATTTTGCAAATTTCTGAAAGATCTTTAAAAGTATTTACTAATGTATTGACCAATAAAGATTTGTGGACTCCAACGGACAGTGTAAGTAATCATATATCCTATTTTAAGTAATCAGAAATCCGGTATGTAAACATTCTTTTTTAAATATGGTTTCCAGGTGGAAAATAGATCTTTGTTGTTTACGGAATATTTTAAGAGGTTAGAATCCACAACGTTAGAATTAGCAGGAAAAGTGCAGCCCAAAGGAAATGTCACGACGATGTTTTCCCCACTGAAAAACAGTAGCCATTCAGAAGATGATTTCCTTGTGTTTTTGGGTCGAAGTACATCAGAGAATCGTCGAGGACTTATAACAGATACAATTTATGCCCATGACGAAAACGAAAATACTATTTCAGTAGAACTTACAGACGAATATGAATTTTCAGATTCAAAAGAAAGGAAAATTAATTATGCAGCAGTAATGACAAAGTCGGACCTCGTTAACGACAAAGTTGCCAACGCTGTGAGAAGGTATCTCTTTGTAGTTGTACATTAATAAATTAATCATGCATCAGTGCACTAGTAGAATATAAAGAATGCTTTCAATTTGTTTTAGGGAAACCGACAGTGGAACAGATTACAAAGAAATCAACGGGAAGCTAATATCACTTGCGGTTTCCAGAATGGGGTTTACAAATCTAGGAAAGAAAGGTTCGCAAAAGAAATTAATTTTAGTGCTTAATCTTATTGGGGTTGTAATTGCAAACATAGCAATCATGAATATGAAACCCGGTGATTACATAATTCTAGTAAAATCAATCTTTTCTATTCGAAGGTGTTAAAGTACGTGTCGAAAGTGTGCATGATGTTCAAGCGATATACACAGAGAAAAAATATTTCAGGAGAAGGCTACATCTTAATCAGGGGGAGAAAGCGAAGGCCGTTTTAGGTTCAACCTCGTGTGTCTTTTGGAATGAAAATGATAAGTTCGTCTATTATTTTTTAATTTTTTGCTTATTTGCCATTATGATTAGTTTTGGTCACAAAAACTTCTTATGTAACTTTAGGATATATGAGAGAACATTGGTATATTTGGAGAGAACATTCAGTAAATTTTTTCTCATTTTCTATTTTGTTTGCTTTTAGCTGTTAAAAGTGTGAATTTTTTTAGAATATGGGATTCAAAAGGATGTCGCAAAGTCGAATCAAATCAACACAAAACTGTATGTGAATGTAACCATCTTACTACGTTTACTAATATGGTTGAGAAACATGAATATTCGGTAAGAAGCTTTTTCGCGAATGTGATGACTTATTTCGTTGGAATTATCTAAGTCCAATTATTATTTGGGTACTAATGAACTAATTTAATCAACAGGTGTTGAGAAATATTAATATGTGACTTTTTTATGACAGGGAAAAGACTTGGGTCTACAGATACTCACCTGGATTCTTTGTCCTTTGTCAATTGTGTGCCTATTCTTGACAACAACAATATTATCACTAGAGAAGAAAGGCAGAGGAGACGAAAAGAGTATTACTTTGCAATTATGCATCACACTCATAATGGGAAATATTCTGTTGCTTGTTGGAGAAAAAGACACCTTCTACTTCTCTCCCGAAGTAAACATTTTTATTCTACTTTCAACTAAGAACTTTACTTTATTATTATCAAGGAATTTAAAAAGCAGCCTTTTGAGCTTTTGCAAAATAGCAGCTTTTTGGTTTTTTGCAAAAAAGCAAACATTCAAAGACTAAAAAAAGCAATACAAAAGTCATTGAAAAATACCTCAGCTTGATTGGACTCGTTGCAATGAATTGAAATGAATTTAATCTTATTTATCCGCTTTTCTCTTCGGGTGGTTTGTTCTTTACGTAGATTATTTGCACAATATGCGGTGTTCTAACTCATTTTATGTGGTTATGCGTGTTTGGATGGATGGCTGTTGAAGGAATATATTTGTACCATCAAGTCGTCAAAGTGTTCCCACCAAAGTCAGACAATTTATTTACAATCTACTGCTTGATTGGATATGGAATCCCTGTAATCATTGTTGGATTAACAATTGTGCATGGATATTTTTCTCAGACAGACATTTATGTTGGCGAAATGTTGTAAGTTTTTGTTATGGTATTCAAAGTATAACAAGATTTAATAGAGGACCTCAGACTGTTAAGCCTTTACTCAGCGTAATAGTTATTTTAAATACTTTAGCTAACAAGTGACGTGTTTTTTTAAATTTCAGTTGCTGGTTAACCGGGAATTACATTTATTGGTTTATGGGTCCCGTTATATTAGTCATTCTTGTAAGCTATACTCACTGCTATTTAACTACTTATATTTAATGATGAATTAAATTTTTTACGCACTGGGCGTTTTTAGAACTGAAAGAACTTTGGCCATTCAGTACTGAATATTGAGAAAAAAATCGATTTCTGTGCGCAAGGAATTTAAGTAATCAACAATACTAACTTCAAGTCGTATAAATTAATTTAGTATATTATATTTTTCAAGCATATGTATGTTTAAAATAAAATAAGTTGTAGCTGTAAGTTATACATTGTGCACTGAAATCTAATCAATATTCAGCACTGACGGAGTGGCCAAAATATTTTCATTTTTACTTGTACTTAGCTATATCAAGATTGAAAGTAATATTATATTTGGCTTATAGGGTAACACTTGTGTGTTAATCATGGCTGTTTACATTGCCAACAACAGACACAAAAGATCCCAATCAAGAGGAGGCAATAAAACAGAAGCGGAATCAAAATGGTAAAGCTAAAGCTATTTTACATTATTATTGATGTAAGATATTTTACACCATTTTAGTTACACAAATCATTTTCTCAAAGAAAATGACAATCGTGTTATATTTTGCGTTATTTTACTTTACGTTATCTTGATTTTTATTTTCATTACTTTCTTGAATACACACTTTAGGAAGCTTGTGAAAGGAACATTTTCTCTTACTTTCCTTCTTGGAGTTTCATGGATGTTTGGTATTATCACACTTGTTGATTTTCAAGGACATATTGTCTTCTCGTACCTTTTCACAATCATCAACGCATCTCAAGTAATAATAATGTGGCAAATATTAATGTTGTTGCTAAATCATATCTGAAGTATGTCGGTTGTTGGAAATGACGATATTTCTTGATTGTTTTGACAGGGAATGTTTATATTCATATTTCGGTGTTGCCTGAACGATCAAACTCGTCTTACTATGAATAAAATCTTGATGGACATCAATTCTTCTGTGAGTAGCAGTTACGGAAAAGCAAGCACTACAAGTCATTTGTCAGAAAACAGTTACCTACACAACAAAGAGGTAAGCCTAAAATGAAAGAAAAAAAGATTATGATTGTAAAGATTACTTAACTGCAATAGTCGTTTCTGATGTCTTCATTGTCTGCAGCCAACAATGCTGTAGGTGTAATGCATAAAACCATGAAATGTCGAAAAGACAAAAATAACACCCAAATAAGAAATATAGAAAACTTCTGGGGTTTCAGCTTTTCATTATTTAGAGAATCTTGTTGTCAGAACTGGTAGTTTACAGAATACTTTATTTTAATTTTCAGAATGCATCGACTTCTTCGAAGTCGGATAACTCTAGGGGTGACATGAACTTAAATTAAGCCTTATGAATTGAAAAGGATGAAGATTGCGGAATAATTTGCAAAAAAGCACATAAAAGTGTTTTAAATTGTTTTTGCTTTTCCATCTAAAGCTTTATTAGTGCTAAACTACGCAAAACGGCAAAACTCTTTTAATTTTCCTGTAACACATTGTCATTTAATATAGGATGTTCATAAAGATATATTTATTCTTATGTTTCAAGTATCTGACAATATGTAGTAGTAATTGATTTTGAATGCGTTGTACTTCAATCAAATTGTGCGCCTATCTTATGTATTATCATCATCCGTACATGAAATGGGTGAGCGGTGTGCCTTATACAGAAATTTAAGCAAATAATTTACTTCTGTCCACCATTTATAGCGATTAAAATGTGGCGGTTTACTAAATCCAATGTGCAATTGACAAACCTATCACACAAATTGTTGTTCCTTTATTACTGCTTAGAATTCAAAGCAACCCATTGTTAAAATATTATTGTAGTGTAGTTTATGAGAAAAGTACAACATGCCATCCTAGCAAGTAATTTAATGTAAAGGTTGGACCGTATTTTTCGTTATCGTTTCTGTCTGAAAAACGGAGCCGTTTAATTTTGAAACGAAAGGGGTTTTCCATAAACGAAACGAAAGCAAAACGATTTTTAAATGAATGGAACGAATCGAAATGCAAAAACCGCATTTATTTTTTTCAGTGACAATTCTTATTTGTTTCGCACGTGTTTGAATTATTAATAATTACTGTAACTTTGAAACTATGCTTTGCTGTAAATTCGTAACAAATTAAAAAAGGTCGAGAATTGAGAAAAAACAGTTCGAATTTTTGTTTCACAAATTAATGGTCAAAATAATAATAAAACTGTATAGTACAACTATCTTATGTATTATCATCATTCGTACATGAAATGGGTATGCGGTGCCTCATACAAAAATTTAAGCAAATAACTTACTGCTGTCCACCATTTATAGCGATTAAAATGTGAAGGTTTATTAAATCCAATATGTAATTGACAAAGCTGTCTCACAAATTGCTATTACTTTATTACTGCTGCCTTAGAATTCAAAGCAACCCATTGTTAAGCAATTATTGTAATGTAAGTTTTGAGAAACTTACAACATGACATCGTAGCAAACAAATAATTTAATGTAGAGGTTGGACCGCTTTTTTATATCGTTTCTGTCTGGAAAACGAAGCCGTTTAATTTTGAACCGAAACGGGTTTTTCATAAACGAACCAAATGCGAAACATGAACGGAAAGAAGCGATACGCAAAAAACGCATTTATTTTTTTCAGTGACAATCCATATTTGTTTCGCAGGTGTTTGTTTCGCTAGAATTATCTATAATACTTAGTACACTAGCTTTATTAATTGCAATTTGAAACTGTGTAACTGTGAAACTGTGGTTTGCTGTAAATTTGTAACAAATTTAGGATTCGAACAAGTCAAATTTTCGTTTCACAAATTAATGGTCAAAATTATGCATTTAACAGCATTTATAATTCAATGAAGTCAACCCGCTGTGCTTTTTGAAATATATTTCATAAAATTTATTTTCTGGACAGACATGAATCTTAGATTTAAAATACAAAAGTTAGTGTTATTTAAAGATAATAATTTCGGATTATACTAATTTAGAATTTTCGTAAACCAGAACAAGTCTTACAATACTTTTAGGAAAAACCTGTACCGAAGCGAAACGGTTTTAAGCGAAACGATTTTAAGCGAAACGATTTTAAGCGAAACGATTTTAAGCGAAACGATTTTAAGCGAAACGATTTTAAGCGAAACGATTTTAAGCGAAACGATTTTAAGCGAAACGATTTTAAGCGAAACGATTTTAAGCGAAACGATTTTAAGCGAAACGATTTTAAGCGAAACAGAAGTTTCGTTTTACTCACAAAACACTATCGAAGAAATACATAATTTTCTTTTTTATCTTCCTATATTAGTTTATTTTAGGGGCTCATTAGTAACCAGCCCTACCTATAAAGCTACATTTAAAGTATTGTAATTTTTGATATATCTGTATAAAATTGTTTTGTGGTTATCTGTCACATAAATGCTATAGTCTTATTTATGAAAGAAGCTTTTCTTCTAGAAGGGATCGCACTCATTCAGAATTTTTTGGAAAGATCCGTGTTTAGTCAGAAAGATTAAGTTTCAAAAATTAACAAAGCGAATTCCATTTATGCATCCAATCCATAATACCTATGTAATTTTTTTAAAGTACATATCATACTAGAAGTATGGTTATTTAAGCAATTTTATTATTGTTTATTAATGATAATAACTTAATAAATAATAAAGCACTTTTAGCTAGAAACTAAATTCCCTTTTTTCATTGTTTACTTAAATGCACTTTACAACAGCTAATTGCTTTATCTATCTGATATGCATTCAGTACAATGGTCAACCAAAGGAAAATTACAATTGCAATATTACGCCAATAAACATAACTAAAATGTTTTCTTTAAATAGATTTTAGTGCTACATAAGATAATGGTCTGCTAATAAAGAATTACAAAAACAATACTACTCCAATAAGCATAACTACAATGTTTGACTTAAATATACTACGCAAATAATTGAAAGATTAAAGACTTTAACCTTTAAATTATTAACTTTAACTTAAAGTTAATAATAATTAGTTAATTACAACCACAAAGTGTAGAAGGAAAGTACTACTGCTCTTATGTGCGACATATATGTTGTTGTGTCATAAATTGTCCTTAAATGTGTCTTATCGGTGAACCCAGACAGATTAATGCATCATTTCCTTTGCACTTCGTTTGGATGCGGATAAAAGTCGAGTAGTAATTAGTTGATAGTATTAATCAAATAAAAATATTACGATTCTTGAGACGAGCGACATTATATGTCTTATTTGAAACTTTTGCTTTATCTGTAAAGAAAGACAGATTATAGTACCATTTTCTTGTCCTTGGTTACGGTGGTAATCAATTGTGATAAAAAACAGCATTGGTAGTTTAGTGTTTAGTAAGAAGAATTTTGTATTATAATCACTAGACATTTGAAAGCATTTATTTTTTAAGCAATAGATATCTAATCACCATCATCTTGGATTGAACTTAAGCATGAAATATTTTCTTATATTCATTATTGCAGTACTTTCTTCAAAAAAATTTATAGTAATAAATGCGGTTGGTTTACCTAATCAGTTGGCATTTGGAATAATAAAATGTAAATTTTGGATGTAAAATTTTTATTGCGCAAAGTCTCGGTAAGTATAAAATATCTGTTACATTATAACTAGTAGAGGCTTTTGGGGACCATAGGATAGTATATTTATAGTCAATATATTATAACCACTGTAGTCGTAGTATTACCTAAGTAAATGATTGCAAATCTGATAAATCTGAACTGATTTCTAAATTGCCACATTATAAGGATAAAAATGGGCAATAAAAGTCATCACCATACTGTATCAAGCATTAAAAGTACATTAAAATTCAATTCCACATATCCGGGTGAAAGCGTGTTTTTCGGGGTTTCCGTCCCCATCTGCCATCTCCAAAACGTTTTAAAGAAAAAGTCTCTATTTGTGAAATCATCATAGCCGAATTAGTCGGAAAAGTTTTTATTCATATCTTTGTACGAG
Organism: Yoshiicerus persimilis; assembly: GCA_020352615.2. Classification (NCBI taxonomy): domain Eukaryota; kingdom Metazoa; phylum Arthropoda; class Collembola; order Entomobryomorpha; family Tomoceridae; genus Yoshiicerus; species Yoshiicerus persimilis. The sequence continues at coordinate 64,910,410 of CM036940.2, read as the reverse complement.
CTATACCTATGGCAAACGAACCACTTTCGTGTGATTTGGTTTATCGAAGATTTCCGATTCACCAGTCATTACACTTTAGTAGACATCACTGTAACTATATGTATAATGTTGATTTCATTAATGACTTTGTTTTATATATAAGCGTAGAATCAAAATGTAAATGATTCACCTTATTAGTCATTAACCATCTGAATCCGTTATTCTGACGCAGAGAAGAGCTAGTTCATGGCATTCATACTTCCATTACCTCATAGATTTAATGGTAAGCGTTCTGCTTCATTTTACGAAAATGAAAAGTTTTCAGAAGCTTATTTTCATTTGGAAATGGTAGTAGTAGAAAGTAAAAAATATTAACGGTGCTTGTATGTATGCAAAATTCAGGTTTGGACATATCTCGAAAATATTACTATCTTGAAAATTGAAATTCATATTTAAATTTTTACATGATTAATTGTTTTCATTAATCTTAATAGGCATTTTAGAGCACTAGCCGTTTTCCATTTTGGTGCGAGCGTTTATTATTTTCCTATAGACTTTATTGTATAGTCGTGAATCGGAAGATAGCATAGTTAGACCTATAAGACTGCAAATTTTGAACAAAATATACTGCCTATTTATTGAATAATGCATAAAGATTGCAATATCGGGAATGCCTGTAACATTTCTGCATTTCTGTAATGTATCACTCTTAAAATGGAGGAATTATGATTAGTCAAAAATAAACCATTCAACCAATGCACTTAATGAAGTAGCAGAAGCGACACAGATTTAACACCGTCCTCTGAACCGTAGCAACACAATAGAAAAATTTTAAGTATATGTATCGAAGCGTTCAAGAAATATAACAACCTTTCAGTAATACATGGAACTGAGCAGATACGGGTGCTGAAAAACCACCTCAATTTGGTGCTGAAAATGCACCTCAATGTTCTTCTGCACACACAACCTTTTAGTAATACATGGAATAGAGCAGGTGCGGGTGCTGAAAAACCACCTCAATTTTCCAACATACACAACACTTTTAGTAATACATGGAACTGTAGGCTCTATATAATTCAATTTTTTTAGTGGATGTCATTTATCGATCACACCCATTTTCGCAGGGGACCTTCCTCCGAACCCCAAGAACATACACAGAAAGTTTTAGCGAATTATATTAAACCGTTCATGAGTTATAGAGCCAACAGACAGACAGACAGACGGACAGACAGACAGACAGATTGTTTAGGGCATTATTATAAAGTAGCTTCCGCTACTTAATAAAAAGGGAAACAGTTTTAGACATTTTGTGATCGAAATGTGGCTTACTATTAACTTATGTTTAGGAAAACTGAGTTTACTAAGTAAGCCATTTGTATTCTTATAATATTGCACTAGGAAAGATTCATATTACTAAACTGCAATTAATTGACAAGAAAAGATTGTACTGTAAAACCCGCAACTATAAATTTCAAATTTTATTGGCATAATTTAGCTTTTTTATCAGCATTTTGAAAATATCTTGCAAACCATCCTAAAGCTTATACTTCTGCATTCACATTTTTGCTTTATTCTTAAAAGCTTTTGATCCTAAATAAATTGTCATTAAAATTCTGAACATACAGAAACTTTCTATATGGTTTCTTGGCAGAGGGTTTTTGATGACGATAGAATTATCCACTTTCTCGCGATAATGTTCTGCTAATAAAGAATTACAAAAACAATACTACTTCAATAAGCATAACTACAATGTTTGACTTAAATATACTACGCAAATAATTGAAAGGTTAAAGACTCTTTTAAATTATTAACTTTAAGTTAATAATAACTAGTTAATTACAGCCCCAAAGTGTAGAAGGAAAGTACTACTGTTCTTATGTGCGACATATATGTAGTTATGTCATAATTGTCCTTAAATCTGTCTTATCGGTGAACCCAGACAGATTAATGCATCATTTCCTTTGCACTGGGTCGGAGTTAATGTTTATAGAAAATGACATATTCGTATTACTAGTTTAGAAGGCATTACTCATTTGATAGTTGAACTTTCTTCTATGCACCATCCCCGTCTATGAATTGCCGAAGCACTCTCTTCAGCAAACGTGTGATATAAAAATTTCAGATTGTTCATTAAGTCAGTTTGAATTTGTAATGATAAACTATCCATTTTTAGAACTATAAAATTTTTAAATTTCAAATATTACATATGCATGTCAATTGTATTAGTAAATGTATGTGAAGTGGTACAAAATTCCTTGTACCTTTTTTCATCGATATTAAAGAATACATTTCGAATAATCTGCTATCATGACCAATAATAATTAATTTAAAGGTTTCTATTCGATATTTCACTTTTACTATTACAATATATTTCCATTTCAGAAAATATTATTTTGCTTACGGTTTATTATCTCGTATAAATACAGCGAAGCCATAAGGTTATACATTTTTATTTAGCTAAACATTTTATTTGAATTTTCTATAATATTTTTTTAAAGATGTTCCACAAATTTGTATCTCATTTTTCAGAAAAAATCGTGTCACATGCTAGTTGTGCATTTTTAATTTAACCATATCATTTCTCATGCGGTTAAATAATTTTTGTGTACTTCAACAAGGTTTGTATATCATTTTACCACTACTGCTTTTTTATCAAACCTGATTGTTTGAATGACTAACTGAAATTATACAGAATAATATATGCACTTTGGTGGCTAAACCTTAAGATTAAGTCAATTCTGATAGTAAGGCCCTATATAACACGATATACCTCTGTACGCCTTGAGAACACTACGATTGCATCTGTATTAGCATTTGGACGACTATAGAAACGGGTCATAAATACTGCTCTTTGGTGGATCGACTTGGTAACAACTACTAATTTCTCTGCATTTATTGAATGCAACTATAAATTTAAAAGCATCGTGACAAACGGACCTCTAAACCTATAATTAAAATCAAATACGGAATAGGGAGAACAAGCATATATTCCACATTACGATACGACAAACTCAATAAACTTTGCCCCTTATTTGCTAGATAAAATGGAAAAGTGCATTACCTTAACATTAATAACGGGTTTTCTGGTTTGGCAAAGCGATGCTGATGGAATCTCAACACCTCGACCTAATGGTAAGATTTGAATAATTAACAATAGCTATAGGTAAAGAAATGCATATTTTCAAAGTAAATACAAAGGCGAAAGACCACAAATTATACTTCTTCGAAATTTCCTTGTAAGTGCTCAAGGAATCAAAGGTACGCTAATTATTTATAATATTTCTACGAATATTTGCAGATTACTACAAGGAAGCGGTAGAAGGGTCTCTGGGAAATGTTAAAAATGTTTCTTTAAACGGTAGATGAGCTAAACTATCGTGTGCTGATGGTATGATTTTATTTAAAGCAATGGATGTTTGTGAACACTTTTAACAATTGGAAATTAATCGCTATTATTGTATTTAAAATAACCTGAAGAGTTTCAATTTTACGAGTTTTAATGAATTATACTTTTACTGCTCACATCTTTAATGTGTTTCATTTTTATATGTTTTAAAGAGGACACAGAAAATCTGACTCCAGTTTGGAGTCGATGCGATGGAGTAAATATATCAAGAAGTTCTAAAATGGATGGTAGCGATTTATTTATCGAAAATATCTCCGGAAGAGATGCTGGAAGATACCTGTGCCAACTTAAAGACTCTAAAGGGGACATCGTCTCAACCAGAGAGACTACACTCGCAGTTTCTGATTGTTAGATTTCTTTTAATACCAATAGTAATACTAACATGTCATTTTTCAATTTCAGTTGATTCACATTTTCCTGCCATTACTCCACATTAAAGGCAGCACTTGCTAGAATATCTTTATGCTATCACGTATCGCAAAAAGTGAACTTTTTATATATACCATTTTTCAATGATTATAAATATCAATAGGAAAAAACATGAAAGCTATTCAGGGTTTCCACTTTTTAATACTTTCAATTTCTTGTACAATGAATTTGCAACCATGTAACTGATTTCTAAAATGACATAGTGACACTTAAATCAACTTATAATTGACTTCATTATTTTCTCAATTAATAGATTTTCGCCCTGAGATTATAATGAAGCCTGAAAATACGTTTGCAACTGTAGGAGGGGAGGCTAGGTTTGTTTGTCGAGCAATCGGCAACCCCAAACCCACTATTACGTGGACAGGGGACAGCCCCATTAGGAATCCAGATATTGCCAACGACCCTCAGTTTCAAACTCTCCCAAATGGAGATTTGCTGGTTTCGAATACTACATTGCTTTTGCTTGGCAATAATGGTAGCTCGTTCTCTTGTAAAGCCGAAAATGAAGTAGGAACAGATTATAGTTATGACGCACACTTGAAGGTCTCCTGTAAGCTAATACGCTTTAAAAAATATTTTTATATACAATTTATTTATTTTTGTTCTAGTAGTACTACTAATAGTACTACTAGAACCTAAGAACAATTTTAAGTTTCAAAATATAAACAAGATAAAATAATAAATTCTATTACTCGTTCATGCTTTCAATTGCACTACATAGGGCAACACATTGAAGCCAATCCAGAACATCAAGAAGTAATGGAAGGATCAAACGTCATCATTAATTGCACTAGAACCAATACTTCAGTTTTAACCAGCATTCAATGGTAAGAATAATCAGATAATTCTTTTGGAAAGTGGCATTGGAAAGGAGAGTATATACTTTGCAAAATATCTTTTGTTCATAAGTTATTTTTCATATTTTACTAAATGTAGGCAGTATGACCTGTTTGAGAATATTTGCAACTCAACAGAGAAATGTGTTGAGCATCCCAAATGTGGGCAGAAAAGACAATCTCAAACTAATAAGGGGATCCGAAAACGCTATTACGAAACAGAATCCTGTGGACCAAAATGCCTTAGATCGTCACTAATCATCAAAAATGTTGCTATGTCGGACTCCGGTTTGTATTCCTGTTTTGATAGAACTGATAGTATTGTTAGGGGTTATAGTGTTAGCTATAGACTTGCAGCGTATTCCAATCTAAGGGTAAAACCGGATGACAGTAAAGACAAAGACGAAAGCCCTACTACTACTCCAGTCTTAATTAGCACCACTTTGGTAAGTCACACGTTTTTATTTAGTTCCGATTTTTAATTTTAGCATTAGGTATTTGCAATTTCAAAATGCTTTAAATTTCAGCCTTACGACAGTATTTTGGAGCAAATTGAAAAACTGCAAGAAGAAACTAATCCTAATAGGAATACTTTAAATGAATCTCTAAGGCATAACTTTATACCCTTTCTTGATAAGGCAAAAAAATTAATAAATATGGTACAACCTGGTGCAATATGTCCTGAGGATATTTTGCAAATTTCAGAAATATCTTTGAAAGTATTTACTAATGTATTGACCAATAAAGAATTGTGGACTCCAACGGATAGTGTAAGTAATCATACCTCCTATTTTAGATAATTAGCTATACGGTATGTAAACATAAATATTTTTTTAAATCTGGTTTTCAGGTGGAAAATAGATCTTTGTTATTTACGGAATATTTTAAGAGGTTAGAATCCACAACGTTGGAATTAGCAGAAAAAGTGAAACCCAAAGGAAATGCCACAACACAGTTTACTCCCCTGAAAAACAGCAGGCATTCAGAAGATGATTTCATTGTGTTTTTGGGTCGAAGCAAATCAGAGAATCGTCGAGGACTTATAACAGATAGAATTTATGCACATGACGAAAACGAAAATACTATTTCAGTAGAACTTACAGATGAACAAGAATATTCAGATTCAAAAGAAAGGAAAATTAATTATGCAGCAGTAATGACAAAGTCGGACCTTGTTAAAGACAAAGTTGTCAACGCTGTGAGAAGGTATGTATTTGTAATATGGATAAGAATTATGCATCAGTGCACTAGTAGAATATAAAGTATGCTTTTAACGTATTTTAGAGAAACCGGCAGTGGAACAGATTATAAAGAAATCAACGGGAAGCTAATATCAATCGCGGTTTCCAGAATGGGGTTTACAAATCTAGGAAAGAAAGGTTCGTAAAGGAAATGAATTTTAGTGCCTGATCTTATTGAGGTTGTAATTGCAAACTTTGCAATCATGAATAAGAAACCCGGTGATTAAGCTATTATTATTTTATAAATCTCGCAAAATCAATCTGTATTCTATTCGAAGGTGTAAAAGTACGCGTCGAGAGTGTTCATGATGTTCAAGCGATATACAAGGAGAAAAAATATTTCAGGAGAAGACTACATCATAATCATGGGGAGAAAGCGAAAGCCGTTTTAGGTTCAACCTCGTGTGTCTTTTGGAATGAAACTGATAAGTTCGTTTATGATTTTTCAATTTTTTGTTTACTAACCTTGCCATTCCTGTAGTGAACTTCGGCCACGAAACTTCTTATGTAGCCTTAGCATTTCTGATATATTTGGAGAGAAAATTAAACACGTTTTTCCCATCTTCTATTTGCCTAGCTTTTAACTACTAACAAAAGGTGTAAATTTTTAGAATATGGGATTCAAAAGGATGTCGTAAAGTCGAATCAAATAAATATAAAACTGTATGCGAATGTGATCATCTTACTACGTTTACTAATATGGCTGATAAACATGAATATTTGGTAAGTAGCTTTTTTGTTGTACGAACTGTAGATACTGCTAATATTTTTTTAAATCATTAAATTACGGCAGTTTAATTTTAACGCTTTCAAGAACAATAACTAACCCTAAGCACCAGAAACCTTTAAATGAGGAACTATTTTGTAAACAAAAGCATTCTACTATTCTATTTTCGTATTTTCGCTAATGAAAGACAACAGGTGTTGAGAAATATTAATGTGACTTTTTGTGACAGGGAAAGGACTGGGGTCTACAGATACTCACCTGGATTCTTTGTCCTTTGTCAATTGTATGCCTATTCTTGACAACAACAATATTATGGCTAGAGAAGAAAGGCAGAGGTGATGAAAAGAATATTACTTTGCAATTATGCATCACACTCATAATGGGAAATATTCTGTTGCTTGTTGGAGAAAAAGACACCTTCTACTTCTCTCCCGATGTAAACTTTTTTATTCTTCTTTCAGCTAAAATTACTTTATTATTATCAGGGAATTAAAATACCAGCTTTTTGTTTTTTTGCAAAAAAGCAAGCAGTCAAATTCTAAAAAAGCAATTTTTTTATTTTTCATTGAAAAACGTCTCAGCCTAATTGGACTCGTTGCAAACTCGAAATGAAATTAATCTTATTTTACTGTATGGGTGGTGTGGTCTTTATGTAGATTATTTGCACAATTTGCGGTGTTCTAACTCATTTTATGTGGTTATGCGTGTTTGGATGGATGGCTGTTGAAGGAATATATTTGTACCATCAAGTCGTCAAAGTCTTCCCTCCAAAGTCAGATAATTTGTTTAGAATCTACTGCTTCATTGGATATGGAATCCCTGTAATCATTGTTGGATTAACAATTGTGCATGGATATTTTTCTCAGACAGACATTTATGTTGGTGAAATGTTGTAAGTTTTTGTTATGGTATTCAAAGTATAACAAGATTTAATAGAGGACCTCAGACTGTTAAGCCATTACTCAGGAAATAGCTACTTTAAATACTTTAGCTAACAAGTAACGTAATCTTTTTAATTTCAGTTGCTGGTTAACCGGGAATTACATTTATTGGTTTATGGGTCCCGTTATAATAGTCATTCTTGTAAGCTATACTCACTGCTATTTAACTACTTATATTTAATGATGAATTAAATTTTTTAAGCACTGTGTGTTTTTAGAAATGAAAGAACTTTGGCCACTCAGTACTGAATATTGAGAAAAAATTCGATTTCTGTGCGTAATGAATTTAAGTCATCAACAATACTAACTTCAAGTCGTATAAATTAATTTAGTATATTATATTTTTCAATCATATGTATGTTTAAAATAGAATAAGTTGTAGCTGTAAGTTATACATTGTGCACTGAAATCTGATCAATATTCAGCACTGACGGAGTGGCCAAAATACTTTCATTTTTACTTATACTTCGCTATATCAAGATTAAAAGTAATTATATTTGGCTTATAGGGTAACACTTGTGTGTTAATCGTGGCTGTTTACATTGCCAACAACAGACACAAAAGATCGCAATCAAGAGGAGGCAATAAAACAGAAGCGGAATCAAAATGGTAAAGCTAAAGCTATTTTACATTATTATTGATGTAGGATATTTTACACCATTTTAGTTATACAAATCATTTTCTCAAAGAAAATGACAATGTGTTATATTTTGCGTTATTTTTCTTCCGTTAACCTCCTGTTTAAAAACAATAATAAATAATTTTAATCTTCATTTTCATTATTGTCTTGAAAACACACTTTAGGAAGCTTGTGAAAGGAACATTTTCTCTTACTTTCCTTCTTGGAGTTTCGTGGGTTTTTGGTATTATCACACTTGTTGATTTTCAAGGACATATTGTCTTCTCGTACCTTTTCACAATCATCAATGCATCCCAAGTAATAATAATGTGGCAAATATTAATGTTGTTGCTAAATGATATCTGAAGTATGTCGGTTGTTGGAAATGACGATATTTCTTGATTGTTTTGACAGGGAATGTTTATATTCATATTTCGGTGCTGCCTGAACGATCAAACTCGTCTTACTATGAATAAAATCTTGATGGACATCAATTCTTCTGTGAGTAGCAGTTACGGAAAAACGAGCACTGCAAGTCATTTCTCAGAAAAACAGTTACAACAAAGAGGTAAGCCTAAAATGAGACCAACACAGATTATGATAAAGGTTACTTAAATGCAATAGTCTTTTCGCGTGTCTTCATTGTCTGCAGCCAACGATGTTCTGGATAATGTGTAAAACCATGAAATGTTTAAAGGACAAAAATAAGACCTAAATAAGAACTAGATAAACTTTGGGGTTTCAGTTTTTCATGATTTAGAGAATCTTGTTGTCAGAAGTGCTAGTTTACTGAATACACTTTATTTTAATTTTCAGAATGCATCGAGTTCGTTGAAGTCGGACAACCCTAGGGGTGACATGAACTTAAATCAAGCCTTTTATAAATTGACAACGATGGAGACTTTTTGGATGCCGAATAATTTGCAAAAAACAAATAAAAGTGTTTTAAATTGTTTTTGTTTTTTCTTCTAAAGCTTTAATGCTAGTAAACTATGCAACTTTTTTAATTTTCCTGTAACACACTGCCTTTAATTTAGATTGTTTATTACGATATATATATTCTTATGCTTCAAGTGTCTGACAATATTTAGTATATAGTAATTGATTTTGACTGTATAGTGCTTCAATAAAACTGTGTAGTACAACTATCTTATGTACTATCATCATTCGTACATGAAATGGGTGTGTGGTGTGCCTTATACAAAAATTTAAGCAAATAATTTACTGTTGTCCGCCATTTATAGCGAATAAAATGTGGTGGTTTATTAAAACCACTATGTAATTGACAAAACTGTGACACAAATTGCTTTTCCTTTATTACTGCTATAGAATTCAACCGATTGTTAGACAAATATTGTCATGTAAGTTTTGAGAAACTTACAACATGACATCGCAGCAAATAATTTAATGTAGAGGTTGGACCGTTTCTTTCGATATCGTTTCTGTCTGAAAAACGAAGCCGTTTAATTTTGAACCGAAACGGGCTTTTCATAAACGAAACGAAAGTGAATCGATTTTTAAATGAATTGAAGGAAGCGAAACGCAAATAACCCATTTATTTTTTTCAGTGACAATCCATATACTAATGGTACGTGTTTGCTTCGCTAGAATTATCTATAATACTTATACTTTATACTAGCTTTTATTAATTGCAATTTGAAACTGTGTGACTGTGAAACTGTTGTTTGCTGTAAATTCGTAACAAATTGAAGAAAGTCTAGGATGCGAATTCAGCTGCGCTTTTAAAAATATATTTCATTGCATTTTTACTTTCAGGCAGATATGAATCTTACATTTAAAGTTCAAAAGTTAATGTTTAAGGAAAATAATTCCGGATTATATACTAATGTAGAACTGCCGTAAACTAGAACAAGTCTTATAATACTGTTATGAAAAGCCAGAAGCGAAAAGAAATGACTTGTAAACGAAACAAAGGTTTTGTTTTTAAATTTTAAACGAATGAAACGGAAAATATTGAAATGAAACGGTCCGACCACTAACTTAATACCCCGACTATATACTTATTGACGAAAGTGGCTACTTTTATTGCAACGATTTTCTCTCACAAGTTTAAAGCTGATTTTTTCATACAATACTTGAGAGTATGTGTTGCCAAAGTAAGACCTACCAATTACCACAGATACCTTAATGCATTACATTGTATTCCAGAACATATTTTTACGTCGTCAAGTATGTATTTTAATGGAAATCTCAATTAATTTTTTTTGCTTCGTATTGTGATTCGCCAGTAAGTACAGAATACGAAAAACGTATGAAGCTACGCTTAGAGTGAAGCACAGGAGGATAAACTTTATTTATCAGAATTAATTCAAATAATAGCGTACATTCAACTTATACTTTAGATACAACTGTAAATATACTGGTGACTTGGCAGTCTCTTTCATGTCTGCAAAAAAGCGAAGTAAATTCAGAAAAATGGGTAATAAAACTCTTTGATTCACATTACGGATTTCTTAGCAAAGTTCTTAATCACAAAACAATACTTAAAATTTATTACGTTATGGAAATTATTGACAACGAACAGCGCCATTGCAGCAAGTTCAAGTTACTAAATATGAAGAAAATAAAACTGCCTAACCTAAAATTAAACTATCACATTTGTATCTTAATGTGTTTTAAGATTTTGAAGTACGCGATTAAGACAAGTCATTTCCTTGGCAGTGCGCCGTACATTTGGTCCAACACAGATAAAGTGAAACTATGCAACAAATTCAGTACAAAGGCAAAATTTATTTTCTTAAATTTGTTTTACCATATTTATATTTTGCATATTGTGGTAAGATTATACTACGAATTCCAAAAGCAGCCAGATTCTTTCGCATTTTACCTTTGCGTCTATGCCGTTATCGTCATTTGTTATTCTTTTGTATTCATATACATATTTATATTCAAGAAGGACGCATTGAAAACGAAAATTAATGCCACGATAAATCTCCACAAAAATTTTAAAGGTAAGGAAAACAGAAATAGTTCTTAAATTAAATATATTAATTGCCCACTTGGGGTGCATTAGTTATTTTAATTGATTAGTATGTTTGTTTTAATCGTTTAGAGAAATTTGTGATACCAAATGAAGACAATCTACTACAGCCATTCCATAATTCATTCCTAATATTTGTGTGGTCGTACATTACGACGTGGCCAATATTCTTGGCCGTGATAGTTGCATTTAAACACAATTGGCCCGTGTTTATTACTGTTATGCTGCCCCAAGAAGATAACTTTAACTACTATCTTTTAATATTTTTGCATAGTGTTGTCTGCTCTTGGGCAATATACAGTGTATTATCACAGTTCATGTTTCTTATGGTCTGCATAGCGTATTACATAGCTGTGTATTGGGAAATTTCGTGTGAAATCAAGTAATAAATATGATCATGCAAAATTAATAAACTCATCAAAAATAATTTCATTAAATTTACAGGATTCTCTTTTTGATTTAGATACAACAAAAGGAGTTACACGACAACTAATGATCTTAGATTGCTGGAAAACACATTAAAATATTATAAAATGCTCAATATTCACACAAAATTAGCCAATGAAATTACATCGATTCCTCTTGTGCTATGCCAGTTTCTTGGCAAGCGAATAATACATTTTAGTTTCTATTTGTGCTTACGAAGACATGAGCAGTTCGATATTTTTGAAATTGTTGTACTATTTATGGTAGGATCCCTCACTGTGGTAGTATCATGGATCTTTACTTTGTGGTCCATGTCTATTGTTTACCATAATTCAAAACGGTATATTAAATCCTGGAATCCTGTCTACAACTGCAGTACAAATAATTATTTATTATTGCAGAAAATACACAAAGCCCATCAACCAAATAAAATGCTTATTGGAGATTTTCAGTTCGCTAAGCGGAAGAAAATACTTACATTTTTGTATTCCCAAACTACTGGCATTATTAAAATACTTCAAGCTTTCTGAGAGAAACACTTGTACGTAAGGAATTAAAAAGACTAATAATAGGCTTTCTACGTGGTAGACTTTGAACTGTTATTTTATACTACTTCTTGTTCTTTAAAATTTTGATGTTACTTATTTTATACATATAATACATTATTTTCCCCAATAATAATTATTATAATATACACATATTCTACTTATATAATATAAGTAGAATATAGTATTGCGGATGTTAATTGCGTAACTAAGCAAGTAATTTGTATTTGTCAACTGTTATAATGCAAACAATATCTTATTGTCATTTACTGATGAGGATATTCATTGTTGAAAAATGTTAATCTTGTGTAATGTGTAATGAATGTTAATTCAGGAAGCCAAATAAAGGTATCTATTCTATTCTGTATACATAATTTAAAAAAATATTTGATGAACTATAAAATTCACACAAAATCTCAATTAACATGTAAGAGTTAAGTAATTGTTTTTTGATTGCTTGTCATTGTACATTACATTGTCTACTTGCAGAGTAGTATACTATCAAGAATCGTACATGAAATGGGCGTAATGTATACCTTATTCAAAAGTTTAACCAATAATTTGCTGATGCCCAAAAGGATTTTAATACTTTGGTAAGTAAATCCAATATGCTATTGACAATGCTCTAACACATAGCTGTAAAAATGCAAAAGGCCATAGTTGAATTGAATAAAAGTTGCATTCTAATTTTGAAAATTGCTTATATATAACTACGAATTGTACATCATATTTATTATTTGCATACCATCGCTTCAATAAATGTAATGTCGCACTATATTTTGAAATGTCGATGGTTTCGGTTACTTGAAACGATTTTCTCTCCAAATTTAATTGTTTCGTTTAAAAATAAAAGGCTGCCTTTCTTTAGAACAGCAATAACAAATTAATGTTTAAATGTAAGACCGGTGAATTACAACAAGTAGCCCTGTGATTATGTACATTTACATTGTATTCAGGAACACTTATTTGCGACTTAAAAATCTGCATGTTCATGTTCATGGAAATTTTGATTGTATCTTGAAGTTTTTATCGGGGTTCAACTGTTAGTAGCAACTACGAAACTTATAATAGCAGGCTATGCGTAGTCTACGCAGCGTAGATTCAGCCTGACAACTTCTACAGAATTTCTTATAAAATCGCAACTCAAGAAGTATTAAGGTATTTCAACTAATACCTTACAATTAGCTAAACTGTCGGAGTATAATGAGTTTTGTGGCTCCGTTGACCGATATTTACGCAATACCTGAATGTACATATATATGAGAAACAAAGCCAGGAACTCTTTTATTCAATTGGCATTCTGAGTACAATTTTTTAAATAAGCGAGATATTTTAATTTTTTCACTGGCAACCAAAAGAGCAGTTTCATTCAGCAAACTCAAACTACTAAATATGGAAAAATTAAAACTGCATAAATTAAAATTGAATTATCATATCTGTGGTTTACTGTGCAGTAAGGCATTGAAGTATACGATTACGGCCTGTTATTTCATTGGCAGTGCGCCATACATTTGGAAAAACCATAACAAAGTGACTTTATGCAACAAATTTACCACGAAAGCAAAATTTAATTTCTTATACTCTTTTTATCACTTTTATTTTTTGTACCTTATTATAAGATCATACCACGAATTCCGAAAGGACTCGAATTCTTTTGAATTCTATATATGCGCAATTGTTGTAATCCTCCTCGGTTTTCCTCTCATATTCACAAACATATTTGTATTCAAGAAGGACCAACTAAAATCGCTAATTAATTCCACGATAACTCTCCATGAAAACTTTAATGGTAAAACTATATGAAATATCAATAAATGATTATTAATTCAGTATTTATTTTAGAAGTTTAAAAAAAGTACTTTGTTTTAATGATTTAGTGAAATTTGTAATTCCAAGTGAAGAAAATGTACTACAACCACTTCATAATTCAATCATGATATTCGGGTGGTCGTACTTTATGATAATACAACCAATATTCTTTACCGTGGCTTTCACAGTTAGACACCATTGGCCAGTGTTTATTACTGCATTGTTGCCGCAACAAAAAAACTTTGAGCATTACTTCTTGATATTTCTGCACTCTTCTGTTTGTTCTTGGGCAATTTTCACCACATTTTCACAGTTCATGCACCTTATGGTCTTCATGGTGTACTTTATAACTATTTATTTGACAATTTCGCGTGAAATCAAGTAATAAATATTATAATGCAAAAATATAAAATGATTAATAATAATTTGACTAAATTTAACTGATCTATTTTGTATTAGGTACAGAAAAAGGAATTACAAGACAACTAATGATCTTAGATTACTGGAAAACACGTTAAAATATTATAAAATACTGAAAATTCAAGTAAAGTTAATTAATGAAATAGCATCGATTCCTTTATTATTAGTTCAGTTCCTTGCAAAGAGAGTATTCCTTTTTACCTCCTATTTGTGCTTACGAAGACATGAGCAGCTACAGAGTTATGAAATTTTTGCATGTTTGTTTGGTGCTCTCTCTATATCACTTCTATGGATCTCCTGTTTGTGGTTTACTTCTATTGTCTACCATGAATCAAAACGGTATATTAAATCCTGGAATCCTTCCTACAATTATGCAAATAACTATTTGCTACTAAGGAAAGTACATAAAGCTCTCCAGCCAAATAAATTGTTTATTGGAGATTTGCAGTTCGCTAAACGCAAAAAAATACTTACATATTTGTATTCTCAAACTACAGGTGTAATTAAAATGCTTCAAGCCTTTTGATAGAAAACCGTCTTCTGAGTAAAATGACCATATAAGCATAGGAAACTCTACTAGCTTCAGTTTTACATATTGTAGTCATGCAAAATTACGCATCGAACCGAACGAAACCCTAAATATTTCTGCGGATTTTATTGTAATCATATTTTCCTTGTGAATCATTTAAAACAGTCTCTTTATTCCTGAAAAATTTCTTTTCCACCTGGGAGGCAAGTATTTACTATATCAAAAATTTAATAAAATACCACCAGTCTGTAAAACATGAAGGTAAAGAAAGTTTAGCATGTAAATAATTGTTTATAGCTGTATATTATACTTATGGAATAAATTGCTTGCAAACGCTTACTCGATCTCCACTATATCTACTCAGCGTTTTATTTATATATCGCTATAAACGTAATTTTGGATTTGGAGTGCATAAAAATTTAACCAATAGGTTACCGATGTCCAATGTAATGATTTGCCGATTTTACTGTTATGGAGTAAAGTCTAATAAAAGGACAAAGGGAGTGGGCATTGTTATTACTCCTTTATTATAGTCTAGACTCCCTTGGTAAGCAAAACAAGCAATCTGATTAAATGTGTAATTCCACTAGAGTTCCGGCATTTCCAATTCAAGCAATAAGAACTTTTGCGCCATACTGATGCAGCTAACTTGGCGCAAAAATTCTTATTGCTTAAATTGGAAATTCCGAAACTCTAGTGGAATTACACAAATAAATAGCTATTGAATTTTAGCTTTTGAAGAGGCATACAGCAATTTGGTCTTATATATTAACTTGCTAAAACTTTGTTTCAAATAATTTATTGTCATACACTACTTTTAAATAAATTGCAGCTTAACCTTTACATGAAACGATTTTCTGGCAGAATTTATTTATATGATATTTTACTTTAAAGGGCAAATTTTTGCAGAATAATGATCCAGAATAAAAGTCTCAAAAGTAATACCTGTAAATTACCCTTATTACACTAATTCCTTTATTTATCAACATGGTATGGTATTCAGAAAGGTATAGAAACTTTATATTTAGGCAGTATAAATGTAATCCTATATAAAAAAATGAAAATAATAGGGTAAGAAATATCTTATAGCCAAATACATAAAACTGCTTGAATATTTCATATCACGACGTGTCGGACTTGTGCCTCTATTGATTCCCGTTTACTTGGATAGCGTAGCAAAAAAGAATACTGAATTCGTTTTTATATTACTGATTGGTATTCTTAGAACAATTATTTAAGCAAGAGGACCTACTTTGATTTTCTAATTGTGAACATCATGAGAATTACTAATATGGTACAGCGTATTTGCAGCAAACTCAAAGTACTAAATATTAAAAAAAATAAGGTTCCTAAATTGGAATTAAATTGTCATATTTGTGCCTTACTGTGTTTTAAAATTTGTAAGTATACGCTTAAGACTTGCCATTTCTTTGGCAGTGTACCATACATTTGGTCCAGCACTGATAAAGTGACACAATGCAATAAATTCACTACAAATGCAAAATTTTATTGTTTAAGTTCTTTGTATCATTTAAATTTTTTGTATCTTGTGGTAAGATTATACTACGAATTCCAGAAGAACTCGAATTCCTTCGGTTTCTACATCTGTGTCTATGGTGCAATAGTCAATTGTCTTCCTTTGCTATTCACATACATATTTGTATTCAAAAAAGATATAATTAAGGCGAACATTAATGCCCTGATAAGTCTCCATAAAAACTTTAATGGTAAATCAAACTAAAATATAAATGAATCAAATATTTGCCTATTAAATTAAAACAAATTATTCCTTGAATATATTTATAAAAGTGCTGATTGTTATTTTCTTTTAAAAATTTACCTTTAGAGAAATTTGTGATACCAAATGAAGACAATGCAATTCAACCATTTCATAATTCAATACTAATATTCTTATGGTCGTACTTTATGATGACATGGCCAATCCTCATCACTGTGGCAATTACAGTTAAACGACATTGGCCACTTTTTATTACTTCATTGCTGCCTCAGCATGAAACCTCGTTCAAATACTCTATTTTAACTCTTCTGCACAGTATTGCATCTTCCTGGACAACTTGCTGTTTATTCTCACATATATTGTTTTCCTTAACCTTCACTGCGTACACATTAGCCATATTTTTGGAAATTTCAAATGAAATCAAGTAATGAATATCAATATATGAATACCACATTAAAATAATGAATTCACTAATAAATTTTTAAACTATTTTATTTTTTATTTAGATACAACAAAAGGAATTACACGACAATCGATGACCTTAGAATACTGGAAAACACTTTAAAATATTACAAAATATTGAATATTCACACAAAGTTGGCTAATGAAATATTTTCATTTATTTTGTTCATAACTCAGTTTCTTGTCAAGCGAGTAGTCCTTTTTAGCTTCTATTTGTGCGTAAGAAAACATCAGCAGTTCGAATTGTATGAAATTTTTGGTATTTTGTTAAGTTCTCAAACTTTATCATTTCTATGGGTATTTTATTTGTGGACCATGTCAAATATATACCACGTATCTAAACGGTATATCAAATCGTGGAATCCGGTCTACAACTACAGTTCAGATAACTATTTGTTATTAAAGAAAATACATAAAACCCTCCAGCCAAATAAATTTTTTATTGGAATGAAGTTTGCTAAACGCAAAAATATAGTCACTTACTTATCTTCTCAAGCTACTGGTATTATCAAAATGCTTAAAGCTTTCTGAGAGAAACACTTTTAAGGAGTAGAAAGGGTTTAATGTGATAGGAATTTTGAAAATTGTATTGGGTTTTTTATTAATATTGCTCAAATTTCTTTCCAACAACTCCCCTAAACTTAATGTCATAATGGAAAAATATTTTTAAGACCTCAAGAAGTCATAAAATTAATATTGGATGAATAAAAGTTGGCAGAAAGCTTATTTCTTCACTTGGCCTGGCCGGTTATTTACAAACTATAGTAAAAACTAAATTAATAACCCCAGGTATTATTTTTCATGACTTCAATTTTGGTGAGCTTGAATCAGGTGTCCCGGGAGTATTATTTTTCACAGGGTTATTAAGTTATTATAGTTTCAATGAACTGATAGACGCCTAAAAGTACCCCAAGCTAGCAATTTTCGACGGATTTCCAATGATTTTGGCCTTACGGTAATTTATATATTTATTGTAATGTCTCGTATGGAATACCTATGCAATTTTTATATATTTATTATTGCCATGCCTCAGCTTTAATAAATGTCATGTAGCACTATATTTTGAAATATCGATGGTTTCGATTACTTGGAACGACTTTCTCTCCAAATGTAATTATTATTTCGTTTAAAAATAAAAGACTGTTTTTCTTCAAAACAGGAATGACAAACTAATGTTCAAATGTAAGACCTGTGAATTATAACAAGCCCTGTGATTATGTAGTGTATTATACAGTATATTCAGGAACACATATTTGCGACGTAAAAATCTGTATGTTCATGTTCATGGAAATTTTGATTGCATATTGAAGTTTTTATCGGAGTTACACTGTTAATAGAGACTACGAAACCTTAAAAAATAATAGTTTATACGTTTTTTTAAGTATACTGGCAATTTTTTATTTATTCAACAGAATTTTTTATAAAATCGCAATTCAAAGGTATTTCAACTAAAGCCTTACAATTAGCTAAAGTCCCGGAGTATATAATGAGTTTTGTCACTCCCATGACCTGTTTAGGCAATACAATACTGCAGATACATATGAAAAACAAAACCAGCAAACTCTTTTATTCCGTTGGCATTTTGAGTACAATTACTTAAATAAGCGAGATATTTTAATTTTTCTACTGGCAACAAAATGCGCAGTTTCATCAAACTCAATCTACTAAATATGGAAAAAATAAAACTGCATAAATTAAAATTGAATTATCATATCTGTGGTTTACTGTGCATTAGGGCATTGAAGTATACGATTACGGCCTGTTATTTCATTGGCAGTGCGCCATACATTTGGAATAACAATAACAAAGTGACTTTATGCAACAAATTTACCACGAAAGCAAAATTTTATTTCTTACATTCTTTTTATCACTTTTATTTTTTCTACCTTATTATAAGATTATATTACGAATTCCGAAAGGACTCGAATTCTTTTGACTTCTACATATGCATACTTGGCGTAATCCTCTTTGCTTTTCCTCTCACATTCACATACACATTTGTATTCAAGAAGAACCAAATAAAATCGTTAATTAATTCCACGATAACACTCCATGAAAACTTTAATGGTAAAACTATATGAAATACAACAAATGATTATTAATTCAATATTTATTTGAGAAATTAAAAAAATATTTTGTTTTAATGATTTAGAGAAATTTGTAGTTCCAAGTGAAAACAATTTACTACAACCATTTCATAATTCAATCATAATATTACCGTGGTCGTTCTTTATGGTGATTCAGCCAATATTCTTTACCGTGGCAGTTGCGTTTAAACACCATTGGCCCGTGTTTATTACTGCACTGCTGCCCCAACAAAAAGATTTTGAGCATTACTTGTTGATATTTCTGCACAGTTGTGTTTATTCTTGGACAATTTTCACCACATTTTCACAGCTCATGTATCATCTGGTCTTTATGATGTACTTTATAACTATTTATATGACAATTTCGCGTGAAATCAAGTAATAAATATTATAATGCAAAAATATTAACTTCATGAATAATAATTTGACTTAAATTAAACGGATTTATTTTGATTAGGTACAGAAAAAGGAATTACACGATAACTAATGGTCTTAGATTACTAGAAAACACTTTAAAATATTATAAAATTCTGAATATTCACTTGAAGTTAATTAATGAAATAGCATCGATTCCTTTATTGCTAGTTCAGATTCTTTCAAAGCGAATATGCCTTTTTACCATTTATTTGTGTATACGAAGGCATGAGCACCTGCACAGGTACGAAATTCTCGCATTTTTGTTTACTGCTCTTTCTATGTCACTTCAATGGATCTTCTGTTTGTGGTCCACTTCTATTGTTTACCATGAATCAAAACGATGCATTAATTCTTGGAATCCTTTCTACAAGTACAACTATGTAAATTATAACTATTTGCTATTAAGAAAAGTACATAAAGCTCTCCAACCAAATAAATTATTTATTGGAATTAAGTTTGCCAAACGCAAGAATATACTTAGGTATTTGTATTCTCAAACTACGGGCGTAATTAAAATGCTTCAAGCCTTCTGAGAAAAAACTTTGTAGGGTAAGGCACAGGGAGTAAACGTAACTTAACGTTATAACATTCGTAATATTAAAATTTATTTGTATTGAGTGATTATTATGGTAGAAGAAAAACGATAATGAAATTAGAAATTATGGCTATGGCTGTGACTCATCATTTTGGATTTGTAGTGTACAATTTAACCAATAGGTTGCCCATGATCAAAATAATGACTACCGATTTCAATGTTATGTCCAGTAAAGTCTAATAAATTGATATGTATTGTCGCACATTGGTATTACTCCTTTATTACGACAACCCTGTGTTTGTAATCGAAACAACAATTTTTTTTAAATAAATACGTATTGAATTTTAAGAATCATGCAACAATTTTGTCGTATATTTCGAATTAGTATAACTTCGTTTAAGACAATTTAATGTCATACAGCATTTTGCAATACATCACAGCTTGAGTTTTACTTGAAGCGATATTCTGGTAGACTTTAATTCTATGATATTTAACATTAAAGGTAAACTTTTCCAGAATAATGATGCAGAAGTAAAGTTCAAAAGTAATATCTGTCAATTACCCTTATTTTATTACGCAAATAACTTTAACTATCTACATGGTACTCAGAAACATATTTACAATGTATAAATACTGTATTTTCACAAAGCTATCCTTTGCTATGAGAAACTTTACATTTAGACTGCCTAAATGTATCTTTTAAAGAAAAATGCAAATAATAGGGTAAGAAATGTCATGGACAAATAAAACGGTATGAATATTTCATGACGGCTTCGACTTGTGTTTCCATTGATTTTTGTTTCCTTGGAATGAGTAGCAAAAAAAACACTGAGTAACAAACTCTGTGAATTCATTTTCACATTACTGATTGGTATCCTTAGAAGAGAAAAGTCTACTTTGACTTTCCTATAGTCATCATGAAAATTACTGACAAGGGACAGCGCCTTTGCAGCAAATTCAAAGTACTAAATATTAAGAAAAATATACTTCCAAAATTGAAATTGAATTATCATATTTGTGGCTTACTGTGCTTTAAGATATTGAAATATACTCTAAAGACATGCCATTTCTTTGGCAGTGCGACATACATTCTGTCTAGCACTGATAAAGTGACACATTGCAATAAATTTTGTACAAAAGCAAAATTTTATTGCTTAGGTTTTCTTTATCATCTTAATTTTTTGTATCTTGTGGTACGATTATGCTGTGAATTTCAGAAGAACTCGAATTCTTTCGCATTCTACATCTGTGTCTATGGTGTACTTGTCACTTGTCTTCCTTTGTTTTGTACGTACATGTATGTATTCAAAAACAATATATTTAAATCGAAAATTAACGCCCTGATAAGTCTCCATAAAGACTTTAATGGTAAATCAAACTAAAATATAAATGGACAAAATATTTGTTTAATAAATTAAAACATGAATACATTTATAAAAGTGCTGATTATTATTTTATTTTTAAAATATAGATAAATTTGTGATTCCAAATGAAGACAACACAATACAGCAATTCCATAACTCAATCCTAATATACATATGGTCGTACTTTATGATGGCATGGCCAATACTCATCACGGTGGCAATTACAATTAAACGACATTATTGGCCACTTTTTGTTACGTCATTGTTGCCTCAACAAGAAAGCGTCAAATACTCTCTTTTAATCCTTCTGCACAGTCTTGCATATTCATGGATGACTTGTGGTGTATTGACACATATAATGCTTTCCCTAACCTACGTCGCATACACATTATCTATATATTTGGAAATTTCACATGAAATCAAGTAATAACATTATCACATAGAAATAATGAATTCATTAATAAATTTTAAACTATTTGATTTTGATTTAGATACAACAAACGGAATTACACGACAACTAATGATCTTAGATTACTGGAAAACATTTTAAAATATTACAAAATATAGAATATTCACACAAAATTAGTTAATGAAATATTTTCATTTCCTTTGTTCGTATCTCAATTTCTTGTCAAGCGAATTGTCTTTTTTAGCATCTATTTGTGCGTACGAAAACATCAGCAGTTCAAATTTTATGAAATGTTTGGTATTTTGTTGAGTTCTCAAACCTTATCATTTCTATGGGTCTTTTACTTGTGGTCCATGTCTATTGTTTACCACGATTCTAAACGATATATCAAGTCCTGGAATCCCATCTACAACTACAGTGCAGATAACTATTTGTTATTAAAGAAAATACATAAATCTCTTCAGCCAAATAAATTTTTTATCGGAATAAAGTTTGCTAAACGCAAAAATGTACTTGTGTACTTATCTTCTCAAGCTACTGGTATTATCAAAATGCTTAAAGCTTTCTGAGAGAAACGCTTTTAAGGAGTAGAAAGGGGTATGTGATATTAATTTTGAAAACTGTATTCGTTATTATTTTATTTACTATTTTCCATAAACTTAATGCCACAAAAGTCTTTTTAGGACCTCATCAGTATGTCACAATATTAATATTGAAGTAATAAAAGTTGTTCGAAAACTGATTTCCTCAATTGGTCATTTATGTAGTACAACATACCGTAAAAACCAAATTATTAATACTCCCGAGTACTATTTTTCATATCTTTAATTTTGGTGAGTTTGTGCTCAGGATGTCCGGGTGCATTTTATTTGCACGGTGGTATTATTCTCTATTGTTTTATTTATCATTTAGGAAAAATGTCTAGTCACTTTTCCAGGTATGCTTAGTACCTTAGCAGTTCTTAGTGATATAAATAAATGTATAAATTGACTGGTTGTATTTGCATCAATAAAAAACTGAACCGCCACGTCCGCAACCCACATGAACAATAGAACAATGAAAGACTTAAATCACCAACCTAAAAACCCTTATCGGTCATTGTACAAATACACGCGTATTCACGATTGGTTGCAAAAGAATTGACAAGGAAATTTTGTTTGCGACTTTACTCATCACTCATCACGTGCTAAACCGTATCTCTTGCAATCCATAATAAATACCTGTACAACTTGGTGTATTGGGAATGGTGTATTCCTAAAGTTTTCTATTGTTAGATAAGGCAAGATTATAAAAATGTGTTGTATCTGTACTATATTGCACATTTATCCACTTCAACAGTGGTAACAATGTCCATATATCATTTTGTGTAAAAATCTTTAGGATGAGTACTTGAATTACGATTCTTGATACACGGAATTAAATTCAAGCATTTTAAAACTCAATTAAATTTCATTTTTCTGCATTACAATTATTTGTCAAACATTTTGAGGCTATGTAGCGTTGAGTGCACCCGAAATCAGTGAAAGATATGAGAAAGTTCGAATAGAAAGACAGTTTCTTCATGTAGGATGAATTTGATTTAATATATATGATGAATCCATGTAGATTGTACTTCGATTGTACACTAGAAACGATAATGCATTTAAGCTTAGGATTGTTAAGCCAAAAATATATAATTATTTTGAAAGAGTTCTCCTGTAGGGGGAGCAAAATCGACAAGAGGGACTTTACCGATAAATACGGCTATTCAAAGGCTTTTGAAAAACTATAAATGCTTATAGCTTTAATAAAATGCAAAATGTGCATACTTACAAAGAGTATTTTAAAGGTTATTCGTTTATCTATTCTAAACAGTTGGCGTACGACCAGGCGAATGTAAATAAGGTACTCATTACTCACGAGATTGTACTCACGAGTTGTTGATGAAAATGAAAACTTTCCACTTAACACAAATAATTACCAGATAATGATAATAACACGTTTTGTCAATAAGCCTCTAGAGTGAACGCTTTTTATCTGAGAATTGGGTAGCTATTGTTTTAGGAGTGTCTTATCGTCATCATATATTCTTCTGCTGTTATAATTAAAATTCAGTTCTTCTTTACAAATCAAACCGTGATCACACTTACATATGTGCTAACAACAGAAACATTTCTCAGGATGTTTGTAGAAATTTTGATTCTCCTACTTACCCTAGTATTATATTATATTTACACCGTAGTAAAACCGTCGCGACCTAAAAATTTTCCACCTGGTAAGAATTTTAAAACTTTTATTTCAACATACCTATCAAAACAAACGAAACAAAATTTCCACATCTTTAGTTCTGGACTATGGAGTATGCTTGCTTTAGAACAACATTTGTTTGCTTCGTTAAAGACGGACGTCACCAAATCACAGAAATTATTGTTGCTGACGTCGGATGTTGATATATATTTCAGGGCCATCGAATTATCCCATTGTTGGTGCAGGACCTTACGTTGCTTCACTCGATCCAGTTCTTTCAACAGGATTGACTAAATTAGGAGAGATATATGGTTCCGTTTGTGGACTTTACCTTGGAAGAACCCTAAATGTCGTGTGCAACGGATACGATGTCATAACTGAAGTAATGACCAGAGAGGAATTCATTGACCGACCAGACCTTTATATCTTAAAGTACTTTGGTGGCGGAAAATGTCTTGGTATGTAAAATTTTATTTAGAATGGCATTTTGGACGAAGATAACTAGATAAAAACAGTTATTACTCATTTTTGCTGCATTAATTTCAGAATTATTACATATTTACCCTACAACTAATATAATGACAGTTAGAATGCCTTCTTTTATATTCGCTACCCCATATTCGTGAAAAAAATTGAGTAAAATAGTTGCTATTGCATCAAATTTGTGTTTTATTAGTCATTTTCTCTAAGGAAATATTTTCTGACTTTTCTTACTAATTTATTTGCTTTACACTAACACGTTTGACTACTACTACATTATTTAAAAGAATTTTTCTCATAGATACAAAATGATTAATTTTTATGTAATATTTCCACTGCAAAGTAAACAATTCAACCAGAATTGAATATTCTTGTAAACAGTTAAAATAAATGAGGGTCGATTTTATTGCTACTTTTTAAGGTATATTTTTCTCCAGCGGACCATTGTGGAAAGAGCAAAGGCGATTTACATTGAGACATTTGAGGGATTTTGGGTTTGGAAAGTCCAGCATGGAGGAAATAGTCCACGAAGAAGTTACTGATTGTCTAACGCATTTCAAAAAGAAGATTGCAGCATCGAAGAATTCCACTGTTACTGTCCATGATGCTTTTGGAGCATCGGTGATTAATGTCTTGTGGGCCATTATGTGCGGAAAGCGATACTCTTACGACGACGAAGAATTCAACCGCATTCTTGATCAAATAACTGAGACTTTTAGAGCTGGAAATCCACTTGGGAATTTCATTAATGACTATCCGTTTCTCAGGCACTTTCCCTTCTTTTCAACCATTTTTAACCAATTAGCCACAGGGCAACGCCAACTTTTGCAAATTCTAGAGGTATGACCCTACATGTTTTGAAAACTTATGCTTCTATGATTCATTAACAATTTAATACGGAATACCCTTTGATTTTTGAAATAGAATATAATTGACGAACATGAAAAGACCAGAGATGATAACTACTCCAGAGATTTCATTGATATCTATCTAAAAGAAATTGAAGAGCAGAAAAAGAAAGGAATTAAGGATTCTTCTTTTTACAGTAATCTCAGATTTAATGACTTATTTTTTAAATTAAGAAAACAAAGTGATATTTCATTGTTCTTATTAACGTTAAGACTAAAATTTAGTTTTGAATACATAGTCTTAGTATTCTCAGCGTTTCAAAAAATTAATACTAAAAATTTTGTTATTTGTGATTTTCAGAAGAGGAATTAAGGGCTATTTGCTCGGACTTACTAGGAGGAGGTGCAGAGACCACGGGTAGTTCCATTACTTTTGGATTATTATATATGATTCTATATCCCGAGGTGCAAAAGAAAATGCAAAAGGAGTTAGACGACGTAGTTGGACGTGACCGTCTTCCTTCAATGAGTGATAAACCCAAGTACAAATAAAGATATTACTTTAGCACATAAACGTAAGATTAAATATTTACTTTACGTTTACAATATATATAGTTTGCCATATACCGAAGCCGTTTTAACTGAATTATTGCGAGTTGCCAATATTGCACCTATCTCACCACCTCACAGGGCTAGTCAGGATACAGTATTGAAAGGATACAATATTCCAAAGGTAATAAATGACCATTTTCTTCAGTTTGTAGTACATTCCCTAAATTTATTCAGTTTTGAAATACTTTCTCATCATGATAAATGGTTACTGGTTTTGTTTTAGGGAACTATAATGGCATTGAATTTGACATCCGTTCACTTCGAAAAAAGTTATTGGAAAGATCCAGAAAACTTCCGTCCTGAAAGATTTATAAAAGATGGGAAGTTTGTCAAGTCGGATCATGTTATTGCTTTTGGAACCGGTAATTAATTTCCATTTTAATAATGGCTAAGATGCGATTCCCCACAGGAAACCTGACTGAGTGTCAAAATGCTCCTCTTTTTCCTAAAAGACATTTTAACTCTTTCACATTTTCTATGCCAAGTAAAATTAAACAAGAACCATGCCCATTTGATTCTAGGAAAGCGTAATTGCATTGGAGAACCACTTGCAAGGATGAACACATTTTGCTTCTTCACTGCCATGTTACAGAGATACAAGTTTGAGATTCCTCCAGGACATCCAAGACCTTCCACTATTCCTCTCCAAGGTTTCACTGTAGCTCCTCAACCGTTTCAAGCAAAAGTCACCAGTAGATTTTAAAACAATGTATTTCATCCATACTACAATAATTCAATTCAAACCCCTATTTCTTTCAAATATAATATTTCAGTTGAATTCAACATGTAAACAGAACAGGCAAATAAACAGTATACATATCTTTTGAAAACTATACAACCTTTCTGATTTTAGTTAGTAGCTTTCAAATATTTTTTATTTCAGTGCGAAATAAAAAATAAGTGAGTATATAAAGACTTGCATTTAAGTGCTGCTATTGCTGTAAGAATGCTAACAACTTATGGGGAAAAAATTTGCCGTCAAATCAAGAATTACGATATTTTTATTGCCTAAAATTCGTAAGGAAAGAAAAGCCTAAGAAAGAGGAAAGAAAAGTTTAGTGAATAAACTTTTGATCTTTGACATGAATTTTTGATCCCACGAGAAGTCATTGTCATTGTGTATGTTGATTAAACCATGATACTCATGCAAATAATAGAAAAGCCTTTACTGTGTGACCAGGTTAAGATAAAATCATTAGAGAATAACAGCGAAGTTTATTTTTCCTCGACTAGAACAGTAAACTGTAGCATATTTAAAAGGTAAGACTAAACCTACTCTAATTTATACCACAATCACCACAATATACAAACTGCATTTATTTTGATTTAAAAAAAGGTATTAATTAAGTGCATTAATTAATAATACATTATGTATGTCCCATAGAAATTGTACCTTGTACAGTACCACTTAACATTATGTTGAACTTATATTTTATTCGTCTGTGTGATTACAAGGTACTTCAGAATGTTATTCCGTGGCAAAAGCACAGCATAATCTACAAATACACAAGCTTTCAGCAACTGGAATCCTCACCCATTACTTGCTAAATGTGTCATTTATTGATTAGACAACAATAACTTATTATATTGTGTTATAAAACGTGTTATTTATTACTCTAGTAAATGGCATTACGAGATTAAAGTTTCATTTACCAAAACAAACTCATTGAACTTAAGTAACATTATGTAATGTTACTAATGTATCTATAGGTGCGTACACCTAGATATTGAGCCAACGTAGATATTTATTTATATCTTTGATATTTAGGCCCCTTAAAACATGTCATAATTCTTTAAATGCATTAGTCAATTAAATCCGTAAATTGGCCCTAGATTAGTTATTGCCTTTCTACAGTGAAATTCAAAATACTCAATTTTCATTTAAATTATACCGATGGAATAATGTTGACGTCTAGGATGTTTCTCCGTATTTACGTTTTGGTTCTTCTACCTGAATGTTAATACATATTCATAGAACTTGCTGGTGCGTGTTGTGGAATCAGCCATTCTAAGATAACTTAAGAACTGAGTACAATCACTGGATTTCCTTAGGAACACGTTTACTGACATTTGTGCTCCTACACTTTCTATTCGGGATATACGTATCCCTTCCCATGATGAAAATGATGGATATTAATTAATTTAGTTATTATTTTTATCGGTTTGCATTTCTAAAATTTTGGACGCTAAAATATTCAATATTGAAAGTAATCCCTCAAGTCAAAAATTAAATAATAGTGCTACTGCCAGATGCAATATTATTACCATATTTTCAAATTGAATGGTCTAACTTGACGTACATTGATTCGCGTATAATTGGCGTATATGATGCAACTGACCACTTGAATAAAAGTAATCCATCACTCAATCGCTTGAGGAGTCAATCAATATTCAGTTAACTGATTACTGATTACATAAATAAATAAGATAACGCGTTTACAATTATTAATAAACATTTTGCAAAATTAATTAGAAATCATTAATTTAACTGTAATGTATAGGTTCCCAAAGTTTTAGATATTTAAATCAAGAGTTTTAAAGCAATAATTTGACTTTAGTTTAAGCAAAATGAAAAAATTCATTTTGTGCATCCTATTAATTTGCTTAGGAACATTAACTTATGGAAAACGGACTGAAGAAATTGTGAAAGATGGAAAATATTTTGTCAGTTGGGAGATTGACAAGATTGCAAAGGAAATCACATTCGAAGTAAATGTGGAAACAACGGGATTCGTTGGATTCGGACTTTCTAAAAATGGAGGAATGGCAGGAGCTGATATCGTTGTCGGTGGAGTAAACCCAGATGGAACAGCTTACTTTTCAGTAATAAATCCTAATCAATTATTTAACGTCTGATAAAAAGTAAATTTTGTAATAAACAATATCTACACTTAAATTAATATCTAAAGAACAGAGCCCATATTTCTTACAAATAATACCTGGAATGTTGATTTAGTAGAATAAGTTAATTATTTATGGTAATTTCAATGTTAAGCAAAATTTACTGCATCAGTATTTTGCAAATGTTTTCTTTGGTTAGGATCGTCATGCCACAGAAAATGGGTTTCCTCCAGAAGATGCTATTCAGGATTGGATGTTGTTAGAAGCACGCGAAAATAGTAGTCATACATATTTGAAGTTCTCCAGATTACTTGACACTTGCGATCCTCAAGATGTGGTCATTACCGAGGACACTACCCGATTTATATGGGCACTTGGAGAAAACGACAACCTTGGTTATCATGGATCCAGAAAAGGGGCCTACGCCGTTAGTATTCTTTCCGAACCTTACCCTGAAGAGGATTTGTCAATGTATGAGAAAATATCTATAAATGTAACATTTGTTAATACACTTAGTAGAATTCGATTATTTGCATTGAAACAATTTCAGGTACAACACTTTTGAAGCGGTTACAAATGTGACCATGCCATCTAAGGATACAACATACTGGTGTACTGTTCACAAAGCTCCTATATTTTCTGGATATCAGCACGCTGTTGCCGTAAGTGAATACCTACTCTCTTAAGAAACTATAATTTATTGGGAAGAGTAAAAGGTTTTCTAGAACCAGTCTTTTAACAAAGATTTAAATAACTGATATGCTAATGATATAAATAATTATATTATAAATAGATATGCAGTTTAAAAATTATCTTTGCCCTTAATATGCTTGCCTATCTTTAATTTCCATTTTTTAAAGTGATTCTATGACATAATCATTCCTATAATGTTGTTTATTTGCTGTACTTCTTATAAATATTCTTGAATTTTGAAATTGACCTTAGTTTGGAGCTGTTCTCAAAGGCGAACTGTCTGAAAGGCACAGTCATCACATAAGCTTATATAGATGCACAGCTCCGGAAGGAAGAGACCCTCAAGAATTTTTTGATAGGTATATTGTTCAGGGTGGGATTGATTGTCTGGATCGAGAACCTGGACAAATCTCAGCTTATGCGTATTGCACTGAATTAATTTACACTTGGACCATTGGGGGACGGGTAAGATAATAAATTCCGGTTTTCCGTATCGTGTGAATAATTATAATTCCTGTAAAAGTATTGCAGTTTGAAATTGAAATATTTATGTTTGCTAAATAGAATAAATTATGAAAAATTAACACATGTGAGGTTTACAAATGTTTTTCTGGCAGGAAATGCACATGCCAGAAAATGTAGGATTTCCAATTGGAGAAGAAGAGCACGAATATTATTTGATGGAAAGCCACTTTGACAATCCAGAAAAACAAGTTGGAATAAATTTTGAAAGTGGCGTTCGTATTTACTACACATCGGATTTAAGGTATACTTTGCTATTGCATATTGATATTTCTTTTTCCAATGATCCTGATGACTCATCGAATTATGTCACACTTACAGACCTGTTGAAGCAGGAGTAATGAGAGTAGGCCAAATGTATAGTTATAACTTCGTTGTTCCACCAGCGTCATCTGAATACCTAGTTGTGGCTCATTGTAGTTCTAATTGTACAAAACAATGGATTCCTGATGGCGGAGTAGATATATTCAACGTTATGCTTCACTCTCATGCATTTGGTAATTACAAATCCTTAAGTAATACGACATAATAATAAGGGATAACCAATTTTATGCTCGATTATCTTAAGGTGAGAAAATGAAATTCCGCCAGTTCCGAAATAACACAGAACTACCTTGGGTCATTAACGATGATAATTACGACAATAATTACCAAGATAACAGGAATATTCCTTTAGTAAAACTACTCCCTGGGGATCAAATGGCTATTGGTAAGACAACATGAAACTAGGGTAATCAAATTACCTTACCACAAAAAATTATCTTACCTTATCGTAAAATTATCATTATTTGTCTAAATTACCCAGAGTCCAATTTACAAATTGATAAGCTTGACATTGTACTCTACACACTCTTTCCCAATTGTAGCAGATAGTGTTTTGAATTAAATTTTTCCAAAATTAGCATTTTTGGAGAGTACAAATTTATATATTGATGATTTTTTAGAATGTGAGTACGACAACACTTGGCTCGATCCACCAGGTACCGTTATTGGAGGATTTGGCACCAGAGAAGAAATGTGCGAAGTTGTTTTCTACTATTATCCCAGGATGGGTCTTGAAAATTGTAGAAGTAATATTCCAACGCGAACGATATTGGATTTTTTTGGTATTGAAGCTGTAAGAAGGTAATGTCATTTTTATTTACATAAATATATCCTTTTTATCACTTTTAGACTTTATAATGCCTAATAACAATTAATTTAAATAATATTCTTATTGATTGTTATTTATGAATTCCTGAAAATAGTGTCGATTCATCTACAAATCCAGTAATAACAGCTCCTGAATCACTGGCTGGCATAAGATTTCTCGATTATGTTGATTCCCTTGATTGGAATGAAAATCATAAAGATTACCTGGAGACGCTAATGAGATTTGGGTCACACGAAGAAGTTTGTGGAGGCGATGGTTTTCAAAAGTCAACTGGAACTGATGACGTTACATATATCTCTTACCCCGTACTAGACTATGTGTATGAACCACCAGAAAGAAATTGTCCGTCCACTGACAATTGACTTTAAATAGTTAAATAAATTGATATTTTAAAAATACAAAAAATTTATTCAAATATCTATTCTTCGTCAAGTACAAGTATAGCAACATAATAAACGCATTTCTGCTTATATGACTAAACTTGTTGTTGTAATCTTGCACTCACACGCAGTTCATATATATCAATGATCTATACCAAGTATACACCACAATCAATTAATTGTTAACATGTAATTTAGAAATTTTATCGAATACTACGTTTATAATAGGGAGCATTGGCAGTTTTTTCAGTCACGTTTTATTGACATATTTAGAAAATATATTGTAGCATGGCATTGACATCGACGGAATCCTTAGGTACCTTTGTTACTTTACTGTTGAAAACCTAGCCATTCAAACTCAAAGCCTAGACATTGAATCTGAAAGCCTAGACATTTTGAATCTGAAAGCCTAGACATTTTGAATCTGAAAGCCTAGACATTGAGTTTCAAAGCCTAGATATTGAATCTGAAAGCCTAGATATTGAATCTGAAAGCCTAGATATTGAATCTGAAAGCCTAGATATTGAATCTGAAAGCCTAGATATTGAATCTGAAAGCCTAGATATTGAATCTGAAAGCCTAGATATTGAATCTGAAAGCCTAGATATTGAATCTGAAAGCCTAGATATTGAATCTGAAAGCCTAGATATTGAATCTGAAAGCCTAGATATTGAATCTGAAAGCCTAGATATTGAATCTGAAAGCCTAGATATTGAATCTGAAAGCCTAGATATTGAATCTGAAAGCCTAGATATTGAATCTGAAAGCCTATATATTGAATCTGAAAGCCTAGATATTGAATCTGAAAGCCTAGACATTTTGAATCTGAAAGCCTAGACATTGAGTTACAAAGCCTAGATATTGAATCTGAAAGCCTAGATATTGAATCTGAAAGCCTAGATATTGAATCTGAAAGCCTAGATATTGAATCTGAAAGCCTAGATATTGAATCTGAAAGCCTAGATATTGAATCTGAAAGCCTAGATATTGAATCTGAAAGCCTAGATATTGAATCTGAAAGCCTAGATATTGAATCTGAAAGCCTAGATATTGAATCTGAAAGCCTAGATATTGAATCTGAAAGCCTAGATATTGAATCTGAAAGCCTAGATATTGAATCTGAAAGCCTAGTTATTGAATTTCATTGTCTATCCATTCAATCTCAATGCATTCGTCCTCTCTGGGCCTATGCCAAACATGGTACTTTCATTTTTCTCATTAGATGAATTTTTCTCTAAATTTATTAGTTGTACGTTTTTTAAGGCAGGACGTAGCGTTATGCATAGTTAGTATTTCTTATCGACATTCCTTCAAAGTTACAGTTTACGGTAGGCCGTCGGATAATGCTTTACAGACTGCGACTGGTAAGCAATAAACTTTTATAGGTCTTCTACAATTGAGTCGGTGTTCTCATGTGCGTTTACAGGCATTTTGTATTACTTATATTATCACTAATACTGGGTTGTCTTTTTCAGAGATTTTTATTTAATTTTTGTGATTCAGATAAAAATCATTATTGTGCATTAAAAGTTCCCATTCACGGATTCAAAATTCCAACTTTTCTTTACTTACAACATGCCAAGATAAAACTTTTTTATTTTTCACCATTGCACACCAACCACTTTACTGCACTAAAACACAACACCTTCCTTTTCCTAGTCCTACACAAGTCATTATTTATAGTACAATACAGAAAACATGCAATAAAATTACCAGGAATAAAAATTCACGGTTCAGAAGCTTTTGTGTAGACTATATCCCAGCTTTTAATTACGGTTTTGTTTCATTTGTCTATTAATATGCATACCTCAATATGATTCCTGGGGAAAAAAGGTATATTAAAGTGATTAAATGCTTGCGTGCTTGATGTTTTCTGTCACGCTCAGTTTATATAAACCAAAATATTCCTCAGAGGACGATACAAAATAAAGCACGAAGTGCTACAATACTAGCATCTCAAATGGAAGCACTAATAAATATTAATGACATAAAAAAGGGAATATATAACTGAAAACTTGTGTAAACCTACAATCTTTACATACTTGCCACAGGAAACACATACAGATAATTGACATTAGAGAATATTTTGAATTTTTGCTCAAAAAATGAAAACCATGAAGTCAAATATTGTAGTTATAGCTTTTATTTGTTTTCTGTGTATTTCTATTGAAGCGCAAAAACAAAAACGAAACAAACGAGACATTTCTACAATATCTTTAAACTTTTGGTTAGAATTGCATAAAGAGTGCTATTCGTATGCCATAGTTGGAGATGATAAAAAGTTCGTGGTAGAAGATGTGAATCGACCAATATTTATTTGCAATACAGAGGGTTTTAACTCAAAGGCTATTGGGGTATCTGGATCACGTATGGAAGTTCATTTCGCCTTAAGATCAGGTTTTCTGAATTTCTTGAACTTAACTCATGCAAAGTCCAACTGCATTTCATTTACATTTCAAGACGGAAATCTGTACACAAAAGACGGTCTCATATTTGTTCTGTCTCAACTTACCAACACTCGTTACAAGACATATAACAAAATGTATATAGATATCATTATGGATACCGACTACAGCTCAAAATTCCTAATTGCACTGCACTACGAAAGACAAGCCTCTCAAAAAAAATATTTGATAGACAGAATGAGCCGAGACTTTTTACACGTCAGATTTATAGTATTTGGAAAGAGTGGAAAGGAAAAATTGGAAGAAATCCTTCTCATTTGTGGGAATTGTCAAACTATGAAGAGACTATTTGTGAAATGTAAAAACGAAAACAAATCTATCAGTGAACAATTAGAATTGTGTCGAAACTATATTAAGGGGAACGAAACAGAACAAAATAGAAGAGTAGTAAATTTAATGCACTGTACCCACAACAGAGCATACTTTAATTTTGCTCGGGAAAATGTAATGAAATACCAAGAAAATCACTTTTTGCCTTTCAGAGTAAGTAATTCAAACGAAGTTTCTCTGTTTTTCCTTGAGCTATTGAAAAGGAGGGGTAACAACTCAATATTCATACACAACGACCCTTCCGAAATAAAAGCCACGGTGTTCTCCTCTTTATTTCATAATGTAATTTATTGCGAAGTAGATCAAGCACTTGCATGGACAATAGTAAAATCGTCAAATTTAATTACAAGAGTCGCCGGCTACAATTTCGTTACTTGTCACTCATTAACACCGGAGCTATCCTACCAAGTTTACCTAATACCTTTCCAAAAGTAGTCATGGTATGCCATTTTAGCAGCGGTTTTATTACTGTCCCTTTGGCTGTTTTATCTCTATCGCGATCTAGGGTTACTAAGACCTCTCATAATAGTAATATCATTGTTCGTGTGCAATCCAGACATTCCAGCAACTCAATCCAATGATACAAAATTTAAATTGAGTATTTTTGGATGGTCACTTGCAGTTGTTGTACTTTCCAACGCTTACATTGGAATTGTCACCACTGAAATTACTGCACCAAGAGAAAAGATTTATCCACACAATTTCACAATGATAAAGGATTTCAAGTTATATTCACATATAAATCGCCAGTACTTGGATTCAAGAGGAATAACGGACAACTTTTTCAAAGATGCATCGAAAACACAAGCTTACTTCTGTATCGCTCTTCCGTTTACCAAAGAACGAATCCTTTGTGTCTCAAACTTGGGAAAAATTTGCATCATCAGAATACAACTTTGCTGTTTCCGCTTGTAATAATACATGTAATGAATTGTAATAATACATGTAAGTACTACAAGTACTGTAGCAGTATGCAATAAATACTAATTTACTGGTAAAGAAAGATGCCGTATGCAGATTCATCTCACTAGCTGTCACAGAAAAAATTTTATTTCTGATTAAGTTCAAAAATTGTTCATTTTTTTAAACTTTTTGACTGAAATACAAATAACATATTTTGTGGCAGCTAGGGGGATGTTTACTGAAAGCACTTATTACATCGACATCGACACTGATTTATGTTCCAAATTTCAGATTGCTAACTACAACAAAAAAAGTTATTAACATTGAAATATAGACCGCGTAACGTCAAAGACTGGAACCTCTCAAAGACTACGCTACGACATATATACCAAAATGATATATTAACATGTAATTTAGAAATTAAGCTTTTTAAAATACTACGTCAGTAAAAGAGAGCATTGGTAATTTTTACAAGTTACATTTTATTGACATATTTGTGAAATCTACTATTGGTGCATGTGCATCGGTATCGACGGAATCATTAGATATCGTTTGTTACTTCTTGTAAATAGTAGACATACTTGAAAAGACAATCACAGTTAATTTTGTCTTATTTAATTAAATAGACATGTAATACATGTCCTTGACAGAAAATGGAAATTATTAATACTTAACCTAAAATCACTTATTAAAATAGTTAGTCTATTGCTGCTACTTCTATGTAGTTTATTGCTATTGTATATAACCATGTTGTATAAATACTGATTTGATAATTATCGCGTCCTTCCTCCAAATATAAAAGAAAAACAACACTGATACTAACGAGGATGTAAAATTTTTTCATTAATGAAAAGTACAATTCAGGATAATATGAAATTTTGCCCTATATCCTCCTTGTGTGTTTCCTGATGTTTCTTCCACACACAGCCCTCCACAAATTTTCTCCCACAGATTTCACATTCGTAAGGTTTTTGACGCGTGTGAACATACATGTGATTTCTCAAATTTGCTGGCCTAGCAAAGGTTTTTCCACAGATCTCACATTTACAGGGTTTTAACCCAGTGTGTGCCATTGTGTGTCTTCTAAGGTGACTAGAATGAGTAAAACTGAGTTCGCAATGCGTACAGCAATATGGTTTTTCACCGGTATGAATTCTCTGGTGTCCCTTTAAATCACATGAGTCCACAAAACCTTTTCCACACGAATCACACTTATAAGGTTTTTCTCCTAAATGACCCATAACATGGCGTTTCAAAGTATCGAGGCGAGAAAACCCTTTTCCACAAATATCACATGAATGAGCAAATTCTCCTGTGTGCGTAGCTAGATGTATTCTTAAAGAATGCGCATATTTAAAACTTTTCCCACAAACATTGCAAAGATTTTTGGGTT
Organism: Yoshiicerus persimilis; assembly: GCA_020352615.2. Classification (NCBI taxonomy): domain Eukaryota; kingdom Metazoa; phylum Arthropoda; class Collembola; order Entomobryomorpha; family Tomoceridae; genus Yoshiicerus; species Yoshiicerus persimilis. The sequence goes on along the minus strand of CM036940.2, from coordinate 64,873,641 downwards.
CTGGAGAATCGGTCTTGTTGATTTTATGGATTCTCGAATGCTTTATCAATGGCGAGGAATGTAAAAAGTTTTCTTCACATCCTTCTAATTTTAATCGACTTTTTTCAGTGTTGTCCTTAATGTGATCTTTAAGTAACGATTCGGTACTAAAGGTCTTATCACACTGTTTGCAGGAATATTTTTTCTTATTTGAATGAATTTTATTGTGCATTGTTAATGAATGAGTACTTGAAAAACTGATGTCGCAAACAGTGCACTTAAACTTTTTCTTCAAATCCTTTTTCAAAGTGTAGACTCTTTTTCCAGTAATAGAAAATTCATTTGAAGTTTGCTTTGATGTACTAACTACCGATCTCCTATTTTCCTCTAATTTATTTTTATTCATATTTCCACTGGGTTGACCTGAAAATTAAAATATCATTTAAACATTAAATATATCGCAAATACTTACATCTGTTTGACGAACTTCAATTTATAGAAAGCCTTAAAAGTGTGCAATTAACTTAAAACAACCTCTTCAATTACCTTAAGGTATAAATTTTAATGGTATAAAATTGTGATGTGTTACATTTGACAACTTTAAGACTGAAAAGAGGCTCTTACCAGCCGATACACAGTTTTTACTTCCATTTACGTTTTCAGTGCTTTTAAAATGAAATGGAACTTCTCCTTCGTTAAAGTCGTTGCAGTCTTCGATTTTTATTTCTATTGTGTTAACACAGTCATCATTATACACTATTGAAAACACAATAAATTTTTGTAACACAAGATTAGAAATAAAAATTCATCTTTATCAATTGTTATATATTCGACTTCTAAATCTTCTAACCCTTTTCGATGAAAGATCTAATAATTACCGGTGCTCTATTATTAGAAATGTCATTTTGTATGTCCTTTGATTTGATAGAAAGAACTATTGTATTCTGCAGTTCCTTTTGAATATTTTCAAATTGTCGTTGGAAAGATTTCATTTTTCCGTGTATTTTTCCATGCATATCCCGGGCGTTATTCACCAGGACTGAACAAGAATCACAGCAATAAATCCAAAGGGATGGATTTCCATAGTGTTGTAAAAGCTGTTGACAAACATCTTGTGGAATTTTCAGTATATTCCGTAACAAAAATATCACCTGTAATTCATTTTCCAATGTTTTGCATTCCTCAGTTATTTCTGTATAAAAAATACGCAGCAGTTAAATTTTAAATTTAATTTCCACATATATAAACTAAAACAATACTTTTTAAGAAAAAATATTACTTATTTTGCGTGATTTCTTTTTCAGGACATCCACTCCAGGTCTTGTAAATGAACTAGTTCTATAAATACCATGATGCTGAACGTTCTGGAGACAAATAAAGCAGTTTTTCTGAGAAGTTTTCAATTCCATAGTCGAATGAGAGACCGCAGTCTTGGTCTTCAATTTCCAGTCACTCTGTTTTGATAAACTTTCGTTGACTCAAATCTGTAATCTTTAAAATTTTAGACATTACACATAACATAAATGATAGCGAGCTGTATAATCTAGTAAATAAAATTAATTTAAGTTTTTGATTAAAGAGCATTTCCCCATGTCCATGTAAAATCGGCATCTCTAAATACGTAAATACTAAAACTTGTTTATTTGACAAGTAATGGATAACAAAAATTAGGCAAAAATCAGTCTCATGGAGAAGTATAATTTTCAATATATAGAACTCCATTGCTTAAGGTGAACGAAAAATATATTTAAATACCTTAAATTATTTTTTAATGCAAAACTTGAAAATAAATTGTATTAAAATAAAAATAAATTATTTGGTCAATTACCTAATATTGATTGTGTATTCATTCTATACCGAGCTCAAATCTCCCTCTAAACACAACAGAATTATGTCTCCCTCTCAATTTATACTCATTAAGCATGCACAAATAGTTAAGCTAAAAACCAACAAAGTAATAGTAAGAGGAATCATTGGTCGTAGATAAAAATTTTCATGCGTTTTTCATTTTGCAAGTTCTATAGGTATAAAGTGAGTGTAATAATATTTTGCAACACACACTGAATAACGGGCCAATTTACTTTGATCGCGAGCTGTTATTTAAGATTAACAAAGTTCTTGCAATAAGGTATCATATTGACGAGCTAGTTTTTTGTAAAACTTTTTTGTGTACTATTTTTCCATATTTTCCAAGAAACAGAACTGTCAAAAGTATTTTATAATCAGAGGACAAAAGTTCATATATTATTATTATAGAGGTAGGCAGAACAGCATTCCCCATGCACTGCAATTTTTTAAAGATGAATGTTGATTTATCACGCAATTTTAGGGTTGGGTTTTATCAAAAGAGTTTCCCAATGGAATTGAATGTGTCACAAAACTCATTATGTGAGCCTTAAAAGTCTCATTAATAGGGCACAGCATTCTAAAAGTAGATGGTTTATGATAGTGTAGCTGGAAATGTTTTTGCTTGTAAGAGGTTTTGCTAATTAGCTGGTTTTGCAAATCTAGGGCGGTGGTTCCAATATCGTTTACTTACCGTAGCTGCAACGAAAAAATGTATCTGCGGTCATATCATCTTTAATTAAAAGGTGAGATGATTAAAATATTTCAGCGTTTGTATATGGCAGTGTTCGATCTTAATGTTAGTATTCGGGACGGCAGATACGACAAGACTGTCAAACTAGAAAACTATTTCAGTCCTTAATTGCAAAACTGCAGACCTGGGAACTTGATAAGCAGAGCTTACTTTATCTGGGGTCTGGACATTCTGTTTGGGTTTTTGTTCTGAAAACCTCAAAATTAATTAACGGTTAAACTCCATAATTGAAAATGCTTTCTGCAAATTATTTAACTTGCTGCTGTGGTTTGAGAACTGGAGGAATGGTTGCAGGTGTTCTTGATATTGTAAGTTTACATTCACATTGACTAATACTTATCAGGTATTAAAACTTGTATCCCCAAGACTTACTTTAAGATACAAGCGTTTACTTTTTCAATTACGTTTTTAATTGCTAATTTAGATATTTGGAACCATTTTTACCGTCTTTTCTTTTCTTGGATTCACCATTGTCACTGCTGCAGAAGAATATGGTAAGTTTATATGCCTTTCGGGCTAGTTTTTTGTTATAATTGTAGTATTGTATTTCAACTTTGAACTCTGCTTTTATATTTAGTGCTGCTCTTACTTTCCCCTATTACCCTATAGCCCATTTTGACACATGTGTTAGAATAACACACATGTCGTCGTCTCTCTTGATTCTGAAATTTCTATATAAACCAATTTTATCATTCTTCAAAAATCTGCAAAACCAAATTCATCGCTTCTTCGAAAATTCGCTAAGCTATCTCTATATCATGCTCAAGGGTTTTCTTCATGTTGTTATTAGTTGGCTAAGTAGGTGTACCAATATTATATACCATTGTTTTGTGATATTGTAACAATATATATTATCATTCCTATATAACCGTGGATGTATGAATATATATGGTAATTTTGAAGGTGTCTGTCTGCCATGTCTCCATGAACCAATTGATAAATGCTATGTAATTGGTTTCAGAAATAGGTTTTTCTCTACTTCAATAAATAATAGAAATGGTTTATTGGATATTCGAAATTTATTTTCGGAGCTTGCTTTCATTTTACAAGTTTGGTATTGAGGCGGGTTTCAGAAATCAGTAGACGATGTTAAAATATGCAGTTAAACCACGACTATAGTTGTGACTATTGCGAATATTGCGAAAAGTTGACCACAGATCGAGTAAATATAAGTACACAAATATTTTAATTGAGAATGTCTGTTCATATTTTTCTTGTCCAAAATTTGCTTTTAGGATTGATACTGTCAATCTTCATATTATATTAAGGTCCAGGTACTTTTAGATGTAAGCTTCACTGAAAATGCTGGTAATTGTATTCCTGGCCTAAAATATTAATTGGTTATGTAATAAAGTTCATCACTCCTTCGCTCCAGAGTAAATTTTGAGTTAAATTTAAATCATTTCATTTTCATTTCATTTTACAACTGGTGCCATATATGCCATTTATGGCTTCCGAGTTCTGCTTTTCAACAAATTGTTCAAGTGATGGTGTCTCACCGTGAATGCGAGTGGTATTTTCTGATACTCCTTTCTGGTGAATTACTATTTAGGTAGGGTTAGAATTACGTAGAACTTGTAATTGTAACTTGTCAAATTTACGGACAGGATAGATACAATACCTCTATTTCCATAAGATTCCTTGACAAGTTTAATTTGCTCTAATGTAAGGGAATTTGAATCGTTTAATTGAATTTACGCTATCTTAATTCACTCTGGTTTAAAGAACTCTCGTTTAAACTTTACTTCTGCTTAAATTAATTTTCCGCCTTTTAACAGAATTTACTTCAGTTTAATAAAACTCCCTGTGAATTCATTAATTGCTCAATTAGCGTGTTTTAAATGTAGATTTAACTTGAATTTGCTCTGGACTAAATGAATTTGTTTAATTAATTACTCTGAACACCCGAAAGAAATAAAGTAGTATAGGTAAGCACACAGAAATTGATTTAATTACTTACTTTTTAAGATTTAATATTATAATTCCAGACCATCCAAGCGCAAGGAAAGTACCCATATACATATATGCTGGACCAGCTATATTTCTTATTTCTGGAATTTTCTTAACATCAATTGGGCTCTTCCTCTTGGTAGCTGTTAACAAGGTATTGCACTAGAATGTCATCATTGATTTAAATTCTTACTCGTTCTCATTTAATTGTTTACAATTTGCTCTAGATTTAGATTTAAAAAATTGTGAAATAACTGAAAATTAAACCTGTTTCGATATTTCAATATACAAAACCGCTTTATTTTACTGATACTTGCAATTTTATATTTAAAATTAATTCATGATTATAATAATTTCAGAAATCGGAGTATTTACTGAAGGTGTGGATGATTTTGAAAACACTCGTATTGATTCTGAACTTTGCATTGAGCGTGATCTTCTATACCCGCATTATAGAAAGCCCACACGTTTTCCAAATAATTGCACCTAATATTACCACCATTTTCGGACTGTGGTTCATTGCAGTCGTTTATTTCCTTCGAAGAGAATTTATCAACAATTGAGTAAAACCAGATGCGAATATATCAATATATCAACACAAATCATAAACACAGTTTGAACCACATCCTGCATTTGGGCTACATATACATGGTTTTCAAGACACCAATAATATACCAGTTGTAGTATACAAGGGACAAATATAAATGACTATTTAAAGTCATCATAATGTTTTTAGCCGTAATAATTCTTCTCAAATCTTAATAAATCTTGTGTAATTATTTAATTTTAAAATTGTCTTGAAAACTCAAATATTTTTATCTCTGTTGAAATCTTATATTTAATAGAGGTATCAATGCTTGCCAGTTGGATTAAATTTAACCAACATCTTGTCATTATTAAGTAACCTATTTGATATTACTTAGTATTCATGGCTCTGAAAAGTGAGATACAGTTAAATATGAAAGCAAACAATCTATGAGAAATCCACATTCTTTAATTATACTGGATACTGGTCTTTATTAAGTATCATCAGATACTTTAGGGAAATTGACTGGCCGTCCGTCTGTCGTGCCGATAACTCAAGAACGGATCAACCGAATGGCTTGAAATTTAGCACACATCTAGGTAAATTTGAAAATTTTGTTTTTGTTTTTATTTATTATGTAATAAAGGTAAATAGTACAAATCTCCTCTTGATCATCAGTTTCATTTGTTTAAGTTTTCAGCACATTCCTTCCTTCTTGACGTATTTCTCATATTTGGGCAAAAGTGCTAGAAAAAGATAATTAAAATATTTTATACTTCTTGTAGTAATACATATCTCATTTCTTTAGGAGGGTTAAGCGTGTCGGCACTCACCTGTACATATACCATTATTAAATGAAAACTACATATATAGTAGTAAAACTGTTGATTACCTTTGTTACACTTGCCCATGCAAAATATTTGACATCGCGTGACAGTCCATCCATTTTTCATACAAAGGATTGGCTGAACTTTACAATCGATATCATGTTTCTTGACGTTCTTCCAGTCGGGTTTTTTAATGTCTTCAAAGTAGTCGCCGAACCATGTTTCCAACTTGGAACATCTTTTCCAATGTTCAGCTCTGCAATTACCGCCCCAATCATTTCTTACGCTCTTATCCTCAGGTGTCAAAGGTTTATTTTTCCCATTAACAGATGAAATGGTAGGCATGAAAGTAGTAGTACTATTGGTATTTGTAATTTCAGCGGGAGCTTCTGTAATTACTTTTAGAAATAGAACAGTTGTTCTATTTTCAATCTGTTGGAATTTGCTTGTATTGAAACTTACACTTGAATTGTAGTCGCTTTGGCTTTGAGGTGTGTTTTCGTTAGAGGAATTCGTAGTAGAGGAAATTACTTCTTGTTCTCTTCCAGTAAGATTCTGTTGCTCTTGAAAAGCATTTGAACTGTAATTAGAATTCAAATCTGAAACTTTGTTAAACTCTGACTTTTGACCCGCTGTATACGTATTGACGTGAACCAAAGAAACACAAAGGCAGTGAAGCAGAAACGAAGGGAAAGTTAATTGTTTTCCTTTTGGTAATGGTAATAGCAACCTCATGGCAATGTTCATTTTCAATTTATACGTTAAAGTATTTGAGACAAGAAATAATAAATAAATCAACCATTAGAAAATGTAAAACTCCGGATCCCTATTGTTAGTAAATTATTGTAAGGTGCAGAATAATTGTAAGTTTCAGTTAAACTGTTTTCTATCAAATTCTCTAAGCGCCATATTACGAGAATTGTAATTGCATGATAAAATCGACATGAACGATTAGAAGTGTACACGAAGCTTTCAACAATTACATTATCTCGATTTAGAACAAGTTTCCGGTTATGAATTCCACACCACCGAACAAAATTGAATGTATAAAGCGTTTAATGCTCCAAGGTTATGCAAATAGTTAAACTTGCTATATTATAGGTACCCCAGCTAGTATTTGTACAAATGCTAAATGCGAACCCATAAAGTAGCAAACCAATATTTATGACTTTCCGATGCTAACAACGATTTTCTCTCCTGTGTTACCCGTGACTTATCGTTGACTGATGGTTTATGTACGACTTAGGTTGTAGTTGCCCTGTTCACATTTGCTTAGCTTACGTGTGTTTAATATGGTATGTAGTAGGGAGTGGTGTTACTACAAATTGAATGCTTATTCCTAACACTCCAAACAATTCTAATACTTTTAATGAGATTGAACGCAGGTATTATATAGGTAGATACACATCATAATAATTTATTGTACTAACCATGCAATATTTATGGTATATATACCATAGCATATTAGCAACCGGAGACCACATATACATATACCTATAGGTACATATGTTCAATCAATCTAAAGGTATTTGAGCTGAAGACAGTTTGCAAATTTTCAGTATACACGCATTAACAATTTAATTTCTCTTTATAATACTGGTTTTGAAAAATACTCCTCAGGTACAATACAGAATATAAGTACGAAAAGATAGAGAATTTTTCATAATAACTTAATTACAATTTCTATGCACAAAATAAATTGTGCTACTGTAACATTTTAAAAATAAGGAATATTGAGATAGTGTGTACATACCAAAACTGTAAGCTGTCGGCAACATTTACTACCTACACCTATGTACTCAACAAACAAAATACTTTGCTAAACTCTAGCACTCGAAAGAAAGTTTTAGCAAATAAGCCACCAAACATAGCTAAACAAAGCAACTAATCCATAATTCCAATCAATAAATTTTCAATTGGTTTTAACCATCCTTCTTACATGATTTAGTGTATAGATAGGTACAAGCTATGACAAAATTTAGTGCACAATTTCAAGTTTTTAAAGAATGAACTAGCAATATCGGCAATACAAACTTTAACAAGATATAGTGCAATAATATTTGAGAAAGATGCTAATAAAACTTAAATTCATAAAATCTTCATAAAAAGATTTCTAAACATTATTAATTTAAGCTTTTCAATTTTAAGCACAAATGACGAGTTTCTGATGGCAATAATTCTATAATTCCACTCCACATTATGTACTATACCTTCTTAAGTAAGTAATTAGACTAATTAGACAAACACTAATGCTGAAAATGGCTTATTTTAGTATTTCCACATTTCCAATATGTAACATACATGGGAGATTTATGCTTTATACTTTATGACAATCTTTTTCGATATGTACTGGGTGATTGATTTCGGAATTTGTTCTTTATGAACAAATATAGTTTGGCATTTTGACAATAATGTTCTTCAGTGCATCACGATCATTAGACAAATTTACCAAACATGGTGTAATAACCGCATGGAGGGTAAAGTAAACAAAGTAATACATTTCCATTACGTAATGTCACTTAAACTACTAAAATGGAAGATTTACTTAAATAGTTTCAAAAAATTTGACCAATACTTTTAAACTAAAATTATTAATGCTTGTTGTCTTACATGGAAAGTTATAGTCTTTTGCAAAATTTAACAGACAAAACATAACCATTTTATTGCATTTCGGTTATAAATTTAACTTAGTATGATATTTCAGTCTACTCAAGTTTACTTGAATTATAATCTGAAAGGAAATCAAATATTACAGTGACTGGTAATAACGGCAGATATATTTAAGATCTTAAATACGAAAACTGTCCTTAAAGTGCACCCCTCATTACAAGTTAATTATGCTGTTAAAGGTTTATAATTGGTCAATTTCTATGAGTAACAATTTTTAGTACCGTTTTCAAACAATTTTCAAAAGTTAAATAAAAATGTTTAATAGTACTAATCTTACATGCAAATAATTTAATATTAGCTAATACTGAAAGATAAAGCTTGAAATCAATATTCAAATCACCTTTCACAGCGTCACAAAAACAATTTATTTTCCAACAGCTTTTTCAAGAGTATAGCATTTATAATTAAAGTTTAATTTTTTTGAAACTAATGTCTTATACATGCATTCTAGAGGTTGCAAAATTTACCAGGTACATTATTCATATATTCCAATTTACCAGCCAAATGCGGCGAAATGTTATTAATGAAGCTTGCAAATAGGCAAATAAAAATTTTGCCAAGATAGTTGTATAATTATAATTACAAAATTCCGACATCCAAATTTGGCATTTATATTAAAATGTTGCTTCTGAATACGTAGGTAGGTAGTCCCTGCAAGTTTCGTATGCAGGCGGATTTTCATCAGGAGCATTAATTTCAAACTGGTAAATTACTACGTTGGTATCTGGAGTTACGCCATCATCAATTGCAAATGGAGCCGATGGTGGAAAACTGAAAACGATTTCTTCGACCACCACGTTAGAAGTAGGAATTTGACTGACAGTGTCAGCAACTACAAAAAGAGTTGTTGGTGGTAAAATAATGATTTCTTCTGCAACCGCGTTAGAAGTATTAACTGCTTGACAATTATTTGTATGACTTCTTATAGGATTCCTCCAATGGCGAAATTGTTTTTGGATTTCGATAATTCCCATATATACGCAATAACAGATCATCCAAAGATTAGTTCTATCCGACCAAAATTTAATTAAATTTTAATTGTTTTGACTTGGAAATTGAAATTGATTAATTAAAAATTTTGTTTCGTACTGAATAACACAATAGATAGCCATTAATAGGTAAATAATGAGAATAATGACGGATATCACGAATTTAAATACAGTAAATGATCCAGAATCTGAAGCTTGATGATCCTGATTGTCTTTGTGCTCGTATTCGTCATCAGAGTATTGATGCTGAATGTTTTCCAAAATTATCGTCGACCACACATCGTTTTCAGCTACGGTTGAGCAGTCTCCATAAGATCTGCAGTATTCTCTAATGTCTTTATGTTGGCACGCTTTTTCATATTTCTGTATGCGCAGAGTGCAATTGAATTGGGTTTTGTGAAAAAAATAGACATAAAATTCCATATTCCATTCGTAGTAACCACTGCGCTTTTCCTTGGGAAAGGTTGCATATGAAAAACCTAGTTCTTCACTTATTGTTCCCCAAATTGAAGGGTTGAATTTTACATTACTGACAATTGTATCCGGTAATTCGCATAATTTTCTCTGCGTTGAGTCACTTATCTTTCGCGTCGAAAACTGAAAAAATTCAATCCTATGAATTTTAAAATATGTAAGCCTATAACAAAAAGTTACTCGAAGGGATTTAAGTGAACTTGAGTGTACACCATAACTCATACTTAGAAACAATTACATACTTGAATGAATTCTGGACATCGTGAAAGTCCTGCAGGGAAAGTATCCCAATCTAGCGAGCCGGAAGAATATATCCCTTTTATGATAATAACATCCTTATGGCCTTTTTCGTCTAGTGCATCACTTTCAAAGACACAGCGGTTGTGTTTTGAAGAGGAAGAAGTATCGTATATTGTTTTATAATTGTCTTGCTCTTTCTTTTCGAAATTCAAAGGAGACTCTGAAAAGGTATCTTGGAATGCAGGACATATAGCTCTGGACCAAATTATATCTAGAAAAGTATTCTTCAATTAATTTCTTCATTGCAAATTAAAATTATTTTGTTTGAGGATGCAAAGATTAGGAATGAGAACTTAAACCGTTTCCACACTTTTCATTCCTTCCGGTTTTTCAATTCCAGAATAGCTGTCGGCCGATGAAGGTTTTTCAGGGTCTAAAGTATAGCTGTAGTCTGTACATATTGGATAAACAGGAATATAATGGTCGCAATTTTCTTTTCCTATCTCATACTGTTGTATTCTCCAAATATTTGAGTTATCTGTGTACACAGTATACCGATAATAAATCCTATCAGTCCAAAAAAATGAATGCTGTACTCGAAAATTAGTAGCCTAAGTCCTTTAGTGCATCTATTATGTACTTAACAATAAATTGTACTCACTTGAAAAAATAGAGAAATACATTTGTAGATAATTATAGCTGTTCGGTGAAAGTTTTGGAAAGGAAGCATCGATTCCATTAAATCGACGAATAATGAATGATGCAGCCGGAGGCCCTAAACCCCATTTGTACCAAGTGCCACTGCTCTTTTCCATAGTGCAACTATCATTTTTCTCATCTTGACCAATCTAATATTCAGAATTTTTTGAAAGATTATTTTTCATTGCATTTTTGTAAAAATTATCATGGTTGAAAAAGTTCCTGCATGCTGTATATTAGTAATACAAAGCAAGCATTTTCCGTTGAGTTTTCTTGAAATATTGCAAAAAATCTTTTGTTTAATTTCCCAACAGCATTTCACACACGTTTACCTTATATTTACCACTTACTTAAAAACTGATATAAATCTCTACATGTTCTACTGTCCTGGATGGAAAAATATTAGTAACCTCGAAATAGCTACATGCTTTGATTATATAAGCATTAAACATTTAAGTAGTATAGTTACATTATGGTATTCTGTACACTACATGGTATTATTTAGGTAATACTTGTAAAAAACGTTTGCAAGTCAAATTATTATTTCCACTCCAAGGATTGATGCTTAGTCTGATATATCGTATTGTTACTGAATATTCTGGTATTGCACCATTTATTTGATCCTTCGGTTCATAGTAACACGATTCAATCTTTTGTCCAGAGTCATCAAATACATAAACAGGAGAAACAACCGCTCTCGACACGGTTATTTGATTTATAATATTTCTGGAATTCGATCTGATAATTGGATCAGGACAAAGTTCACTGCTAGTGATCACATAATCTGTAATGCACAAATATTTGAATTTAATATCGTAATTTACAAGGAAATGAAATTATAAATTATTAATAAAAGTGTAAAATGGCCAAATAGAAACATTTTTACTCTTTGCTAAAGAAAATATAGAGCTAGAGCTGCTGCCTTACACGAAAGTGACGAAATTTTAATTATAACAATATCAATAGTGCTGTACCACTAAAACACAAATATTTTTAAGTTTGAAGTACACACGAGATAGAAAAATACAAAATATTCTGTATCACTTTAATGTTTAATTTTAATGCAAAATGTCATTAGTTTACAAAATAGATTATTTGCGCTAATATAATAATTAATGATAAAATTATAAAAACAGAGATAAAATTTACCCACTTGCGTTTATTGCTGACAATGATACAAACGTTAAATTGAATTGAAACAGTAAAATGAATAAGACACTTATGTTGGGATTATTCATTGACATCTTCTAAAAGCTTCTAAAATCTGAAAAATTCTTTTCAAACGGTTATTTTCCCTTCAAAATAGTGTTCTAATTGTTTTCGCTGTTTTTAAAGGTAATAATGGATTGCAGAAGCCCTAAAATACATCTTTACATTACTATAGGATATATGAAAATCATACAGTGGAAAAAAGAAATGCGGGGAATTTCAGGAATATTAAAATACAAGGTGTTTCTAAGATATGTTGCTTGTTGCTGAACAGAAATACACTACTGTATAGTTAGCTTAAAGCCAAAACGTAACTGTCGTGATTTTTGGACTGTTTTTATGTGTTTACATGTCGAGGTAAATCTGTTTTGTTTTACGCTATTCTATGAGGGTGAAAAGTAGAATAGATCACATTATTTCTATTTAAAACCTGTTGTATCTATAAACTGCGGTATAAACTAATTCTACCACATTTACGCCATAATATCATAAGTAAAATAAATGCCGCCTTTACGGCATTTACTGCCCTTTACGGTATGTGGCATTTACGACACACTCGACACTCTTTTCATAGTGCATATCCATAAGTTCTGGTTTTAAGGTAAAAATAAGTACGTGATATGATATACACATTATTTCTGATTTATTACCTTTGTACTTCCAATAATAGAACTTTAACATTTGTTACTCATCCCAACTGAAGTATTTGCGTGGACCTATATTCTTATCTCTCATCTTGCCCTCATTATTTATTGTAAACTGCTATGAAGTCTGTTTTCTGTTCACATTATACATCATCACCATAACAGAAATGTTTAGATTTGCCATAACTTTTATGTTTAACTAACAAATGTATATTGTGGTATAGCAATACGGCTTATGTTGAGATTCATTGTGACAAGCAGACTATTCGTTTCCTTTTATACCAGATTACAATGTAAAAGGATGAAATGACCTTCAAAAGGATAAGAGTCTAAAAATCAGCAGACAATTATGGGACTTCTAAACTTGTGTATTTTCATTACGACGATTCAAGAACAATTTCAGTTTTCATAACTAAACACAAAAACTAATACACATTGGCAAAAGCTGAAGTTTTTCTAAGCATTTAGCATTTCATTTCTAAACACATGCTTTCAAAGACATCCAAGTACTTTGTTCAAAGAAATTATTAAATTCGGTTTTCATTGCCAATGGTAATTTTTGCTAATGGGTGTTCCGAAGTAACTTTTCAGTTGCCAAATGGGGGTTACCGAGAAAATGACTGCAATTTAAAGGCCTCCCAAATAAACATTGATCAATGAACTTGAACTTGAATGGAACTTTATTGTAATAATTTGTTGATTTTCAAACTATGGTTAATTTAAGGATAATTTAGAAGACAAGGGCAAAGTTAATACTTGTAAAAGAATTTGTTCTAAGTTACCTAGTAGTAAATCATAGTGAAAAGTAAAAGTGAAAGCGCTTGCCTACATGTTTGTTTTTTTCATTTAACTGATTGTAAATAGAAACATTAGTGCTTTTTAAACTTTTGGGGTGAATTTATGCGACTTTACTGGTATATCTTACTAATAAAAGACGACATGCTAGTATTTCTATTGAACGTTATGTTTCGATCAAACTGCATAAACTCTTGATGCACAATAATGCATGAATAAGATTACGTTATTTGATATTTGGTGCAGCAGCGTATAGTTATAAATTATAATATGAAAGTTGAAATGAAATTCTGCTTAATAGCGTGAGACAACTTCCAAAAGTAAAGTGGCTATAGACTACTGAGGAGTTACGTCTTTTATTCCTTACATCTATTCGAAATCAATTTGAATGCTGTATAGTGCAACACGCTATTACTGACACAAAGAGTGAGAAAGATCACATGTATAGGAATATCTTAGGAGATCATTCAGCAACTGGCATAACATCTTATTTTTGCATACAGGGCAGTTGCATGAAATGTTTAAATTATACTGTGGCTTATTTTGCTTTGAAGGTAATCCGGTTTAATGATTACCTATGTATGTGCAATACAGTACAACAAGTAGACTTACAGAAAACTGGAAATAGTAGGTTTGGCGTAAAATAATTTAAGAAGTACTAGAAGAAGCGATGAAAGTATGACTATGTAAATTGTCAGCAAACTTTAATTTCCATACATTTATTGAACGACTTCATGCAGTTATTCATGCAAAAATAAATGAGATGTAGGGATTACCGAAGAAATCTTTGCCAAATTTAAAAGGACATGCCATTTTGTCTTTGATTTATTTTACAATTTCATAGTTTTATATAAAAAAAATGTACCTAAGTGTGTACCTAATTTTTCGATAGTTTTCAGAATTTCGAATCCTTCATTTCCTGTACCTAGATTGTATATTTCCTTAAAATAAATTTATTGATGGTTTATTTACCTTACGTAGAAGTTGAAGGAAAACAGCGAAGAAAACGGAAGAGTCCATTACATAGAGAAGTAAAAATACTCGTGCGAAAGATGTACACATTCGTCCTTCTAGGTTGGCCTTCTCATCTTTTGCGTTGAATTTTGCTTCAGTTGGGACGGGAGATTTTACCCTTGTACTCACTCTTAAATTTTTCTGTGATTTATTCAGCGTATGTGAATAGTACGTAGAATAACAGCGTGAAGAGCAGAGTTTTGTTTATCGGCTAAAATGGCATCAGTGAGTCCGGATCTATGTTGTTGCTGCTCTCTGAAAACTGGAGGAACAGTTATTGGTGTTCTTGATATCGTAAGAGTTTAAAAACTTCATAGTTATTATGCGTAGTTTACAATAAAATAAGCAAAAAATATAATTTGATTTTATGTAAAGGCTTTTATGTAAAAAGATAAGGTATGTAAATTTTTGGTTTCCCATTGAGGGCCAGAAAATCCTCTCAGAACCGTGGATTTATAACATTTCACTTCCAAGGTCATCGATTTTAATATGGAATTTTTGAAATTTAAAATTCCATTCATTCTTGGTTTTCTCCTCAGTGAATTTTCTGGCTCTCTACTGAAGTACTTTGTTAGGAAACCAAGGAAGCCAAAAATTTACGTACTTTGGGAAAAAGGATTATGCATTTATCTTTAATAGCAGAGAAATGCATGGCCAAGCAGCTAAGATTTCCTACAAAACTAGTAGAATGCATTAGCATTTCCTTTATTTTCAAAATTATTGCTTTACAGTTTTAACAAAATGTGTACTGCTATTCAAATAAACTGTGGTTCTATTAGATTGGAGGAGTTGTTATCATCATATATTCAGTTGTATTTTTGGGTGCGGGTACCATTCTTCAAACCGCACACCAAAACAAAGCGAGCGATGACACAAGTTGGAAAAACTCTGATTCTAAAGGTACACAACAACATATTTCAAATTTCATTTGTTTTAAGTAGGAGAAAATCAATTGTAGATAAATTCTATTGTCCAAATTGAAAAGTTTGGAAACTTCAAAATTATGAACTAATCGGCAGCATACTCATTTTGATGCCGTAGTACGCTGATTTAACCGCAAAACGATACGATAATTTGACGGCATTCAAATCTTCTAATGTCAGTTTTGATAACAACATTTACAAGCAAGAACATCGTTTTAAAATAATTTTTATTATGTAAAAGGTGTATTTATAAATTTAGGATAGTGCCGTAGCTTTTATTCATAAACGCGCATTGCGATGAGATACTGCAGTTCAATGGTATGTATGGCCTCAGTGGCCGACTGACAAGGTTATAATAATACTGCTTTGCTTGGGATGTACAATTAGTGAAGAATGGGTGCAAAAATTCCTTCTTCGCAGTTTAGAAAATATCTGCGAAAAGTATTGCTCTTTTTATCTCTCATATTCAAAGAAATGAGTGAAAACAAAATGACTTCTGCTATTATAGCCAACAATACTCTCAGAAGGCATGCATTTCATCGTTAAATTGAACAAACCCGTTAAAACCAGCATGTAACAAAGAGTCGCGTCGAAAGACAGTTGTAAAGTTGAGAAAGAGAGGAGGAAAATATATGTGTAGCCTACGACACTTACTAATTACTAACTTAGTACAGCTTACGATAGACATTGACAATTAGTATAGCCTATTACACAAACGGAAAATTAGTCCAGCCTACGACACTCCGCTTTAACGCGAACAAAAACACGCCCGAATGGACAGACAGACAGATCGGCCATTCTTATAAATACTCCCTATGCTCCTCTTAATGGATAATTTGAAAGATGGATGCAGTTCCTTGGTGAGGCTTACCACAAGTATTTATGTGTTTCAGACTTGGCCTTTGCTTCGACTTTGTTGTACACATTGTCGGCAATCTTTCTTATTGTTGGTGTTTGCGCAATAGTGCTTGGTATCATCCTACTACGAGGAATTAAAAAGGTATAAACTACAATTATCCATATTAATTTATACTAAATGCAATAATTATATTTGTGAAAGAAGCAAACAAGAAAATCATACAGTGTTAATTTGCAATTTGCATTCAAGTTAAAATACTGATTCAATGGTAAAAAATATTGGAAAGTAGCAGCATTGACGTTGTATTAATTTAATTGCAATTTTCCAATATTCTACGAAAATTATTGTAATGTTAGCAAGGAGAGGAAAGTTTCAAAGAGTGCACAAAGGTATTTTAATCCAGGGTCATGCAATAATGTCTATTTTGCCAATTACAGGAATCTGGTTATTTGCTGAAAATCTGGATTATATTCAGAGTAGTCCTATTAATTTTGGGTACCGTATGCGGCTTGGCCAAATACTTCATCAAGTTTAACCCTTTTGACTTAGGTCAAGATATTTTTGCTCTCATGATATCAGTGTGGTTCATCACAGTCATTTATTACCTTCGTAAAGAATTTCAAGATCGAGCCTCATATATGGCACCTGTGGCATTCAAGTCTTAAAATTTGCTTACTTCAAACTGCATTCAGATTTCGCATTGGAGGACCAAAATATTGTGCCAAAACATTTACAATTAATTACCAATTAACTATATACTGCTTTACTTTTCTAAGCTTTCCAACTCCTTTGTGTATTTAAAACTAACAAATAAAACAAAAATTAATGAGCGATTTTGCAATAAGCAATGCGATTTTAAGTAGTGAAATCTATGAAATGTTGTACATATTCATATTATCGTTCCACTTTTACCGTGAAGTCCTTTTATGTTGTGAAAAGTATGCTTTAAGGAATTTATTTTATGCAGATAGAGTGATAAGTTTCCCAAAATTAATTGTATTGACAAATAGAAACAATATTATTAGTAGAATACAAAAATTTCACATTTAAGCATTTTGCCCATGTTAGTCTTTGATGTACAATATTATATGAACTATTCTTGCTTATTGTCATATTTCACCTTACCTGGTATTATTCTGTTATCTTGTACATTAAGAAGTTTGGAAATATATGAATTATGTATCACCACTGTTACCGTTCCTTTTAATTTACATTTGAGACATACGCCCACATTGAGTTTTGAATTTTGCAATGGCATTATGGATTTTTTTGGCTCGCCTTTGTTGAACTTTCATAAAATGTTTACTTCAAAATAAAGACATAGGTATGTAACCTTTGGTCATGCATACTTTTACTTAAGATCTTAGGGTTTAGAAATAACTATGCGTTTTCCAAATGTTAAATATGGCATTTTGCAATTTGGACTGCCTGGCAGACACTTTCGACGATATGTATTGTCGGAACACTATTAATGGACTTTTCATGCTGGTTACATAGTTGTGTACTTAGTGCCATTGACGATGTGGGGAACTACCAACTGTCCTACAATTATTGTACACTGTAATCCAAACAGACTAGTTTAGCCTGTATGTGTTGCGACAAAAAATATATTATGTGCACTTTTTTAAGCATTCCATTGTGTTAGTGTTATACAGTGGAAGAACCTACATTGGCCTTTCCGGCTGGGAGAAAACTGGATTAGGGACTACTAACTAGGAAAATCACATTCACATTTAAATTAAGTTGCGTTAAGCGTTTCCAAAAATTCATTAATATGCAGATTGGGATTTGGGAGAAAAGCAGAAATACGTATATTCATGAAGTCGACCTCGATGATCTTCAAACTTTTTTAATTTATTTAATGCCATGTTCGTTGCTTAGTTTTCACTAATTTCTTTTATATTTATACGATAGCATTTATTTAGTAAGTACAGGAAAACTTTACGGTTTTATTTTGTCTGACAATCTTTTTGTCGATGAATATATATGTCGTAGTCTTTGAGAGGACTCAGTCTTTGAGGGGACGCGTATATATTTTAACGTTAATAACTTTCTTTCTATTATACTTAGCAATCTGAAATTTGGAACTTAAATCAATGTTGATGAAATAAATACTTTCAGTAAATTTCATCCCCCTAGCTGTCACGGAAAAAATGTTATTTGTATTTAAGTTCAAAAAGTTAACAAAATGAACAATTTTTGAACTTAAATACAAATAACATTTTTTCCGTGACAGCTAGGGGATGAAATTTACTAAAAGTATTTATTTCATCAACATTGATTTAAGTTCCAAATTTCAGATTGCTAAGTATAATAGAAAGAAAGTTATTAACGTTAAAATATATACCGCGTCCCCTCAAAGACTGAGTCCTCTCAAAGACTACGACATATACACCAATAAATAAACTAACTCAAGAGAGCACTTAAATGATTCGCTCAAATTCCAATTTTACTTTTAATAATAGGTATTCAAAGAGGTTCTTCAAATTTGCAGATGCACTTTTCTACCTTTGACTTCTAGATAAAAATTGAAAACACCAGGCATGCATTTACTTGTTGTGAAGCAATTAATATGAGCAGGTGTCATATAAGTAGTCCTATAGTAAGCAAAAACAAGACTGGCTGTGGCAAGCCTCAACCAACTACTTAAATAATACGCAGTCATCAACGAAACTAAAGAAATGCTTACATATGAGTGAATGTGTGCATCTGTTTTCGATTGACTGCAATTATTCTATACCTATATTTCTTATGTAACGAGAATTACTTCAGTGGTTATCTTCCACTACTTATCCTTAGCGTTTACTGAGATTTACTAGTAATGTTATTTGCGTAAACAGGCCAAGACAGTCTTAAGAGTCTTGTCCCATTTTGCTCACTTCCTTAGAAAAATTCAAATAGTAAACAACCTTAAATTTCTTAGAAGGGTTATTAAGCGCTTGTATTGAAGCAATTTGCAAACTGGTTCTCTCTATGCAGTAAGGCAAAACTGCAAAAAAGAATTTGTCACACAAGAAATCATGATGCTTTAATAAAATGTACTTCTACTTTAAGTGTATTTAGAAATTCATTCCCCATACTCATTCTTTGTCTGTATTTAGTACTGTGTACCTAATTTTACACATTAATAAATCTGAACTTCAACTGTAAATGTGATGAACAAATACTGATATCCAGTTAGATTTCTTATGCCATATTAGTACCCATGTATTCAGTTTTGGGTGATTGGAAGAAAAAAGGAGAAATTACTTCTGACGAACTGATTCACAGCTGCAGTTTGGAATTATGATTGCTCACACTGCAGTGACTAAAGCTAGCTCACTGAGCACTAGTTTTACCCTCATATGAAAGTAAATGAGTTTCGTAGAAATTTCTTAGGTTCTGCGGTTTTAATAAAATACCAAGCCCAGCTCGGATCGTAAGCCATTATTTTAATACCTACCATAACAAATAGACCATGCAAACGAAACCCAACCTTGTTTTGCTTGAAATGTTTCCAAAATTCTTTTATATTATTATACACATTATTTCTTTGAAACCAAACGTGTAGCTACCCAGCCTGTTGCAAGTACATCACAAAAAATATGCTGAAGAACCAATAAAATGCTTGTTTCTTACACGTTTTTATACAATTTTTGATGTTCACCTCTTCTCTTCCATAAAACAAAGGTCAAGGTAATTCAATAGTACAGTAGTTGATGTTTCTTTAGTCTATGTGTATAGTTTCAGGACATTATCCGTAGTGGAGATGTGTAATAAAAAGTAATAACACGCATTAATATTTAATATTATTCAGGTCATTTTAGTGAGAACTGTATATTGCGTTGAAGGGTAAACTGCTAGCACTAATTGTGGTCATTTCATTTCACATAGTAATCATTAACTTAAATCTACATTATCCGTAAGAGTACTACGTTGTACGTTGATGTTACTACTTGTGAATTATTTGAAAGTTTTGGATGTCAAATAATTCAGCTATTGCACGCATGTTTAACAAGAAAGTTATAATATAGTACACATATATTATGTCCGACACGAAAATTAATTTTAAACGCAAATATTTCCTAGATATATGGATATATTAGACTGAATATAAATTGCCAATGTTTCAATTTTACTAAAAGAAATTCACCTGGCAAAATTTTTAAATCTCATCGGAGAAGAAACGGTTACCAGCTACTTTGGCCATGCACTTTCGCTGAATACATATCAAGTCGCCATAATGTCTTAATTAAGGAAAAACATCAACTGCATACCCGGAACATATTACTACGTTGATATCTAACACACCCATGACAAAATTTGTAATGTGCCTTAAACTACAATTTAAATATTCCGGAAGTTTAAATTGGGCAATTCAACATGCTTCAATAATATACTATTTATTATGAGAATTGTAGCGCGGACGCGGACACAGTGAAAAAGGAAGCTATTACTAATTACGTGTAACTGTAAACACGGGGCATAAAATTTAAAATTGCACTGTTATTGCAGCAAAATGGAAATTTTATTTCCACCTATTTAGTTTGCTAAGCACTCATAGCATGTTTATGACTTTTACATATTTACTGCATGTTTTAAGTCTGTGCAACTTTTAAGTTCTTGGTGTACTTTTCACGGCATTCTATAGGTACAATGTTATCCATCTAGTGTAATTCATAGTCCACTCTCAAATAGTGGTAGTGATACCGACGAGGAATTGAAACTTTGTTAATAATACCAGCCGTAGAGTAAACTAAATTCATGCTAAAAATGTTCCACGTTCATTCCTTATCTATGGTGCAATGATGTAATCCAGTTTTTATATTATCGTACGGTTTCACCTGAAAGAATAAAATGCATTTCCAAATCATCTAGAGTAGTAAATAACCCTGAAAGAATGATTTTAGTAAAATCTACCAAAGAAGTATTGCTTAACATTAATCGGTGTTAATGAATTCGTAACACAAAGTTGTATTGCAATGGGAATTATGCACCTTTTAATTTCCAAAGCTTTTTTTCTTGCAAAAAAAACTTAGATGTGAAAATCTCACGGGGCTTTTACAGAGATTTCCATGTTTATGATGATTGCAATTAGGTACTCGAATCAAATAATGAGTACATGTCCAGTAAATCTCGAAATATGTAATCCCATCACGGATGAGCGTTAATTTTCAAGTTCACATGTGTCTACATGACATTTCTATCATCTGTGCATGTAGCATCTCGGCAGTTAACATCACTCAACCTAATCTCCTATTTATTAGCCAGCATATAAATTAGCCACATCACAATAATATCTAGGAAGTATCTGCACAGGTACTTTAGCAAATGCATTGTGCTGATGTTCAGTATTCCTGGTGTACCTGTCTATCCAAATGTCTCGTGTGGAATCGCATCTAGGCTATTATCAACGATCGCAAGATCTTCACATTACTGTAATCAAACACTTTATATTTCTCTTGCTTCATTTCATCAAGTTACAACCATCCTTCTACTGTTTCTAGTAGCTAATAGTGAAGGTTACCTAAATACTATGCCTAGTTATAAAATGAAAAGTACTTGGGCAAGACTATTTATTATATAAGCTAAAGTAAACAGGTTAGTAATCTTGTAGTGGAAAGTAGTAGAGCATTACACTACCTTTAGGTACCTTAGTTGCCACCGTTCTTATACCGGTTAGAGTGGACACATTCATTTCTTGAAAATACAAAGACGTCATTGCTAATCGTTCTAATCTGTAGATGAACCTACCTAACTGATTGTTTTTGCAATGGCATATATAAACACAATGCCGGGTAAAACCCAAAACAAAGCTCTGCAGAAATGTACACCAGCAACACCACAACCACCAATCAACAAGATTTTATCTGCACTCATTTCGTCTGTCTTCATATAACCTTAATTACAATTTATTTCTGCTTCAATTGTGAACTGTATTTTCAAAGTCCAAATAAAGTTACTCGTGTCTCACCCTATAAATAGCACACCTGTGCAAAATTATTCATTTCCAACTCGAATTATTCGTGGAAAAGTGGAACATGAAATACAAAATTAATCATGAGGTCCCTAAAGAGGAGTCCAAAGTGGCAACAAATTATTTCGCTCTTCCCAAGATTTTGGCTTTAGCAACAGGTATGAATTTTATGTAAACCACATATTTTTTATTTCCATGTCTTTATAAATGCTAGGCATACCTCGGCATTATTAGAAGAATACTGAATTGGAATTTAACATATCTTTATAATTTTCACATTAGTGACAAGTGGAGGCTTAATGCTGGGAACCGTTCTTGCATGGTAATTTCTATTTCTTTCATCTTTCCACACATCTTTCCCTGATTCTTACTTTACTGCACTGTATATTATTTTTCACTGTTCCATCTTTTCAAAAAAGTGTTTAATATCTCTAAACCTGCATTTCTAATGGT
This sequence comes from Yoshiicerus persimilis, assembly GCA_020352615.2. Lineage (NCBI taxonomy): Eukaryota > Metazoa > Arthropoda > Collembola > Entomobryomorpha > Tomoceridae > Yoshiicerus > Yoshiicerus persimilis. The sequence goes on along the minus strand of CM036940.2, from coordinate 64,850,835 downwards.
AATTACCATTTGTTGCAATAATAAGGTCCTCGCCAGCAATTCCTAATCTTCATAAGTCTGGAGACATGGGAATTCTCAGTGATGATGTGAAGTCATGGATTGGATCTCTTGTAACGGTACTTCTTTTTGTTCCTTTTGTAACTTACTTCCTTTTGCTATTCTGGTAATAGCTAACAGGTTAAAAATGAGAAAGTATCCTTGTTGTTTTTCAAAAATTATCATAAAATTGTACTTAAGTTGGGTGTAGCTTGATTGAAGAAAATGCGGTTTTGGTTATACATATCACAAATACAATTTATTTTAAGCTAAAATTGGATGTTGCTGAATAGGTTGGCGCTCTGATAGGGGCCCCATGCGCAGGGTACTCCATCGAGAAATTCGGACGAAAAATAAGTTTGCTGGCAACTGCAATTCCATTTATTGTTGGATGGTTGTCTATTGCCTTTTCCTATGAAGTTATTGTTTTGTGTTCCGGAAGACTTCTCACAGGTACTACAATATCACAAACTCCTAACATGCATTATATTTCCAGATTATCAAAAGCTTTCAGGCCTACCTTGTTTTAACCTTTATCATGACAACGCCTTTCCTAATCTGGTTGCGAGAAATGCGGTGATGCATGGTGTTTTGGATGAAATTTCTCAGATTTGCTCACCATCCTGAGATTTTGGGACACCTAAGTGCAAATATCCGCATTTTTTGCAACCTGTGCATTGAAAGGGCTGTAATAACAAGGGGCGATACATAGTGATTTCGTTCTTCATACATCGGCTTAAAAGTTCAATTATCATTGTACATATGTAGGGTCCACTCGAATTTTTTAAAGGAACATATCCCACGCTGTTTTATTAACAACTGAGTCATTTTGGGGAAAGATCTTTTCATTCTAAGCATTCTTGTGGCAAATAATTAGTACTAATGGGTAGCAATAATAAAAATACAAATAAAAATCTGGGAAATGTAAAGGATTACAAAATGACAAAGAAATACGAACTAATAAGTATTTACTAAGTTAGGATACAAGTAAGTTTTTCAAGTAATTTCTTGGAGCGGAATAGAAAAACTAATAATTGAATAATTTTGATGTAATTTCAGGTTTTGGCGTAGGGGCTTTGTCTTTGGCTGCCCCAGTTTACATCAGCGAAATATCGGATGACCAAATAAGAGGAACTTTGGGTGCTGCGTTTCAGTTGATGGTTTCCTTGGGATTGTTATTCACGTAGGCTGATTATCATGTTCTACTATTGCAATATTTTACTTAATACCTTGGTAAAACTATAAGTACTAATATTGAACAGATATGTGATGGGGAGCGTTGTTTCATGGAATACAATGGCCATTATTTTCTGCGTCATCCCTGTAGTATTTCTTGCTGTTATGAGTTTCATGATGGAATCTCCAAGATATTACCTCAGCAAAGGATTGTACCCTGAAGCAAATCGGTCACTGTCTTGGTTTCGAGGAACAGATTACAAGAACCCTACCAAAGAAATCCTACAAGAGTTAGAAAACGTAAGATTAGGATTAGATTAAGTCTACAAACTAATAAATATCCTTGTTTGATTTATATTTGATACCATGCTTACATATTATTAAAAAGTATTTTCATTATTTGTTCAGGGACAAAATAGTATTGAGCGTGCAAGAAGTGAAGGTGCCTCTTACAAAGATCTGCTGAAACTGTCAATTGTAAAGCCAGTTGTAGTGATCCTAATCCTGATGTTTTTCAACCAGTTCTGTGGAGTGAACGCAGTGGCTTTTCACACGACGGAGATTTTTGAGAAATCAGCGACTGGAATCGATTCGAAGATTTCTACAATTATTGTAGGAGTTGTGCAGGTTTTGGCAACTCTCGTGGCCTCTGTGTTGGTAGACCGCATTGGAAGAAGAATTCTTCTCTTGGTCTCGTTTGTGACAATGGCCTTCTCTCTCGCCTTCCTTGGACTTTTCTTCCTTCTTCAGAAAAATGATTCTGTCGAAAGTTCAGTCATCTCCTGGCTTCCTCTTTCTAGTGTCGTCGCCTTCAATATTGGTTACTCCATTGGACTTGGTCCTCTTGTATGGACTGTCATGAGTGAACTTCTTCCGGCCAATGTTATTGGTACACACAAAACCTTAATGAACTTACTTAATTGATTTTTTGAAAGTAATTGTGATTTATTTGCTTACAGGTCTGGCTTCTGCAGTTGCTACAACATTTAATTGGTCCCTGGCGTTTATAGTCACTAGATTTTTCAGAGATATGCTTAAGACGTTAGGAATTGAGTGGTGCTTCTGGATGTTTTCCATTTCTTGTGCAGTTGGAGCTCTCTTTGTATTCGCTCTTGTGCCAGAGACAAAAGGAAAAAGTTTAGACGAAATTCAACAACATTTCATTTCAGCACCATCAAATACTCGACCCAACAAAACAGAATCTAAAACAGAACTAGTATGACGCATTAAAATTCGTCAGCCATGCTCACTATTATTACCTCTTCCACAGCTCTCGTTGAATTACCATGCAAGCAATTGCCCTACAAGGAATGAATGTTGTCATGTTCACAATTTTAAAGTGCGTTTCAACATAAGGAAATGTTAGTCTTCTGAATTGAATGTATTTAAGTTTGCATTAACACTAGTGTTTTGTTACTCTACTTTTAAATTGTTACCTTTTTGTTGATTTCTATATGCAATTACACTTTCTATGATCTTCACAGTGTAATTGTCAATACGCTTTTATATGTCTAATTGCAGCCAACCAGTATTAACATTATTTATAATAAATTACAATATTTACAATGCTTTACGATTTATCATTTCATCCCTAAATAAGGGTTTCTGGGGAAAAAGGGCAGAAAATTCATATGCAAAGTGCAATATTTTTACTTCATTCTTCGGTCATTTTTCCGTAATCTAATAATAGTGCCCTAGGAACATCTGCTGATATCCAAACTGTGTAGAAATGTGATAATACTGTGTTTTTAGGAACCAGGCATTAACTTTTATAAATTATGTAATAATTCTAATTGATGTAATGAATTCTAATGCTTGGTAAATAGCACTATAGTAAAGTCTAAACAAATAATAAATAAACTCATTGGATAATTTTTTTCATAGAGCATTATTATTTTCGAAATAAATACATCCTATACAGAAATATGTATTATAATTTTGGAAGCGTCCTAAGCAATATTTGGTAATGTTCACTGACAATTGCACACACAATCTAGGTAGGAGTTTCTAGGAGTATCTAGGAGTTAAGGTATAGGTCCTTCTGTTTGAGGGTAGGTCTGCTCCTAAATTCACAATAATTATTTATTCTATCGATTGAATTACTAGAATTTCCAAAAATAAGCATTCGATTGATGATATAACAAAGAGATATTTTAACGTATGTACATCAGATAGATCAGATCTTAAATATTAGATTTCGGGAAACAATATAATAGATTGTCCACAAGTATAAGTATACTGAAGCAAGAAGCAATTATTTTTAACTCCGTTCTGTTGGTTTTGGAATTGTGATATATATTTTTTAAATGGTGGAAGAAAACTTTCTTAAATATAAAATAAAGCTCATCACACAACATATTCTTAACTATTCACCATTTGACACAAGAATTACATTGAATTTCTGGACAGTGTTTTCGACAGCTATATCTACTATACAAGGAAAATACTATAACTCTCAACCACAAGCATATCTCATCTAGTAATAGCATAAGTAATCACTAACCAAACAATCACAAATAAAAGTTGGCGATACCTAAATTACTAACAAATAACAGAATCTATTGGCGATAATGGCATTAATAGTTGCACATAAACTATTGACTTTTCTAAGTGTGGATTTACCTTGGATTAGGGCGTATTTGTATTGGAAACAAAAATAAAGAACTGAATATTTACATTATTATGAAGAGCGAATAACTGAAGGTCGGACATCAACACGAGGCATCAAATGCAGAGTTTCTGGGCAATACTCCTTGGCGTACTTAGAAATATCCTTGTAGAGTTTGAATCTCAAAGATTTTCCTTCCGAGTCAGTAAACCAATTAGTCATATCTGGTAGAGGGGCCTTTAAGGATGGAATTGGCTTGAAGTAAAACAATTCCAAAAATCTGAGAATGTATAGACCGCAATCTGAAGTGTTTGTTTGTTGGGGGACAGATACGGCATAACCGGGAATTGCGTCCGAATCAAATAAGACATTGATATCGCTCTTTGACTACAAATACAAACATTTTATTAGCATTATTTTAAATTTCTATTTATTTAAAAATCAGAATAAATATTTGAACTTACACCACTTTCCTGTTGAAGAAAACACTGAAGGATGTTAAAGATATGCGATCGGCTACAATGTTCGTCAACACAAGAATCAAATAGCAAAATACACGGATATTTGCCATTTTCACCGTAAGCTTCATCATCGGATGTTCCACTTTCACTGCTATCTCCTCCATAATTTTCAACAAGTCGGGGACGTTTCATTTTCCTTATCATTTTTCTTTCTGCACGCTTAGTGACGAGTCCAGGGAAACAAATCACCGCAAGAACCCAATGATGACTAAGACACAAACATTAATTAATATCTGGCTTAGTTACATTTATACATAGTTTAAATAACTTCATGATGTAAAAAATATTATATTATTAGTACTAAAATATTAATATTATAAGTACCAATCAGATAATGGGATGAAAGTGAAATCCTTTTCAAAAATATCAACATGTTTGGTCCACGGGGAAACTGACTCTCGAAAAGCAAGCCACCGGTTTTCAAGGTCATCGTTAACATTGTCCGGGGCCAATTTCCCAAACGCTTTTGTCAGTGATGGGTAGAAAAACGTGGAGAAGATGTGACATCTTCTTCGGTCTTTTGAAGTCAGCACTTCCAAATAGAAATGTCTACACCAGAAGTCGATAATATTGTCATTTAGCCATGATTCTGGTTCCAGGCATTTGATATCACTCACTGTAATTGTGATTTTGGGAAAGTTGCCTTGGTTTTCCCTGGGGTATACTATAACTCTGCAATTACAGGATTACAATATTAGTAATTAAATTACTATTGCTTAACATTATTCATTATTAATTATTTACATTTATTATTCATTGTTACTTATTATTATTAGTATATTACTTAGTTACATACATTACGTATTATATATTATATAATTATTATTTACATTTACATTTACATACATAGATAACCTTTAATTAACATATAATACAGTTTTAGTTGGGTATTTACATTTCTTCTGTGGATGAATTTTCGTTATCCAAAGTTTCAGAATCGTCTATCTCAATGACATCGAAATCATGCTTAGACTTAGCGAGTTTGGGTTTAGACTGACTTGACGTAGATGGCACAGGTTCAGGAATAATGTCTTCCTCGATTTCAACTTCCTTATTGGGAGAAGTACTGGTAGAAGTACTGGTAACTGTTTGAGATCTCTTTTCCATTGATTGGCGATTACGTTTCTGAGAAGTTCCTTTGAGAATAATGGGTACAAAACGCTCTCGTGCATTTTGTTTTACTTTTTCTAAGTTTAAATGCGCAGGGTGATCTTTATCAATAGTAATAGGTATAATTCGTTCCCGAGGCCTTGAGGGTTCGGATTGGAAAGAGGTGGAAGGTGTGGGTGTGGGGGACGTAGACGATGAAACAGTAATTTCACTTTCTTCAGTCTCGGTGCATTTATCAGCCTTTTTTGGCACACTTACGTTATTTAACGGTGCAATTTTAGTTTCAAAGAGACACTCCGGTTCATCGTCAGAACTCTCTTCTGTATCACTTATTGTGACAATGGGGCGAAATCCAGTCACCTTGCTGTAAAAAATTTCATCGAATTCCTTTTTAGCTAAATGTACCGTTAATTGCTCGTACATGGCGGACAGAGTTTGCGATTGTAAAGGATCTCTAGTATCTCCTTTATGTAACTTGAAAGTTATAAATCTCGATGTAAACTCGCCTAGAAATCAAAAACACAAAAAGAAGTTTTTAAATCAATAGTTTGATGTCACCAACTAAGTAAGTATGTTGACTCAAGTCAAGGCTGATGTAACCGTAGTGCATAGGTACACCATAAACGTAATGTTTACTAGTAAACATATTTTTCAATACTTATACTGATGTTCTTATATTTTAATATATTAATTCAATTTACCTTCACCATCAGCTGGATTAAAGGAATATTTCGATTTAACTAACTTTGTATTAAACTGATTAAACTCTAAAGCTATTTTAATGCTAGCCGCACAGCTGTCACGCACCAGGATAGTGAAATAGGAAATGTTACTTTTAAGACATTTATAAATCTTCTGGATGCAACTTATCGGAATAGCAGATTCAATCCTGGCACCTGTAAAAATAGTATATCACTAATACATTCAAAGTTATTAAGTGTGTTATGTTGTCAGTGTAATCTTCGCAATAAAATACTACCTGAAACAATTGCAGTTGCTTGAAATACTATGCCGAATCGTGAAAATGCAACCGAATTATGGTATTTGCTCGTGTAGTCTCCGATGAAAATCAGTTCGCAAGGTAACTTTGCTAAACTGAAATCTGACTTGATTGAGTGCATCACTACAAGTAAAATGGCAATATTTTAGTCAAAAAACATTTTTAAGTGCAATTTATGAATATCGAGGTAATTCAATCGAAGGCACTTAAAGATACATCCGGGTTTTTACACCAAATAGGGTTGGGTTCCTAGAATTACGTAGAAAACATTGGAAAATAACATCAGTTTAACTTAAACGTACCTAACTGTGTCAACTATGATAAACTAATTAAATACTTTTGTAAGATGCGTTAAAAAATTGGCCGTGATTTAATCCTTCCATGCAAATGAATGATATCCGCAGGAAAGAGAAAGTCTGCGGACTAATGAAAGTCGCAGGCGGCCAATATATATGCAAATGAAAGTCGCAGGCGGCTAATATATATGCAAATGAAAGTCGCAGGCGGCTAAAATATGTGCAAATGAAAGTCGCAGGATGGCAATATTTGGGCAAATGAAAGTAGCAGGAAATGTTTTAAATTAGCATGAAGTGCAACTGTAGACTGAAAACAATGTAGTTAGTTCGATTGTTTATAAAGAAATGTTTTTCTCCCACTCTCTCAACTGTCTTTATATTCCTTTTGTTATAACGGTTTCCTATACAATGCATATGTATAGAAAATGTTAATGTTTAATGATAACAGTATAATACAGACATGTATGTCTAATGTCGGGTAATGTGGCAGTGTATTGCACATTGCGCAGTTGCGGCGATGAAAGGCGATTACAAGTTTCAACCTCGAGCAAAAGACATTCCTGTTGGCCAGAAGAGAAAGACAAAATGTCTTTTACACCAACTATAATGTCTCACAACTGTATTGACGCATTTACCACATTGACTGACTAATTTTTGTTTTCGTATTCATATTTTAATTCAACTTTTACCAGGCTTCTACAATTATTGCTGCTGCCGAAAATTCAACGACAATTTCTGATTAAATATATGCATTGCAAAATTCATGCTAATTTAAAACATTTCCTGCTACTTTCATTTGCCCAAATATTGCTATCCTGCGACTTTCATTTGCACATATTTTAGCCGCCTGCGACTTTCATTTGCATATATATTAGCCGCCTGCGACTTTCATTTGCATATATATTGGCCGCCTGCGACTTTCATTAGTCCGCAGACTTTCTCTTTCCTGCGGATATCATTCATTTGCATGGAAGGATTAAATTTTAGTCTAAAAAATTTACTTACGGTTACGATCCATGGTACTTATGTTTGTATTTCTCTCCTTTTCACCAGATTGATATAAATTATTTGGCACACTTGAACTTGACCTTGAAACTACTTCCAAGAAAACCCATTAATAAAACCCTTATGAAATGAACAGCTCAACAAAGTCATTGGGCTTGTTATTTTGGAAGGGCAAACTTCTACTTCAAAAGATGATAACCGGAACAACTTTGAAGTTGACCAGAGGATTGAGTTTTTCTTGTCGTTCTTATCCAAAATACTCACAATGCAAAGTTTGGCTCCGAAAACCTTGTTAGCTGCTAGAATTGGGAAGAATCAGCTGCAGGCAAATCTGAAATTCGAAAGATATTAACATAAATATAATTGAATACAAACTTACAGACCTGAAACTATGGTCTGGTCGGCATGTCGTTTCTAATTAATCATAAGTATGGAGTATGGGGACAGGTGTCAGTGTCAAATTATTACAGCTGATCAAATATTCAATTATTTTAACCACAAATTAGTAATTGCTTTACACCGTACAAAAAGACAACTCCTATTAGATCTCTGATTGCCACTACTGAATACAACTAGAAAACATATGGTATAAATATGTGAAAATCAGGAAAACTCAAAAAATAAAATAAATATAACTTTTTACTTGTGACTATTATCAGGATTCTTCTTTCCATTCAGTGAGATTGGATGAATAGACAGTTTTATGTCAATGCAGAAACATAAACTGATGACTAATATCGTAAATAGTAATCTTGAATTTCAATCTATAACCTATTTAACAACTGATCAGATCACTAATAAAATATGAATTCTTGATATGCACATTTTGAACATCAGAATTCTTGAATGAGTTAAAATTACGCGGAGTTCAAGAAATATACGTCGCGGGACACATACGATTCAGCTTGGTTGAATGTTTGGGGTATTGGAAGAGCATTCTACATTTTACATTTTTTAGCTCTGATTTCATGAAATTTTTTAAAGAACATGAATTCATCATGAATTTTGTTAAAATTGTCCTGCAGTCTATAGGCTATTATATTATATTAATATATTAAAATAATACTACGTATTTCTTGCATGAGTTTTTTTAGTTATATTAGAAGACAATGCAAGGTTTCAACAGTTTCAAGTTATGCAGATCTTTGAAATCGGTTTCGTATTGGATTTTTCAATAAAGAGATGATTTTTCCCAGTATGTTAAAAGGCTAATTAATTATTGTGCAAACGAATGATAATGTGGAGCGCAAGAGGTGTAGATTTACTTTGTAATTCGTATGACCCATTCCAAATGAGGTTTCAGGGTTTTCATTTTTTATTTAAGAGGATAAATATATAGAAATATTTATTTCCTCGCCCTAAAGAACATTACATAGCTAATATGTCAAATGAATACTTCATTTAATTAAGAGTAAAGTTTTAGAAATCCAATGAAATTATCATGAAGGCGTGGAAGGGCATTGAGGGTTTGCGTATTGATCTAATAATTGTTGACTAATCCAGACTTTACTCGATGTTTCGAGACTGTAGTAAAGACCAGTAGCTACAACTCGGTTGTACTCTTCATTAGAATATCCCGATAGATTATTCACACTAACGACTTGAGCGACGATATCCGGGAAAAGCACGAAAACATTGATTTTTAGTTGGAAATTAGTGCAGTGTGCGCAATCAGAAGATCCTGAATATAATTGTCGCAATTATTTTAAATTTTCGAAGTCTTTGTTATTATTATTTTGGGAATGCTCACCCTGACGATTAAGATTTATGGCTCCGTTCCTTTGGATAGTCACTCCTTCTATTTCAATGTCAGAAGGACGATTACTTAGCCAATTATAAACAACTAAAAGGGCATCTTCCCTTTCTTTTCTTGTAGCTTTACGCATTACGAGCGGATCTGGAGTCTCCCTGAAGAAAGTTGTTACTAATCGGCGATCATTAGCTGATTGTCCCGTAATTACTTGAACCAATTCGAACCCATCGCAACTTCGAACTGGAAAGAATTTTCATTTATACAATCAATGATTCTCAATTTATTCAAACAAAATCCAACGAAACATGGTATTATACAATTTCTCACAAGAAAATGACCTATTTGGGAAATACTATATTTTACCTATACTTGCGTCTTATGTAAGTACAACAAATATTAGGTAGAGAAGCAAGTTTATTACCTTGTGAGACTTGAGATGTAAAAACAGACTGCAAAATGCTTTCTTCCGTATATGGCACAGAACAGTTTTTCCAATCTGAACTACTGCTTACGCGACACTGTAGATACTGTGAACCATGTCTTTTGCAAAAACTTTCTTCGTTACCGTCTATGTGTCCACATTCTTGCCCATTAGATGTAATTCCTTTCACAATGGAGCAGTGCTCCATGTCGCCATTCACCTTTCGGCAGACGTAATTCTTCGAGGAGGGGTCTAAATTAATGTTCTCAATTTAAAATATTTTTAACATATCCAAGTTTTAATAATAAATTTTTAAAATAAAATATTTTTAAATTGACTCAAGCACATCTAGCTAGGCGGTCTACGTGAATAATCAATTTCTAGGTCCACTGCCATGAGAAGGAGTTCGATTCCCGGCTTGGGTGACATTTTTTGTCATATTTATTAGGCCCACTTAGGATTCCTATGAAAATCTAGACTTACCTACAGCACAATAATTTTGACATTCCTCGGATGTGTACGTGTATTGTGTTACACTAGAATCGTCTATGTGAGAACAGTAATCCCAACTACCATTGTCAGTATAGCACCACATATAAGAGTAACCATAACGGTTACATTGATGATCTGCTTGGCACTTCCAATTCCTCGATGTATGACCCGGTAAAGTAGAACAATATTGCCAACCTGTAGTACCCAGAGTGCACCACTGATAATTGGCACCCTTGAAGCTACAGTCACTGCATTCTCCTGTATCCCATTGTCATATGCAATTTTACATTGTACTGGTTAAAAGTGTATACGGAAAAGTATTGAAACTTTACCTTTTGGAGTCAGATAATATCTTTTACCGACAACTGAATGGAAAATCAGCAACGCAGTTAATATTTTTAGCTTTAGAAAGATGTCCATAGGAGTATGTAAAACAGGAACTTCAGGATAATAAATAGGTAATTTAATATAAAGTTTGCAATTCCGTGATTCTTCTTATCGCAGAAAATCTGCCCTGTCGGAAAAATTTCATACTTTATTTTATACTTTTCATTTAAGAAGTATTAAGTAAAGAATAAATTTTAATGTTACCTACCCACAGCGATTCAGTTGAGTTATGCATACTGAAGTCTCTTTAACAGTTCCAGTTGTTTATAAAAAATCTCACCTTGTAGGGTTGTTCGGTTTTGTTTCTTGTGTTCAATCTAATTTTTAAATACTAATAATGACTCTAGATTGCGGTGGAACAAATGCAAACATTGGTTTTGAGAGAAAAGCATGCAATTGTTAGGCATTGAGAGGCCGGAGTACTGCATGACTTACAAAGTCAGGTCTTCCGTCTTTTATTTCTATAAGCCTTAATTTCCGATTGTGTACTATTCTGGGTGATAAAACAGCTAGTTTTTTGTACGCCCATTTCATCATGGAAAGATGGTAGTTAATAAATCATCTTTTAGTAAAATGCAAGTAGTAGTTGTAGTGTAGGTAGTGTTTTCACTAAGGTATGGATTTATGTAGCCTGCATTTATTTAAAAACTAATCGTAGAGAACCTTTTTAATATTAATTGGTTCTCTGGCAATAACTGGCAATATTACATAGAACAGTAGCAGCAATTCGGCACAAACCCCGTTTCGTTCACATTGGATATATAGCCTTACTATTGAAGATGTTTTCTAATGTGTAAGCTACGTGTGTAAGCTATGTGTGAGATGGGCATCTTTAATAAAATGATAAGAAAATTGTATAAATGGGAATATTACATTACGTTGGAACATTTTATGTGATTTCGTGCATTGTGATAAAATAAATCTGTATCAGATAAGTAGAAATTGGATTCATTTTACATATTCGTCGTAAGCTTAGCTGATTATTAAGAAATATGGTTTGGTAAAACTATACTATGCTTTTTATTTATAAAAAGACCTATGCTATCATTATAAGCGATTCGGTCAGATCTATGATTTGAACTGCGAAGATGTGTTTAAGGTCAAAGAAGTCAAATCCTTCATATGGGAAAATGTAAAGCCATTAGCGCACAGCACAGCAAAAATTCTCCTCCGCATTCCACCCATATAAGCTTAAGACCTTGCTTATTACTAAGGCTGCTACCTATATTATTAATTATTACCCCAAAATACAACATAATTACTGAAATTTATTTACCAGTAAGCTAAATGATTAAATGACTCACCTGAATAATATTATAATAATAACTTGTTTTATAATTATTATAGACATATATAATTACTGTGGTGTAAATGCAATTTATTGTCATCAATTTATAACGTTATTTTAACAAAAAGGAAAATACGATTACATGAACTTTTATCCCTTAGAAATCCACATTTTTACTTTACAAATACAAATACCAATAAGTGTTTATGCTGCTAAACGGGCTAAAATCATACAAAAAAAGAGAGAGAACCGAGATTTTTACAAAGAAAGTTTAAAGAATCTTTATATATACACAATACGAATAATAGAATGAACCTAGACACAGGGTTAAAAATTAATTCAGTTTGGTTATTCCTATTAATTCCAAAAATGAATCAACGTTAATTTCCATCTCATAACTTATGTTTTTTCTGTATTACTTTCTTTCATATCTTTGATTGTTAAACACTAACTACAAATGATATTACCTCTTTCAACCATCTAATCTAATATTATCCTGAAGAAGATGACAGTGGTTATCGAAAGCTTGATATTTCACGTTTTAAAATAAAAACGTTTTAATATGTTAACCTCGAGATTCTCTAATTCAAATAATTTTAAAATCATACATTTTAACATAAAATCTAAAATAAAGAAAAACTTCCATATCCCTAAACCGCTTTCAAAAATGATACATGTAATTTAAATTTAGTAAATCATGTTTCAAAGTATATGGAGTAAATTATGTGATATGGTGTAATTGTAAAACTTATGTACCCAACATTGTCTACATATAATATTATACACTTCCTTGTATTTACAGTACGATAATGGAAATAACCGAGCATATCAGTTTTAACAAATGAAAGATAATTTACATGTGATAAGTCACAAGAGAAATGTATGTAATGTAATGTTATGCTTTTCTAATGTAAAAATTGGTGTTTCAAAGTAGAAGTATATCAGGGTAATAATTCCAGATTTCCGTAAAACCGGGAATAAACTGTTTAGCTTTTAGGGCAAGAGTGGGTTTTTCGAAGGACATCGAGGATTCGCATATTGTTCTAATAATTGTTGATTTATCCAGACTTTACTTGCTGTATTGAGGCTGTGATGAAGGCCCGTAACTACAACGCGGTTGTAATCCTTAGTCGAATAACCGGAAAGATCTCTGTCAATTATGATTTGAGCCACTACTGCCGAAGGTAAGATTTCAGATCCATTGGTTCTTAATTGGAAAGCAGTGCAATTTGTACAATCCGAAGATCCTGAAAATATAAATTATATATTCCTTTTAATTCTACTACTTTTGCTTAATAAGTTAGTGCACGGTTGTATTTTCTTAAATTTTTCTGTTCGTCTTTAGTTTTTTGTTAATCAAATATCAAGAACCATTGATATATATTTCGTTACGATTTTACATGTACCCTAGTAAATTGTACATGCTTCATTTTCAATAAATTATGATTTTTGTAATAGTCATGCCCACCTTGGCGATCCAGATTTATGACTCCGTATGTATGAAGAATTACTCGACCATCTCTTTTACCGTTGGAACGGCGATTACTGTGCCAGTTATAAAGAACTAATTGAGCGTTTTCTCTTAGATTCCCTGTTGCTTCACGAATTAATTGCGGATTCACATTCTCCCGGAAGAAAGTTGTTACTAATCTACGACCATTGGCTAATTGACGGGTTGTCGACTGCACCAACTCAAATCCATCACAGCTTCGAACTGAGAAAGATTATTTTGTTCATACAACTCAAGAATTCTCAAGAGGACGCAAATAACAACTGTGACCCATGATACATAATTTCTCTCTGGACAATAATTAATTTCCAGAATTAAGAAAATATTGGAATTTTGAATTGTGTCAAGTTACCTTTTGTAAGATTAGATGTAAAGACTGACTGCAAAATATTTTCTTCCATTAACGGAGTCGAACAGTACCCCCAATCCGAACTGTTGTTACCGCGGCACCATTTATCTTTGGAGTCGGACCCGTGGTGATCACAAAAACTTTCCTTTTCCCCTTCAATCCGTCCACATCCTTTCCCATTTGCTGCAACTCCTTCAACCATGGAACAGTAATCTTTATCGCCATTCTTCATGCGACAAACATAATGCTTGTTGTAGCAGCGTCCTAAATAGACACCAAATTATTAAAGCATATACGGAACAATGGAATTATTTTTTCTTTATTACTATGTAAGCTAGAAAAAAATTAAATTGTATATTCGACATTCGACATACAACCTTCTAAATTGCATTCTTGTTTTGTATTGCTGGCGTATTTACCATAGAAGAGAGCTACTGTATAGAAACGTGACGTCTATCTGTCTGTTAGTTATTAAGAAGTTCTTTATAAGAATACTCAGAACACTCTGTCCGACAGTCTGTCCACGAAACACCAAACACCAGTAACGGAAAATACTATACTGACTTACCTAAATTACAATAGCTTTGGCATTCTTCAGATGTGTATGTTAATTGCATAACACTAGAATCTTCTATGAGAGAGCAGTAATCCCAACTGTCATTGTCAGTATAACACCACATATAGGAGTAGCCATGTCGGCCACATTCATGTCCTGCTTTGCAAGTCCAATTCTTTGATGTATGACCCGGAGTAGTTGAACAGTAATGCCAATCAAGAAATCCGGTACCCAGAGTGCACCACTGATAATCTCCATTCTTGAAACCACAGTCGCTACATTCTCCTAAAGCACAATTTTAGAATTTTATGAGATTTGCAAAACCATAAAAAACATGATAGTAATGTACTTTTTAATAGGAACAAATATTTATTAACTGCCAATAACACAAAAAGCTGTCAAAAAGCTTATTGAAATAGTGGTGCTATTTTGCACATTTTAAACTTATGCTGAGAAATTACATAAGAAATGTACCATGTGGAGTAAGGTAAAATCTTTTGCCGACAACTGAATGGAAAAGAAGTAAGCAGCCCAAAGTTAATTTTGAAAAGACGAATGTGTGTCCCATGTTAAAGTTTACCTATAAGATACAACTAGGATTTATAATTTTACATGTTATTTAAGAAATGCGACCTAGGGGCAGCATCAATGAGTATGGTGCTTCAGCTTTAACCGAATGCGAATGTGAATGTTACTTTAAAATTAAAAAGATAATTGGTTATACTGACATTAGTGGGCCACTTAGTATATTATAAATAAGATAAGTTGTCCTGTAATGTAAGTATAATTTGTAACAAAAATAATTATTGGTAATATTATAGTATTACTCTTATAAATAGAATGATTATTTGTCTTCTGTGTTATTCTGTGTAGCCGAATGCTCATTGGCTTAGAGCAGCAAGGGCGCAGACTTTTAAAAATTCTACTTTTGACAAAGTTCAACCGCATTGATAAAAATTGAAAGCTAGTCCTAAATAACATGAATGTTAACCGCTTTGTGCTTCTGCATTCTTTTCTCTTTATCTTCGTTGTAATGTTATAGACTTAAACACTCTTATTGAAGAAATGGATTAATTCACAAATGAATAGATAAATGTTGATTTCACACACAAATGAACAAAAATTTTGAATAGATGTTGAACACCTCTGGTCTGCTGTAACTATACACCTATTCAGTTGGGCAATCCATAATAATTACAGTTGTCTGGCCTCAGAATTCCCGCAATTAATATGCAAATTACCCAATAAATGGGTGTATAAGGTTGTGCAGATATATTGCTGATCATTTGGCATGAAGCCTATAAACAACTTATCAGTAGTATATATAAATTTTGTTATATCCATTCATAACCTAAGCTAATGAGAGACATAAGAAATAACCTTGAGCAAGAATTATATAAAGTTTACCACTTAAACTTGGAATATGTAACCATTAAATCTCTTACTTACGATGTTAAAATAACGATCACGAAGTAATATGATTTTCCAATATATAAGTAGTATCGTTATTGCCTTTGTATGAAGCTTGGGGAGATGTATTGCATATTTATATGACTGATAATAGGCAAGGCCGCCTTTCTGCTTGTTTTATACTTATTCACATTAAAATTGTTTAAGAAATACCAAAAAAACTCTTAAATGCTTTATGAGTGCACTTATTACAAAAATATAAAATTAATAGCTCATAAAAGCACTTTTTGGTTGTCTTGCTAAGAATGTTTAGGTTATGAATGAGCAAGGTTGTGGCCACTTTTAGATTAAATAGGTAGGTGAAATTTCATTTTCTAAAAAAATTCAAACGAAAACAATAACAGTTTTTGGCATTAAATGCTAATTCTTAATACGCAAATATTGATTACACGCTAAGTCCATATACCGTATTACCACCCCCTCTCGTATTAAGAGCCCCCTATGGGGCCCTATTTCGGCTAAACTTGATCAAAAATGCTCACCAAACAATAAGGCCCCCTGATCGAAATAGGACCCCCTCCCCAAATGTATACATGGATGTGAATACTGCCTTTACAAATGCCTTTCAGCCTATTTGCTCGATTATCTCAGAGTAGAGATAATGCATAAGTAAAGTATTCAAATGACCTAAGTATGATAACCGTAGCCATAATTACATTACGGCTACGATGGAATGACTGTGTTCATGCACATTTAGTCCTGAGATAATGTCGGAAGAAGAAGCACCAGAATGGCGAACTCCGAAAAGACTTGTCTTTCCCCGCAAAATCGAAATTAGAAGTAATAGAGTACAGCGAAATATTTTCTATTCGTAAAGCAAGTCAAAGGTACAACATTGACCGAAAATGTGTTAGAGAATGGAAACGACAATGGGAGGAGCTAAAAGAACTTGTTGAAGACGGTAAATACTTTTTCTTTGTTAAGTATTATAGAAAAATATGAATCGTTTATTGTTTATTCTATGCATTTTGGGTAACACACACAGTATTTTTGTTTTGTGTAACTCATTTTGACTGATTAAAAAATACGTTGAAACAATAACACCCCCTATCGAAATAACACCCCCTATGGGTTCTTAATACGAGCTTTGCATGGGAAAAAATCATGATGAAACAATAAGGCCTCTGGGGCCATAATTCGGTAAATACGGTATGTGGAACACAACTTTTATCTCAATATTCCGTGTGAGAAAAAGTCAGAGAGCCGTAGCGTGATGTAAACACGATTTATATATATACTTAGCCTACAGTACCTATATGTTTACAGTGCTAAACACTGAAACCATCTCAAACAAAAGCATGCAGTAGACTTTGTAGTTTCGTTTGACCACTGAGAAGAATTTTCAAAAATAGCTGTTTTACAGTACGATCCTTTCGGTCTTATTTCAAGATGAGAAACGTGTAACGGGTAACGCGGAAATTTATTTAAGATACTGTGTAATTCATAACAGAAGTAATATCATTTTCACAAATACTAAGTTGAATATTATGCATAGTTTCCAAGCAAAATTATTCCGACTTGAATTTTAAAATTAGTGGGAATTAAAATTGCCATTAATTAAATGGTATATGGGTCATAAACCATTTACATAAAGAATCAGCAAAAGATTGACTTCGTAATTTGTGCAAGCTCCCTAATAGGGTGAATTTACTTCATTTTGACTTAAAGAAAAAGGAATTTGCCTATTTATTCAACAGATATGAAAATGAAATGCATTGTTATCAATAAAATTTAGAACATTTTATGTTTTCCAAAGAAAAATCGCTAAGTAATAATATTTTCCACATGTTAATTTATTATTCCACATTATTTCATGACAAGGTTATTTATTAATGCTGCACTAAATGCTCCAAATTTTTGTATATCTTTAATGCACCGTTCTTAATTTAAATTGTTATTAAAATTTGAAGCCCTACAGATGTACTAAATATCCACCAAAGACTACAGACACTAATAGTAAAATACTGAAAAGATGTATAAAGCAGTTTTTAAAAATCGGGCTACTATTTTCTGCTTGACTTTCTTCTTCATGAAAATATGGAACCACGACATTAGATATTTGGCTGTATTGCTTATCTTGATTCGCCGATTGAACTGTAAAGTACAACTGAAAGATGTCATTATTAGTTGAGTTTTCGGATTTCATAACTTTGCTCCATAAATCGTCTGCAATTTTTATTGTCACAGTTTGAATTGCACCTGCTTCAACTGGAGTGTGGTTATTAGAATCTCCAACGATTAAGCCACTGTCATTATTCATACCCGCCTTATCGTAATCTGTAGTGGCTCTAATGACAAAGGATTCTACGGTCCCAGAATCCCCTTCGTTCCCGCCCGCTGTCCAACTAAGTGTAAACGTTTGATTTTCTTTATCTACCGATAAAACTTCCAAATCAGTTACACGACATGGTAACGGTTTTATAAATTTCCCTACAGCTTTAATAGATCCTACATTTGTCAACCGTTCAAATGGACCAACCAGTTTGTCTTCTATTACTGCTTTATTTAAAGGATTCGTTGCCACTACGAAAACGCTATAGCGACCATCTTCATCCAAATGGGTTATGAATCTTGAATAGAT
This sequence comes from Yoshiicerus persimilis, assembly GCA_020352615.2. Lineage (NCBI taxonomy): Eukaryota > Metazoa > Arthropoda > Collembola > Entomobryomorpha > Tomoceridae > Yoshiicerus > Yoshiicerus persimilis. Next base: position 64,832,276 of record CM036940.2, on the reverse strand, counting down.
TCCATCACCTTTTAATTCATCAGCAGATGCTCCATTATCTAACAATTTAATTGTTTGGACCGTTCCCTTTTTAGATGTCAATATAGCTGTAACTTCAGCATTCAGAACAGGAAGATCGCCTTGCCGAACATTTGCTTCAATTGTTACCCAATTGGGATACTCCAGAGTTGAGTTACTCAACATGGCCTCTAATCGTATTGCCTGTTGGTTTGATATTTGTTTTGTAGTTACAAAAACTTTTGCTTCTATATCGCTATTAGTATTGGCAAGCAAACTTCGTTTAGTCTTTCCATCCTTCAAGGAAATTTTCATTTCCCACTTCCCAGATTCCACCAATGGAAATTTGTATGTAATTTCTTTTGCTTTCTCATTCAGGGTATGATTTTCGTGACCGAGATTTACTTTGTTCGGGGATATCAAGTCAACTTGAATTTTTGAAACGTCAGGGCTGCTGAAAGTAAATGTTGTATCCCTCCCAATGGTTTTATCAAAATAAATTGGCGTTGTATCTTCGTCAACAATTTTAAGTGTTTTTGTTGGCAATTGAATGACCCGCTCATCAAAATCTAATTGCGCTTCGTTAGAGTAAGCAAAACTTTGCGCAAGCTCATCAAAAATTTCGACATTTGGGTTTTCATCACTAACCTGAAAAATTTTACCATTTAAATCGGTTACTAATTGTTCCAGATTAGTATCTGCTTTGGCGCCCAGGGCAATAGCGGTAACTCTTGAACATATCTTTTTCAATTTTGGTATTGTTTCATTTATATACGGACTTCGATTTTCCTCACCGTCTGTCATTAGAATAATTATTGGACAGTTTTCTGGATCAATACCCGGTATGCTTTCTACAGCCTTAACTGCTTCTAAAAGACCAGCACCAATTGATGTCCATGGAATTTCCGTAGACGTAGTGGGAAGTGCTGATCTTAAGGAATTTCGAATCTCTTCGCTGCTGATTTTAACAACAGGGGAAGCTAATTTTGCGTAACCCCCGAATATTACTATACCCAAGTGGGACCCAAGTGGCAGACTATTAAGGAATCGATTAGAGGATACCACAAGACCTTTAATCCCTGCCATTTCATTGTCATACATACTTGGGGAAACATCTAAGACGAGAATGCTGATTGAAGTATTTCTGCTTTTCTGAAATATCAAACTTTTTCCTTTAGTCGGGTCTTCTGGGTCTACTAAAATTTTTCCATTCAGTTCCTCTTCATACGCCTCCCAGCATACATATGAGAACACCAATCTTGTTTCATTGGTATTAAAGGTTTACAACTCTTTTGTCGAACACCACCATCGATGAAAATGTCTTCTTTCCCGAGGTTACCATCAAGTCCCCACTTGCGTGTATTTGTATGAAGTACCCTAACCCTTGCAGCAGAATCTGGTTTAAATCTTAAAGGATCATTTTCAAAAAGCGGCTTGGCAGGATCTAAACCTGTAAGCAACAAAAACGTTTCTCTAATTACTAAAAAAGTAACACCTTTCATCATATTATAATTTTTTTCTAACCGTAAGCTATTCATAATTTCTAGAACTGATATTGATTTATAAGGATTATTTTTACTACGAGAGGGGTAAAAAATCGGTGCCTTTTTTGTATGTATTTAATACTTTAATTGCAATGTATTTACCAATGATAAGGCCAATTAGACCATGAGTATGCTGCACCATTTTGCCAACTAGACTTGCAACATGAGCCCCAATACCGTGTCCAACAATCTCAATGTTTTCCAATGTCGCTGTTTTTTGAGTATATAGCCAATTAATTTCTTCAGCAACTCGGCCAGCAACATCTGGAATTTCTTTTTTTGCAACGGCATAAGAAGATCTTGGGTTTCGCATTTGTTTTTGAATTGCAACACTCCAATCTACGATGATGACTTTTCCAACGTCGTCTCTCGTTTTGAAAATGACGTGCTTGATGTGTTTGGCAGCCGCGAGACTGTCTGGATTATGCCCGTGTATTACAATTACTATTTTTGTGTCATCGTCAGGATGGGTAATTTCGTTTCTTAAATAACTCTGATGAGCAATTGATGGGTCATCTCTTTTGTAATATTGTACTTTGTATGATTCATCAGTCTGTGCTAATATCTTCTGTGCGCTAATATCTTCAATTTTTCCATAAAATATGAAAATAAAGAAGACAATTTTAAAGGTGTTCATTGCGCACAGATGTGTCCAATCCCAGACGGAAATAAAATCTGTAAGTTTATTAGCTTCGTTTTCGATGACTGCAATAAAATATCATTAGCATTAGTCGAAAATTCATTGTAATTATAGATAAATTTTGAATTTCTTAAAAAGCCGAATTTACTTGCATTAAAGAGACAGCGTCAAAAATTAAATGACTGCATTAAGCAATCTGATGTGTGTTAAATGCTTTAATGCTTTCTGTTTCTTTGTTTTCCTTTTACTACTGTTATTTGCGTTTTGCAATGGTTTATTTATTTGATGTAGTATAATCAAACTAATGAACATGTATATCATTTTTAACATAGAATCCGCTATTTGTGCTTGATGGCGTCAAGCAAACCAATATTAAAATATGAATTGACATTTATGCATGAAATTGTTTAGAATACAAGAAGTAACGTTTACGTTTTGTAGAAGCAAATACAGATAGAAACAAAGGGTACCTGCAATTACAAGACGAGTTATGAATTTCTCCTTGGCCCACTGTTACACACTGCCTATAGGCAGCAAAGTGTGTCTTTTTATATTATTCTATTTTTAGCAAAACAGTAACACTACTTGAATAATAATTAAAGATGTTACTCCACTTTAAAATGCCGTCCACTTGTGATATTCTTTCAAAATTGCACTTACACCGAAAAACCTTTAGTTGGTTAGCGTTGCAGTGAATGTTATCAGTACTCAATGTACACAATTAATTGATTCATGATTCATCGTCAATCGTAAACAAACATAAAAGTTGAATGCTGTTTGCAAAATTGATAATATATAGGTATATGATGAACCTAAAAAAATTACGTCTGTCATTAATTCGCCTGATTTTCATGTGACACATTATCGTCTTTTAGTTGTCCTTTCCATTGCACTCAAATCGGTCGTCATCATTGGTGTAGTATTACATAAAATAAGTGCACTACTAACTTTTTAATAGCCCCATTATTATGCTCATTAATACCGTTTCCATTTGTTATCTTGTAATATATTTTCCATTTGACTTAAATTGTAATTCTGTACAAGTTAATTATTGCCTTGATGTGACGAAAAATAAAACTTAACTCTCAATTTTTACCGGCTACTGGCTAAAATATTTTGTGTGTAATGTTTACTCATTTATGGTTCTGTGTCTTATGCCACTTACTGGTCAATTCCATTGTCTACGAAATATTTCATTTATTTTAAAGCCAAAAATTCTACCTAAATTTTTCATTACTGCCTCATTCATTTTAATTAAATTCAAATTATATGTCTTTTATAATATTAAAGGATTTTGTACATCCAGAAAAAACTTATTTGATATGGCTTTTAATTTACAGAGAATACACAAGCAAGACGACTAAATTAAACAGATTTGGGGTCTCTAATTTTTATTAATTCAAAACCTTGTTTAGGTTAGGATTAGTAATAAAACATAAAAGTGATATTATTTAGTGCATTAAAAAAATAAGACTACGATTATAAATTGTAAAAATTGTAAACAAGACAAATCACTTTATATTTATTGATAACCAAGACACGTGGACAAGAGCACGATTTAAAAAAAACATTGCAGTACTTATGCCGACGATGACGTAAAAGCCAAAGCGCACTCAATGCCCTTAGTACTAAACAATATTTACAATTGTGAAACAAACAACACACTCAACTGAAACCTGAAGTAGATGATTAATGAAATCGTCGAAAACAGATTCATCAAGTCTCAGAACTTTGGACTCATAAAAAATACGGATGATTAGGATACAATTCTAAACTCTTCATCCTCGTAAATAATTCTTGTTGCTTGGCGAATTGATGAGACTTAGATTCCTACGATTGTTGTTAATCTGCGACCTCATGCCATACTTCTGCAGTGTACTGGACAGTACAGCAACAGGCACGTATCCAGAAAAATCATAAATATTTTCCAAGAAGTGGAAATGTTTTTAGGATTTCAATGAAAAATTTTCTCTTTTTCAAGAATTTGGGTCGGGCTTTAGCGCCCAAGCCCCTCTTTGGATACATACCTGAATAGTAAAGACAAATATGTTTTATTATACACCGAGAGTACATTTCCAAAGTCGTATCTAATCTTAGTTTACAAAAATTAGCATATGATATTTTTTACCATAATATTACATTATGCAATTTAAGAGCAATTATTGATTATTAAAATGTATCTTTGAAAATTTAATTTTAGCCATTCATTGTTCACTGAATAGAATGCCAAACTAAGTTTAAAATGAGAGGGCCGTTTTTAAAGAAACAATAAACGGCAGGAAAATGTATTTTTGCTATGCAACTGCATACACATCACATTATGTCAATTATGTGTCACACAGCCTTAAGGAAATATTATAAGACGTCTTCCAGTAATAGGAAAGTGCTTAGCAAATGACAATAGTAGTCGTATTTGGTTAACATTGTTTAGACACCTTCACAAATAGTATGCAACTGCCTGCACCTGTTATTTTTATCACTCATTGTGTTAGGATTTAGTTGACTCAAAACGTTGGTACTGAAAAGCCAGATGCTATGTTTTTACAAATTCTCGTTTTCAACATCGCTGTGTCGAAAAGTGATACGACATTCATTGATTGTATGATGGGACATAGAAATACTTCAACATTTTTGGAAAATTTAGGTGGAATCACCATTATTTCTGAACAAAGGGCATTTGGTATGTCTTTTAAATTATTTTTCATTAATACTAGAATAGTCCTAAGTCACTGAACTTTTCAAGACACATTACTATAGTAGAGTAGAGTAATAATGTCATTATTGGTACGAATGTGAACATCTATCACCGTATACTTCCAAAAGATATAAAATTCTTCTAGGATTTCAATTTAATTCTTATTTTATTGTTAACTGATTTGGTATTTTATTTTCTTTAGATGCAAAATACGAAACCTTAGTCTTTCCTATTGCGATCTACTTATTCTCCAATGCAACGACAAACTTTTCCATAAAAACCTTCCCAACTATGACGGTTTTTATCATTTTACTTAATAATGTAAGTTTCCTCTTTCCAGACTAATTGAAACTATATCACTTTTATTTATTTAAGCATTGATTGAATAAAATTTCTATAGGTTCTGAAAACTGATGGATTGAAAATATTTGGCAATAACGCAATATCTGCTTCTTCAATTATTGTCGTAATTATAAAATGGGATTCAGGTCAAGCTCTTTTGACTCCAGAAAATATTGAAATGTATCCCAGCAAACTTTCAATCCTAGAATATTTAAAATCTTACCTAGTGAAAGATTTCAGAAAGGTTTTTGTAATTTTTGAACATGAAAATAATGTGAAAGAAATGTGGGAAATGTTTGATATAAAATACAAAACAATTTATCAAAATGTTTTCATTGCAAGTAAAAATGACAACTTTACAGTACGTTCTGAAAAATGCAATTTTCTGTTAAAAAACTTACAAAGCCCATTGCGACGAGGAAGAAATTTACAAAATATTGAACTTACCGTTCATGCCCTTGTAAGAAACAAATGTTTGCATCAAAATAATGTATAATGATTTGTATTTTTTACTTTTTACTCTTATGTCAATTTGTTTATCAAGATAACACCGTTCAGCTTATTAGAGCACGACGTTGTAGAATACGACGGTTTACTACTTCCTAAGGATGGATTATCTATTAAAATACTATTTGATTTAATGGACAGTTTGAATTTCAGGTTGTCACGATGTTTTTCAATTTTGTTTGCATATTTTTATACGCTTTAAAGTATTTTAATTAAAACATTTCAAAAAGTGCAAAGATATTAATGGGGGAACGCATAAAACGGTGGGCTAATAACACTCTTAAAGGAAATACATCAGAAGCGTTCCTTAATGGGAATTTGGATTTGTTTATTACCCATCACAGTCTGCTGCCCTACAGAGCAGCGTCAATTACATTTCTGCAACCAACAATTAACACAAGGTGATATGACTCTAAACATATTTAGTCTTGTCACTTCAAATGCTAAAAAGTTGGGAATTATATAAGTACTCAAATGTAAATGAAATTACAAGTAATCAAATTAAATTGTAATTGTTCATTTTTTAACAGACTGGAATCCTTTTTTGTTCAGCCGTCTACAAGTAGTGTAAGAAATATTTTCATTGACGCATTTTGCGTTAGCATTTGGATTTACATAGGGATTACGATTGTCTCTGCTGTATTGACCCTCAAACTTATCAACAAGCTCTATTTTCGTTTATGTTGTACGACTGGTGACGCTGTTAGAGTGACATTTCTTTGGGGTTTGGCACTATTGGCACAGCAAGGTAACCATTTCACTTATCAAAAATTACTTAGTTCTTAAAATGAGCTTACATTACTGAGCATTTTGTTAGTGAACATTACTGAGTTACACAATAAGTTTTAATTTTTTTATTCATAAAAGCTGGTACTTCAACTTTATGTTACAATAATAGCATTCATTTCAAGAAATCGATCAATGATATACTTACCAGGGCATACAAGAATGGTTATTTATTTGGGTGTCCCTATATGTTGATTTTACTATTAGTAGTAAAAGTTCATAATATAGTTATGAATAGAGTAAAATCAATATTTCCTTAAATACAGTTCCATTAGTCAATCTGCTTAGATTTAACTTTCTAAATGGCGAATTAACAAATAATCATAAGCATAATGAAAAGTAGTGCCATGCATCATTCATTTTATTTTACTGTATTACCATTACATGTTCTTCTCCATTGAAAATAAACCATTTACAAAACGCATTTAAATTTTTTTCGTAGATCATAGGTCAGAAATTGCCCATTTTTGAAAGAGAACCTTCAATTAGTCCCTAAAATGAAATTTCAACAAAAAAATCAAAGCGCTCTTAGTTATGAGCAGACTCACAACTAACTAACAAACAGACAGACAGACATGATCGTTTTTTACTGTAGCTTTCTGCTACTGAATTTGGTTAAATAATCAAAATATCATTTTCCAAATGATTTTTTGGAAATCAGCAAAACAATTACACAAAATTTCTATTGAAGCTTTATGACATAAGTCTTCACGACGAGTCTTTTTAATATTCAGATATTTTTTCAGGTTGGCACACCACTGCAATATCAGTACCGACAAGAATTACTTTCATTGTGAGCCACTTGTTTGGAATGGTTTGCTACATTGCTTACTCAGCCGCTATTGTGTCAGTTTTAGCTATTCCACTCATTCCCATCAGCTCGTTTTCAAGCCTCATGGAGAGTAAATTAAAGATATTCGTTGACAATGACAGCACTACTTTGGCTTATTTCCTTGACGTAAGTTTCTGTCGTACGGTAAGACAGAAAACCCTAAACATTTATTTTCCGTACGCTTAATTGCCAAATATTTGCACATTTCATTTGTCTTAAGTTAACTGTTAAGAACTCTGTGTACATGAAAAGTCATTGACTGTTTTTCCATTTTTAATTGATTTTTCTGTCAAACGATGGAAATTTAACTTTTACAAATCAAAATTTTGAAGTTTTGCAACTACTTTAAAAAATTGTCCAAGTTCTATTCAGCATCAATTGATCTACCTATATAGTAGCTCATCAAGAAAATCAAACTCTTTATATAAGTAAAATTGAAATGGAAAATGGAACCCTCAATGCATTCTTATAGAAACTGTATTTGGTAATTTTATAATAAAATGTAGGGCTTAAAAGCAACAAAGCAGAACTCAGAAATTGGCTCTCTTTCGGGTATTTACGAATCAATTGAAAATATTTACCATGGGGATTCATCTACATTTGTCGGAATTGCGTTTTACGTTTATCGTGCTATCCGTACACTTCAACTAGACGAACCGTGGGTTTGCTCCCATTTATCATCAGTTCGTGCAACAGATGATTTACTTCCTTATTCCATGACGGTCCCAAAAAATTCAAAGTTTTCACAACTTTTTAATTCCGAGTAAGGGATTTCTAATCATTAAATGATAAAGTTAAAACGAATCTTATGCACTAATTTAGCTTCCTAATTTAAAACGTAATTAATTTTAAGGATAACGAAACTCAAAGAAGTCGGTTTAATTTTCCGATACGTAAACCATTACAACCGGGGTGTCTACTTTTACTGTCCCAATGAGAAAATATCAGTAGCTAATCCTGAAACTGGTCTTCGAGATATATTTACTGCAATCATTATCATTCTAATTGGTTTATGCTTGTCTGTAATTGCTCTTTTTGTCGAGTTCTTATATTCCGTATAAAATAACCTCTTTACAACACCACTTTTGCTTAAGACTTCCATGGGCAGTTAAATTGTTAGGCAAGGATAATATCTTCGAGCTTTTGTTACTCCTTATAAAAATTAATGCCTAATAAAAATTTAATTTGCAAAACTCGTGCTAATTTAATGTCCTTCGGTGTTATTAATTTATTGACATTTCTTATAGCTACATAATTTAGTTTTGTTCGAAAATAATGTTTTAAACCACATTCAGTAAACAAAGTTTAATTCTCCTTCTCTGACGTCATATCCTTCATCTGCAAGACATCACAATTCTTCGCAGGAATCAATAACTGGTCATTTCTTAGGAGTTCAGATAATATTTCTTCGACTACATAGGCGCTTGGTCTGTCCTCTGGGTTTAAATTCCAGCAGTTCTTCATAAGATCATACCTAATTAACAAAATGAAACAGAGTACAATAATTTGCAATACATCCATTTTCGTAAAATTGGGATATACCGAATCGATAATAATTTTACAATAAAACAGATCTGAACCAAAGCCCTACATGTGAACAAGGATTACAATTTTAAGTCCCCTCGAAACATTACAAATTACAAATATATTTCTATTACAAGAATTCCAACATTATGTTCTTTGCTTACAAATCATCTGACGCGTAAGTTGCTTTTGGGAGTCTTAAACCGTTTATCAAACTCTGAATAAAGTCAGAATTGCTGATATCTTTGAACAGTACTTCTCCAAGTGAAAATATCTCCCACATCGTTACTCCAAATGCCCAGATATCTGTTTTGTAAGAATACTCTGACTCTTGCAGAGATTCAATTGCCATCCATTTCAAGGGTCTACATTTCTGTTGCATATGCCACAGAGATTTTTAATGAGTCATTATTAAAATTCATCAAAATAATTCAGTAATTAAGTTTAATATTTTAAAATCAAGAAGAAATTTGAAATTGGAAGATTCAATTGTACGTAGGCAATCTTATATAATGTGTAGGATGCCAGTGGATGGATACATTGTACACTTATTTATAAGCTGCAAATACCGATATTTCTCCAGTATATTTCCCGCTGCTAGAATTTTCGACTAATTTTGCCGACCAAAAATCAGAGAGTTTTATTTGCTTGTTTTTGTCTAGCATTATATTTCGAGCAGCAATATCGTTGTGGATTACCTGCAACAATTTATATTACGTTTATATCGATTATTGACTTCAGCAATTAACTCAATAAATTGTAATTAATCATCTTAGGTGCACATAGAAAACCCAAATACTTAAACAGGCATAAAATACATAAATAATTGTAGGTTTTCTGTTTTCAGTTTATCATTTGATTATTATTATTATTTCATTCAGGCCTGGTTACTTCTACCATTTTTTATTAATCCACCCTTCTCGCTATATAAATGCGTATATGTACAAGCATTGCGTAATACACATTAGTATTCGTATTTATTATTTTTAAATTAGTGGCATTTCATCTTAATTATCATTCTACCACTATATAAATAAATTAAAAAAAATTATTGCAATAAACTTTACTTACTCCATTTGTCTCCAAGTGCTGTAATGCCTTTGAAAGTTGGATACACCATTCAATTAAGCAATTTTCAGAAACATTAAATGTTTCGTTGTCGTCATAGATAAAGCTCCTAGAAAGTGAAGAAAATTTAAATTTTTTAGCAATACGGACAACTAACTAACCAACTGGGATTATCATGACAAAGAAATAGGTGAACGGAAAAGTAAAGTCAATTGCGAACAGATTTGGATTCTTGGATTCCATTTCACTTATATTTTGACTGATTGCTATTTTTATTGGCATGAGCGATCAAAATAAATAAGTATGTATTGTAGTAAAAGTGTTCGTGTTCGCAATTTCAAAAGAATATTCACACTTTATACAAAGAAATACTAGTTCAAAAAGAAATTTCTTACTCGGGAATATCTGCTTGGTTCGCTTCAGTTTGTAGTTTTGAAACAAAATTTGAGCGGCGCAGGTAGTTCTTCAGGGAGCCATATTTACAATATTCAAAGCACATAAATGCTGATTCTGTAAATGTATATGTTACAGCTAGTTAGGCTATTGGGGACTACATAGGATAGTGTCTAGATAGTATAATATTATTCAAGTAAATTTTAGCAAACATGAATATTTTATTATCTAGATATTACTTGATGTTCTTTCCGTACAAAGACACTACAAATAGAAAGTATTAGATATTAGCAACCAATATTGGATAACACCATCCAATATAGTCAAAAATGATAAAATTGTTATCACCGATGGCTAACTTTTAGTTCTAACATTGTTATTCAAAATTATTGTTTCAGGGAACAATATACATTAAATAATGTCAGCCAAGAAAATTCAACTTCGTATAAAGTCTTAATAATAAATACCACATTTATAGGAACTATAGAAACATTTGGCCAGAAAGTGTTATTGCACAATAACACCATTTAAAACAATTCAGAAATTCCTAAGTCTCTGAATTGTTAAAATTTCAAAAAAAATTGAAAAGATAAGAATTTAGTAAAAGAAATACTTACCACGAGGGGATAGAAATGACGTAGCGATAAGATTAATGATATTAGGATGGCTCTGCAAGCGTACCAATATTTTACACTCTGTACACTTATTAAGCAATTCCTCTGTGGATTCCGATCCACCCGATAGGTACGGGTAGTAAAAGACAGCAACATCCACATCTCTGACCACTCCTTTACGTGGAGACCAAGGAAGATAATCTAATACCCGATGATGATCTGTCGCAGTTTAAATTATAAAGTTACTTTACATTAAAAATCGATATTAAATAAATAAATAAAGCGCATTTCCATTTATTTACCAACAACGCATTCGTGCGGACTTATCTCCAAATGTTGCCACGATTTATAATCCAAACTATTTGTAATGACACTGTAATTATTTTCTCTGGAATTCATCTCTTTATAGACCTTAAGAATAAAACTTCATTGGCGAACCGAAACATTACAAATAGTATTGATATTTTGGAATAAATGTCACTTTTCCTAATTGGAAAAAATTACATTTTTCTTCTTCTTGAAAAATCTCCGGCATAAACATAGGCCAATCAGGATTAATGCCGCTGTAGCAATTGCTAAGAACAGCAGAGTCCACATTAATGCATTTGGTATACCTTTAAATACGGTTTCAATATTTATAATATTAATATCACCGTAAATTTTCGTGTCGAATATTGATTGGTTAAAATATATTAATATAGTACAGTATTAATGAAAAAATACTAATCAAAATCAGAAGATTTCAAACTCAAATATATTTACATTACCTGTTTCATCTGTATTACTTAAAAAGGTATTATTCCCTTTTAGCTCAATCATTTGCTTGCAGTTTTAATTTCCACCGATAAACTTTTCAGCAAGGAAGACCTGACCTAACACTTAACATTAAACGAATCCCAAGAAAGTCATCGAGTTACTTCCTCCCAATTAATTCACATGTTATTGGTGAAAAACCACTTTCGACCAACTAAATTTGAATTAATAGGGCGGAAGTGAATCACTCTCTATTTTGGGATTCGATTATTGATTTTTCATTAGTCAGCATTAAGGAGACTGTTCCCAGTTGCCAAAAAACTCACGGGAATGACCATTTAAGTGTCAGTCATGAATTGTATTTTTGATATCAACGTCCAAAATACTTACCCAAATAAAATTGCGACCACATATTTGAAATTCTGAAATGCTTATCTTCACTCATTTGCATAATTAAAATGAATAATGCTTAGCATCTACATTTTCTGAAAAATCAAAGAAGAAATGCGCCAATTGTTATATCTTGATTTAAAAAATGTACATGCTATGTATCATTAATTTTAATTATGCGAAATGAATACAAACATTCCAGAATTCGGAATATGTGGTCGCAATTTTTTTGCGTAAGTATTTTGGACACTGATATCAAAAGAGTAAATAATGATTGACACCTAAATGATCGTCCCCATCAAAAATTTTGGCAACCGGAACAACCTCCTTAAATAACAAAAAATAGTCAACAATAATTAACCAAAGAAGAGTTATAACGAAAGTTAATGTAATAGAGCTTATATACTTTGGAAACTATAAACTATAAAAAATTATTAGTTTTCCACCTGTTGAATTCAATTATTTCTGATGTTTTCTTTAAGCATAACCGAACTGCATGGATGTAAACCGCCAGTTTGACTGAAAACTGACTGGGCGCAGTAAGATGCCTATTTCCACATTATTTAGTATAGCCAGACTCGTTAAATGTTATTGTAATTGTTCATGACTCATGTAATCGTTAAGAGTAAGACTGACTCATGAATCATGAGTCAGTCTTAGTCTTAATGAATATACAGATGTACTCATATGCGGTTAGCGCCAGGTTCATTCATTTGGTTTCATTGTGGACAGTGGATGTTTGCTTAATAATGCTTATCTGACATTATGTGTTTACTGTCTATGTATTATTTTTAAGAGAAATTTTTTTGATGCTAAATGTAAATGTTGGATTATTGTAAACTGTTGGAACGTGATACTAAGTATATTATGTCATACTTTGACTTAGGTGATATGAAGTCGAATTGTGGTGAAACCGCTTTTCGCGTTCTCAGAAAGTCCAAAATCATCTATGGCAAAATAGGAAATTAAAAAGGAGCGTGATGATTTATTCAAAGAAAAACAGGTTTTATTCACCATGAAAACAATATTTTCTTTTTATCTACCATACTTCATTTGTAGAAATATTCTAAACAAGATTCACAAATTGTAAATAATTAAGGTAGAGCTGAGCACCCCGTTGGAAATCTAAATATTCAACTAAATGAGACATATATTTTACAAAGCACTACAATTCTTAACAACCGTATTCCCATTCAGGTATAGGATAGTCGTAAAATTGCGGTCTTATTGGTTGCTGAACTAAAGTATTTGAAAACGGGTCATTTAAATTAATTGCCACTCCCGTTTCATTTCTAAAAATGTAGCATCCCGTTGCGGAATTTTCGTTTACATACTTAGAAAACAAAAAAGTTTGGAATATTTCCTGAGAAATTGTCGGGCCACAAACTACAACTTCTCTATTGGAATACTTTATTAACTCCAATAGTTGGTCTGTATAGCTACAAACTATTACACTGAAGTAAGTTAACCTGAACTTCTGTACTGTCTTCAAAACGTCACCTAAATGGAAATGAATTAATACTAACTGGTTAAGATCTCTAACTTCATTTCCAATTATACTGAACTCTTGTGGAACAGCAAAATTGAATTTATTTAGTACTAAAGTCTTTACAGTACTTGGAATGTCTTTTAAGGTTAGATTAATATATTTGTTACCGTACTGACTAATTGCAATACTCATAAATTCCAAAGCAGGATAATAGTTTGCAAAATTTTTATAACAGGAGTTCCAGTCAGATAACTGCACAGATTTTAAGTTTTTATAGTAATCCGGACTATTTTTGCAAACTATTATATCACTTGTCTCTTTATTCTCTTCGAAATCAAAATTTTCGGTATCTATAGACAATTGCTCAATTGAGTTGGGCAATGCAAAAATATCGATTTCGGCATGATATATAAAATTGATTTCTGTAGCGGTAACATTATTTTTTAGTATATAGGGTACGTTAGCAATTTCAAACTTGCCAATATCCCATTGAGCTGTTTCCCAATTTAAAACATTTACGTTCTGCAAACGTAATTTGTCGATTTTTACAGTGTCATTCATAAGCAACAAAATGTTTTTGGGTCTTTTATATGTTCCCAGGGACATATCTTCTAAACGAGCGAAATCTACATAATTGTTTGCCACAAAGTCCTGCAAAATATTATTATCGAAAGCATTCCCGAATAGAACATTAAAAAAGTTAATTACTCTCGGAGATATTTTTTCATTCTTCAAATTTGCTAAACAATTATTTATAGTGACGCTATCTAGGAACTTCATTTTTTCCCAAGAAATGCTAATTTCAGTTTTAGCAAATTGTTTATCGGGACATAACAAACTTAGAGTTTTAACATTTTGCCCTATGAGATTTCCAATATCAAAATTTTTTAATCGGATTCCTTTATCATCTAAAACGTCTACATAAAACAGTTCTAATTCTTGAACGTCTTTTGGAAAACGTGTTTTTGAAGTAAGAGGGTATAAGGAAAGTGATACTTTTTTGTTAGCAACTGGAATTTCGTCGCTATCAAATTGAACACTTAAAGTGTAATAAATATCAGCAGTTAAAATATAATTCGGAATTTCTGTAGATACAGTATATAAAGATTCTAACACTTCATCCAAGGCTTTCCGTTTATCATCAGGTGCAATACAAAAACTGTATTTATTATTAAAAAGTTCTTTTGTATTTTCTTGTAAATTCAGATGGAAGTACAGTAGAACTAATTGGCCTACAATCATCCCTCTTGAAGGCACATAATCATTTGAGATTATAAAACCGTTCTTGTCCGTATTTCCGCATTCCACTGTGTCAAGAGTACTATCTTCTAAGAGATCTTCAAACACAACAACGGAAATGTTTAATTCGCCGTTGTGTTTCAGGCAAAGTCCAAAGTTATACAAATAGGCTGGGCTGTTCTGATTCTCGTCACCATTGTGGGGAGGAATATTACAAAAATCTCTGAACTTTGTTTTGTCCAGTCTCTGCTCTCCGTCATCTTGTGGTCCGTCGTTTCCATCAACAACAATAAAAAGTACAAAAATTGCGCACAATGAAACGAAATTCATTTTCAGTCGTTCTGAGTAACTTTCCTTGTGGAATTCAATCTACCAAAAAAGTATTGTACATAAATAAGAGTAGATATACCGGATAAAAAGGGTTTTTAGTACGCAAAATTCATTTGTTTAATACTTACCAGCTGAATATCATGTTTCCATTTTGCAGATACCTACACGTCCGAATATTTCAATAAAATGTACTGCTTGGAAATGGAGAACCTTAACAACTAGTGCATTACTAGTACAGGTAATTATGATTCATTAACACATGCAATTTTATTAACAGATGTTAATCCAAAACTGATCAACTAACTAAAGTAGCACAATACACTAATAATTGTGTGATTACAATGTAATGCACATTAAATACCTAATCACCTAATCGGTGGGGGACGACTTTCACTTCTGGAAGCAATTAAGCACATTTTGTGTGTTTAAACAAAAATGTTTAATTAGAATATGCACATTGTGTTAATACGCCTAGTACACTTAATTTTGTATTGAGATGAGTTGTGGACTGCGTATTGGACATAATATTCTTATCAATGATATTCGTGCATTCTAGTAGTATAAATGAATTATCCATTTAATAAATGAAATTCCTAAGTCACTTCAGTTTCAAATTTTTGATAAACACAGCATTTTCTCAATTAACTCCCGGGAGAGCTATTACTATTACTGTATTGGTTCAGACTTCGTAGAGTTTTTGAATGCTTGAATTCTTTCTTAAGTAGATACTCATGCTATTACAAAATTACAATTGCATTTCTACAGCGGTATAATGTAGTGACATGCTTCTACTGTATTTGTAAATTATTGAGCACAGATATAATTTTTCAATTCAAGTTTACCGATATTTATTATACTATAATAGAATATTAAAATACATTTTGCCACTTTGTTTTATGAGCAGAAAATGCCAATTAGATAAGAACATATTTAGACGAGTAATGAGTTCATTTTATTGTGAGACTGAAGCTCACGTATAATCTAGCTAATTCTTTATCGCAAATGGAGATTTTTATGAAACTATAATCGTCTGCTTTCTGAAATAATTCCTATGAAATATTGATCTCAAAGTTTGCTAGCTGCCTTAAGGCTGCATTATAATAATTATAATGTATGTAGCCTTAAGGCAGTATTATAATAATTATAATGTATATAGCCTTAAGGCAGTATTATAATAATTATTTTGCTGATTGCTATGCATTCTACGAACTAGCGATTAAACTTTTGCTTAGTGTGATTTTACAATAAAAGAGTTAGAAGACTATGGGCAACAGTCAGTAATATTTCGTGGAAATTTTTTATTGTTATATTTAAGTCTCACTTGATATACGTCTGATTTTCCTAATCTTCATTTCCCATCAATCACATCAGATCAACTGATGGCTCTATAAGTATTTGGGTTATACAAACCATACAGTGAATTATGCAATACAAGGTCAAAGGACAGGTTGTTCTGGATTACATAAAGATAAATTTGTGTTTAAGCCAACAATTTCCTATTCGGAATGAAATACGAGTATACAATTACGGATATCTGCTAATCTGCTGAAGGCATTCCAATTATCAAAAAACGTTCAAAGATTTATAATTATAAGTTACGACGTTACGAATAAGCAATTTAAATGAAGAATCAAAGAACTGTACCTTATAATTTGTTGAATTAATGAAGTTGCAATTATAATCGCATATATATAGTATTTGATAATGTACTGAATCGATATATTGTTTTTAAAATGTCTATATTTATATTGTATAATATTGCGTTTTATCAGATTCAGATTGCAACAGGTGGAGAATTATTACACGTTAATGATCTTATTCGCTTCAGATATAGCATTCTGTAAGCCGCAACCGTTTTGTGCTCCAATGGTGTTAAAGTTCACGAACCCCATTCCAATTCTGCCAACATGTGACAAATCATTTGGTTTAGCCCTGTCCTCCAAAGTCATCTCACAATTATTTAGAGGAAAGTCCGGAGGTGACCTAAAACAAAATCTTTGATTACGCTTCAAATTATAAAAAGACAAAATAAAAATATTTAAATCTTAATTATAATACATTCCAAGTTCAAACGCTTGTCTTTGTCGAGACAGGTATTGCACATTTTTGGAGCATAGTGGTGTAGATGGAATATACAGGACACTACTGTCTGTCGGATTGTCGCAAACTTTTTCTACGGCATGAACGCAATCGCAATGCCAGAATACACAGTCGCCAGGGTTCACTTCGGGCATCGACACAACTGCGTCAACAATGTGAGGATGCAAGTCCGGAAGAATGTTTTGCTGAACTCCTGGAATTGCTCCCGCCATATTTCTAAATTTAAAATGTAATTTAGATTTCATAAATATATAGATTTTTATTTATGTTTATTTATATATAAATATTTAAAATTTTAAAATTATTAAATTAATTAAAAAAAATTTAAATGAAAAAGTTGTACGTGGAGTCTGCCAAGTCGGGTAACAAAGGCCGAAGAATTACGTAGGCAGTAGTGAGTTTGATTATGGGGCAAACTCGAAGCGTTCCTCCTCCTGGCTTTACATTCGACATTGACATCCACCCTTGAAACGTACGAAACATGGAACATCCACCTTGATGAATTTAAAACACCCAAATATCTTGAATACCTATTTAAGATGATTCTCTGCGTTTTCTCCATTCATCTGCATAATATTACTAATTAACAAGAAACTTACCTGAGCAGTTGTACATATCCATATTTGCATTTACCCTGTGGGTGGCATCATATGCATCATGTTTTTCCCATTGACCATTTAAAATGTTATCGTAACATCTCCTGTACTCAGGATCTTCCAAACCTGCGTTCAGTAAACTAAATAGTTTGCGAGTTTCTTTTTCAAATATTTATAGATTAGAAAATTATTTCATTCTTACGTTCAACAGAACCACCATCAATGTGTTCATCCAAAGTAAAAGCTTTGTCTTGAGGTTGCCTTATCCTTAATCGGTCACAGTATGTTACATTTGTTGATAAATCAATTGCTACGTCTGCGTCAGCGTGCCAGAGTCCATTCATCGCATTTGTAACAGTGACAAAATTGGGATGGGATCTTGCTACAATTTGGGGCTGCAAGGAAAACAAAATATATCACCATCCGTAATCATACCGGATTGTAATGAATAATTACCATCGACGATTACAATAGATCGCATATAGTTATTGCTATTCTTACTTTTGACCAATAGACTTCCCATACTTGAGGATTGCCACCTGCAGAAATATGCATGTTTCACAAATTAAATCATTAAGATTAAAAATTAATTATTTAAGTCTCAATAAATTCATCAGAAGCCCAATTAACTAAATTAGTTGCCAAATTAATATGTTTAGATGAATGTTTAATATTAAGTCAAATAAAATCACTAAATTCATTCTGAATTAATATCTTTTGAATTTATTTACCTGGATATCCGACTATTTTATCACGATTTTTGTTAATGTAGTCCTGTATATCTTTCTTGTACTGCAATGCCACTTCTGGGTCAACAACATTTTTTACGACCACACAACCCCGTTTTTTGATTTCTTCTGCTGTTGACGGTGGGAACTTTCCATCGTTTTCAACAATATCGGAAAACTGAACCTTGGGAATGACTTCAGGCCCGAGTTTCTTAATTAGTTTGGTTTCCTCTTCCATTGCTTCCAGAAGTCGGTCCCATGATTCTTGAATTTGGCTTGGGTTGTTTAGTAATTCTTGTTTTAGTGTTTTGTACCGTTCAGGTAATTCTATATTGTTGTCTTGAGAAAAAGCTGAACTAATGTCTCCTGCCTTTTTGGTAGAATAATAACTCATTTTTATAGAAGTTACTAATAAAGTTATGATATAATTCTTTAAGCTCGTATATCTAGAGAACTCGGTAAGATTTACACGTTTGTGTTATTACTGACTACAAAGAATTACTGAAAGCAGATAATGTAGATTTCTTTGAAGCGGTGCCTGCTATCTTTTGACGAAACGAACTTAAACGGAGTGAATTAATTATATATAGGAGTTATTAATATGAATGTACACTTCATAAAGCAAAGTATTAATTCAATACACATATGTCAATGGCAAACTTACATACCCACGCACAATTACCTATAAACATTACTAGTTACTTTCAGGATATTATTTCTATAACTTGATAATTGATTATATTGATTAGCTATTTATATATATTGAAGAACCAAGTACAAAGATATGCCAGTTAGAAGCATGGATTTCTGATAATCTGGTAACAGATTGGTAAAATTAGTTCCATGTGTAAATACAGAGCCTAAATACATAACAATATCTTAGACTCTTAGAATATTCATTTTAGAGAGTCTAAAAATTGGTTCCTGTTCTTAAGAACTTTTTCAAATGGTACATCTAGATAATTTATAACACCAACCAAAAACAATTATGGTTTGCTGGTAATATTACTGACACCGTAAATAATGGACACAATGGGTTTTCGTGTACCGCTTATTCTAATTTACCTTCTGTAATTATATTCCTATGGATCAGTCCGTAGAACTTCCAGTAGGTCTTTTCATTGAACAGTGACATATATCTATTTTAATGCTTCAGCGACGAAAGGAATTGCAGGATGACATCATCTACTCATGGAGCGATAACCTCATGCTCCTTAATTGATATTCAAGGAAATATTATTTCCATCAAGGTTAATTATTACACTACTATTTACTGGGTTCGTTTCTTCGTTTGTATGCATGGCTATCATATACCTAGTATATGTGCAACATGCCATGAACAACTGTACATAAGTCATAATGAATTATATATGAATAGACTTAAGATTAATAGTTTAATCTTAAATTGTTAAACCTCGTTAGAAAGGCATTCGAAGAGAAAATCGGTATTATCCTTTATCCACTTTAGACTGCTTGAAAATTAGGTATGTAGGTTGCCAAAGTCGCTATTTTTCTAAAAGGTAAGTTGAAATTAATTTTATTATGTAGTGCAATTAATAGATCCTTATCGAAAGGTTTTACTGTACCATCAATTTAGAACTACTTTATGTCATGGAATTTGACTACAAGGCATGCTCAATTTCTACTTCCCATCCAATTGTTTGGATGTTTTGGGAATATTGACATAAGTCATGTCAGTTTTTAATATCTTTGTTTTCCTAATAAAATAATTTTCAAGAGAACAGGAAAACACAAAGAGCATTTCCAAAATTCAGTTTTGCTATCTATGGCATTGTAAACACACTGTAGTACTAGTATCCTCGATTTTTAGAGAAAATGATTTTATTAGACAAACATTATGTCTCGAATAATGCAGCGCAAAACTTATTTAAGGAAAATTGGTTAATTGGGGGAAAATTCGACTTCACTTTTATTTTAGATGTTTCTACTGAGTCTATGGTGCATTGTAAACATAATGCGTGAACAATAATAATTGTTCTATGAAAGACAATAAAGAATAAATATGTTGATATGTTAGTTGTTGTTGTTATAGTATGTTGTTTATAAGTATCTATATTCATCTGTCTTTACTATAGATTCATCACGTATAATGTTTATTTCAGTGTCATTACAGCTTGTGTGGTGCCAATACTAACGGAGTAAATAAATCTTATAATCTTTTTCTTATTGATAAAGGAGCATTCGCCCATATTTAGCCTTACAGGACGACAAGAACGTCTGTACTTTCGAAAAAATTGATTATCTATTTGTGAATAAATTTCATTAGACTTATATTTCCAAGATATTAGACAACGCTTGGAAGCATCATTAACAGTGGCTGCGTAATATATTAATTCTGCCCAAACTAGTGTCATTAAACCAGACCAGAGTGTTAGAACAAACCACATGATAGTGCCAAGGCTCCCATGGTGCACGCAAGATGCCTAGACTACGTATTTTCTCTACCTAGGTGATGCCATACTGATAAACTTAAAAGGATTCGACCACTTATGGGGGATGAATATGTAATAGTTTCGACCATAGAGTGATTACTCAATGAATCCCCTTTCTGTGGTCTTGGCACTGGTCGAATAGTATTATGTTTATAAGTATGGCATCACCTAGGTAGAGAAAATACGTTGTCTAGGCATCTTGGGTGCACGATTGCCATAAAACTTCCAATATAGATCATACGTTTAAATATAAACTGTAAAGTAAATAGTAAATAGGAGTACGTTTCATTTGCATAATGTTCAACTGTGTTTATGCTTCTCATTATTTCAATGACAGTTTCCAGTGATCGCACTTCATCCTTATACTTGTACGCCTTTCCGCCAAACCTATACATAGTAGAAGTACAATATGATTAATATTTTACAGTTTTAGAGGATTAAACGTGAGGGATATACATTATTGTGCTCTTCGATTTCTGTTTCAAATCAAATGGGAACATAATCTAAGAAAATAGAAAGGTAATTATTGGCTCCCTTGTCAAATTTTAAAATAAAATTGTCTATATACATGGTGAAGAACTGTTATATGGAAAATACTGCCATAAGTAGTACTTTTGGAAAAAAACTTTAACACAACTTTACCTCATTTCACTAAACAGTAAGCTTATGTGAGGACCAAGAAAAACACATTACTGCATGGGTCATACAAACAGCAAAGGCACCGAACGTAAACCAAAGGTGTGTACTTGCTAACAAGGCAAAAATAAAGTAGTAGAATGCGCCTTTGTCCAAATTAGCTAACAATGAAGTAGTGTTTAAACTTTCGTTTGGAATCAAGAATATCATTCCACCAATTATTGCAGGAAATGTGATAGTTACTAAATATCCCAGAAAGACAACGACATTGGCGACAAGTGGTTCATGGTTAGTATCCGCCCTTTTTGCATATTTTCCTTTTAAAAATAGATAAAATAGATAAAACATTAAATAATTTCTTTAAATTAAAAATGGCACGCTGATTTAGTGTAATGTATAATTTTGAAAAGAAAATAATCTCACTCTTCCATTTCATAACATTAAATAGTAGAACATTAATTAAAGTTGTGAATTCCTTGTCCTTCAGCTCAGTAATATATATAACATTGATTAACAATGTGATAGCTAAGACTTCTATCAAACACACACTCTGTGAGACAATGCCTCCATACTTATAGGCGTAGTAGGCTTGTCCCAAAAGATAAAAGTAATATAAGTGAGAATAAATAAGAAATATTTTATGTTTTCTTGAAGCACTTTTGGATGTCGCACGTTGAATACATTTTCCGTTTTTGAAACTTTTGTCCCACGTGTATGGAACAGTGCCCCACTTGCATCCCCATGCTATATACCAACTGAAAATCTTACAAGAGTAGGATTTTTCCATTTCTAATAGAAATTATTCGAATTTTTTGAATTTTACAGTGTATTAATTGGCACACTGAGTTTGTTACAATGGTTCAACTTGATGGCACCAAAGAAAAAACCTAGCTGATGGTTGAATCCTCAGTTGTGTTTGTGTATGCAGACTTTAACTACAATTAAAATAATAGAGAGTTTTGAGCTCAAAACTGAATTACCAGAAAACATAGATTTACTATATAATTTAAGGAAATTTCAAGTACATTCTATTGAAGACTCCAATAATCATAGTAATTCATTTCCAGGCCTTCAAAAGTAAATTATAAAATTATAGGATTTGTGCATGCTAGCATTTTAAATTTTGATATATATTCCGATTTTAATTTTAGAGGTGCACATGAGTCGTATTTTAGTAGCCTTTAAAGTAGTCACCCTTACTCGTGCACTTGCTTATCATAGAGCACTTGTTTCGAAAGACATCGCTCCGCTCTGTCGTTCTGTCTTTGTGTCCATTTCTCTGTATCTGTGTGTCTGGTCTCTCTGTATGACTCATAAACTCATTTATCTTGAATTCTGTTTTCACAATATGGAAACATTTTAAGGATAACTGAAAATATTTGTTCATTTTGCTTTACTGAGAAATTGAGAATGGTTTACTGTACGCCGATAGAATTTGTTAATGTAATGTAGAGATACTGCACATATCATATATATTCTAATAGATAACGATTACAGTAGTATTACCAACAGAAGCTAAACCTAACGTGTAATAAAAACTTTATTGCAGGCTTAACTCTCGTACTTCAGTGTTTTCAATTAGCCCTCCCAGCGTAATAGCACCCCAACTAGCTACACTGTTTCAACCTTTCTATTTGATCACTTATTTTGTTCATAATGCTTACGCTATATACAACTGATATTCTCTCGAAACATTGTAAAATATAAAGGAATTAACATTATTTTTGCTTGATTATTTAAAGATAATATCAAAATGAACTTATGGTTTGTAATTATTCTCCTAACAAAGAGGCTCAATGGTCTAGGGGTATGATACTCGCTTTGGGTGCGAGTGGTCCCGGGTTCAAATCCCGGTTGAGCCCTCATATTTTGTTATTTGTTGAAGAAATATTTTTATAACTTCATTTTTTGATGTCGGGAAAATGTAGTAATGCCACTTACTTAAAGGTTCGAGGGTGTTCACAGTAACCTAATGTGATGCACTACATATCTTATGCATATGGAAGCTTTGTATAAAACTTTACTTTGTACTACCTAATTTAAAATCGAATCCCCTGATAAATACTTGGATTTAACGTACCTGCTTTTAAGAATGTACACCGGAAGCCATTTTCTTAAGTTTGGTGCTTCCGCTGCAAGGTCTTCCATTTTGGCATTGGAAAGTGCAGGCTGAATGCATATTATCCCCATTTTCTCTGCAGGTGGTAATAACCAATATAAGAATAAAGGAAGTCATTGTAGATTATCTGATTATCATATAGACCTTTAAATTACAGTAATAAGTGAGTGTGAATTCAAATCCGAAATACCACGTAATGTTAAATGAAAATTACATTCCGATTTTGTGTAAACCCCTTTTGCAAGAATAGAAACCGGATTTTGTCTTTTTGATGTGTGGAGCAGTTTCAGTCAATAGGCAACCCTTTGATGGTTAGTTGAAAGCCCATGCCAGTCATTTTGTCTGCCTGTTCCACAACTGGAGAACGGATTGAGATAATGACTTCAAACTTGTCATGCAAACTTAGTGTCACCATTTCCTTCGTACGATACTTAATTTGCTATGCCCAATTTTGCACTGGTTTATTGATATATTATATTTATCAGAGATTTACTGTACTTATCGGAATAATAAAAAATTCATTTAGTAACTATCAGTGTTTTAACAGAAACTGCGTTCTAAAAAATTATACATATTTTTAAATTTAACAAGGCCTCTATGCAAATTTTGTTGAAAGGCATGTTGGTGGGAAATGAATACAAAAATTCCAAGGAGAAATTGGCATTTATACACGATATTTATGTTTCACTTACCTACTATTTGTTGGATAGTGTAGCAACAATAGCAATTGAGGGGCTGAGTAGCATAATGGGGTTAACAATTTTATAAGTTTTGATACGACTATCAAAATGGCCAGGAAAAGTGTTAGAGGAAGTCTTCAATCATAATAATTGGATACACTACATTTAGTAATTTTTCATATGATCCAGGTAAAACTCACATTACAGTTTATATATTTGTCGACCAGAGTGTGTTACAAAATCTACAAATAAATTAATATATTAATTTTTAATGCCATTCCTTGTGAAGGGCTCAATTTACTCACTATTGAATTCATCTTCAACTTTCAATACTAATATTCGTTTTGCTCTGCAGAGAAGCATTGTCCTTTCATAAGATGTATACTTATTTTAGCATTATAGTATTTATTTTGTACGATTGTTTTCTGAGGAGAATCAATTAAGGAAATGATTATTGCTGACATTTACTACTGCAAATATCATGTTTTCAAATACCACTACTACTTTGGTTGCAGTTTGATTCAATATCAATATTCCCTTTACTTTGGAATGCAATGCTCTGTTACAAATGGATACCATGAACATGAAAAGCAATAAATGTTTTATTATACATATAAGCAGCCTTATTTCTTAATAGTTTTTTGAAAATATGTCTTCTGTAAATAAAATAGCATAACTAATGCAAGTGCAGAAAATGCTGTAAAAGAAAACAGAAATTACCTCGACATGGAATTATCCAAGCAATCCAAAGCGACGAGAGTTAGGTATAGTACGGTTTTAATCAAGATATATAGAGTATTACCAAACAGATGTTCAGCAGCAAGCAACATATCTCAGCAAAAGCCGGGTATTTTAATACTCCGTAAATTCCCCGCATTTCATCGTTCTACAAGTGTGTGCTTTCCTAGAATTATTTTAAAGGTTCATTTAGGTACATGTAGGGTTTTATAAGACTCAATTACAATTAAAATCGGTTAAAACATTATAGCGATGTGAAAATTTTCACAACTGTCCTAAATCTTATTTGATAACATGGGAAAAAGTTTAGTCGTTTCACTGTTGCAGTTCCATTTAACGCTACTATTATTGCCAGTAGCAATAGCAGGTAAATTATCACCTTAGTTTTCTAAACTTATTTATCAACTGTTGCTACATAATTACTTGCGCTTTAATATTTTGTGAAAAAGATTGATTCAATAATCATACTTTGCATTTCAATAAAATCTTTTTAATTGATAGTAGAATAATTTACAACATTTAGTAGAACAATATTATACCATTATTAATATTGTAAGAATTTAAATTTTGCTTGTATAGGAGTTATAATTACTTTTGTAGACATGTACTTGAGTTAGCTAACTTTGATTTTTTATTACTAATTTTTATTGTAAACATAAAAATTATTACGTGGCACTTTTTGTTTATTACAGATTTTATCTACAGCAAAGATCTCTGTCCTGACCCAATTAGTAGCCCGAATTCCAATTCTATGGATATTGTTAACCAATTATCCATATCGGTTGTTTCTCCTCTATATATTTTTGATGATTATGGGCGAAAGATAAAGACTTGTTACTATGAACCCACAGGTCAAATAAATGGTGCAACACCAAAATATTCAGTGACAATACGATATATCAGACTAAGCATTCGTCCTTGGAGTAGAAATAATAATTTGACATGCAAACAACATTTCTTACAAGTATTAAATAAATAATACCACGTATAAATGTTGCATAGAAGTTACTATAACCGATTGAACGCTTGCGGTTTTTAAAAGTCAAAAAAATTCCGGCTTGCTTAAAATAATAATCAAAGCATGTATAAGCTGTTTTAAATAATTTAAAGTGTTAAGGCTTGCCTGCTAAAAATCACAGCGAGTATACTAGCACGTTAAGAAAGCAACACAAAAAATCTAAAATATTACAGGGAAGTTTTGAAAAAAGGTTAATTGCCATATAAAGTTGATTAAAATTTAAAATCTGTAATACTATAAGTAGTATTGGAAAATAGAAAAATGTGTGTTGCACTCTTCATTGTTAATGTAGGTCAAACAACAAAGACACTTAAGGATCACATTTTTATTAGCTAATGCAATGAAAAATAATTTTACATTTAAAAATTCTGAAAATATAGATTGGCCAAAGCGAGGAAAATTATAGTAACACTTGTACTACTCGCCAGACCAGTAGCACTTGGTTTAAATGGGGGTTAGCAGGGCCTCCTGCTGCATCATACTACGTTATATCTAGAGGACTTATTGCTTCTTTTCCAGAACAAACATCTTATAACTATCTACAAATTTATTTTTCTATTTTTGCACGTAAGTACAATTTGTTGTTCTAAATAACCAAGGTACAGCATGCAAATCTCATTTAATTCAACGGGCTGATTTGTAAATATTCTTGGAAGTCAAAATAATACAGATATTTTGATAATGACATTATTTGTTGCTAAAATATATACCTGTGTACGTTGCAGCAATGCGTTTGCTCTCATGAGCGAGGGGAAAACAGATTATTTATAAATATTTCTAATATCAAATGCTTTTATCAGAATTATATTCGGATGGGACATTTATTGCTACTTTTTGTAAACCTTATGCAGAGAACTTAGATGTTTGGAGGATTCAACAGTATGCAATACGGAAAACAGATTGTGACAAATATATACCTAATTATCCAGTATGTGTAGACTACAGCTATATTTTAGATCCCGAAAAAATTTCTACTGCAGAGGGTTTTTCAGGAATTGAAATGAATGAAGGAGAGGAAACTGTGCACAACGGTACTCGCTTTTCCTGATTCTGCTAATTCACAAAGAAAATAAATGTCAATTTGCAATTAACTGAAGGATACACTTTTCTAGATATAGTTTGGTCCAGAGAAATTTGCCTTGCCCTTCTTGGTACTTTTTCAAAGCGTTTTCAGAATTCCAAAAGCAAAGACCATATCAACTACCAAACGGTATACGATATTTTTCCATCTTCAGAAAACAACCGGTGTATATTTGAAAGTGAAGAAAACAAAAAGGGCCATAAGGATATTATCACCGTTAAAGGAATTTATTCTTCTGCTTCGTTAAATTGGAATGCCTTCTCTCGAGGACTTTCACAATGTCCTGAATTCATTCAGGTCTGTAATGAAATTGTAATTGAAGGGCTTTCGTATTTTACGTGTATACTATCGGATACACCTTCATCCATTTAAATCTCCACAAGTGACTTATGACTAATATATTATACGAATCCTTTTTTTCAAATGCATTTACAATAACTTTTATTTCTATTTAATTTTTCAGTTTTCACCTCGGAATACAAGTAACTTGAAGTTGACAAAGTTATGTGGATTGCCTGAGACTACCGTCAGCAATATAAATTATAACCCTTCCATTTGGGTAAAAGGATTCGGAGAACTTGGCTTCTCGTATGCAACCTTCCCTAACCAAAGAAGTCGTCCATCCAGCGCATTGCATGAGAAATTTTATATATTTCTCTCCCATAAAACCAAATTCAAGTGCACTTTGCGTATTCAGAAATATGAAAAAGCATGCCAATTTGAAGGTAATAGAGAACACTGCAGATCTTATGGAGACTGCTCAACCGAAACCGAACGTAATATTTGGTCGACGATAATTTTGGAAAACATTCAACATCAATATTCTGATGGTGAATACGTAAACGATCAGGGTTCTCAAACTTCTGATTCATCTGACTCTTCTGATTCATCGAATTTAGTTAGTGTAGCTGTAGGTAAATTCGTGGCGTTCTTAAGCCTTTGTCTACTGGTGTCTGTCGTTGTTTTTTGGTAAGAGACAAACATTTTTGAACTTAAATATTTTTAAGTCACAACAATCACAATTTAACTGGCTGAAATATTGTGCTCCAACAGTTCTTGCAAACGGCGGGTCGATAATTATCATACTGATGATGATTCCTCTATCCCAATTACCAGCATCCGAAGACAATTTCCTCTTGGGAGACATCCTATAAGAAATAGTATAAATGAGAGCCAAACGTTGCCTACTTCTAACGCCGTGGCAGATGATATGGATTTTAGTCTTACACCAACAGCTCCTTCCATAATTGATGATGGTGGAAGCAGAACTGTCGACAACAATGCAACTAATCAATTTGAAATTAATGCGTCAGTGCAAAATCCGCCTCCATATGAAATTTGCAGTGATGGACTACCTACATATTCAGAAGCAACATCTTAATATAAATGCCAAAAAGCCGAAATAGGAAGCTTAAGTGCTTTGTACTTGCCTTTGCATGGTGTACAGAAATTAAAAGACCGGTGAATATACTGTTCTGTACATTTGGAAACTTTTATGAATGCGTTCATAAGACAATATTATTATCTATACCAATAAATAGTTTTCTATTTGTAATTTATGATTCTATAAGCACTACAAATTATTCTGTACAAGTTTTTTGAAATGACTTGTTGTGAAGAGTTTAGTGGGATTTGAATATTTCAAAGTACCTTAAGCTTATTAGTTTTCAGCGTTAGTTAGACGACGATGCTCGTATTTTACTCTCACCTACAAACCTATTTAATGGATTCGCCAAATAAAACCAGGTTCGTAGAATTTCCATTATTTACCATGCAACTTTAAACGTAAATCGATAATAACGACTTCATTCCGTAGTAGATATTTTTGTCTATCTTTGTATGTATGGCTTTTGTGATACGTGGCAAAAATTTTCACAACACAAATTGTGCTTTATTTTATTAATTCTTGTATTTATGGTATTCCATAGTAGGACCTATCCATAAGACTTACAGTGTATTATGAAATGCCTTGATACCTATCTTAATTGGTATTCATTTTACGTGCGTCGAGTCAGGAAGCGCCATTTGAATACCAATGTTCTTACATATACATGGTTAGCAATGTGAATCGTTTGTACCTGATCCTTACTGTAGAGTTTTATGCCAACGGTGCCAAAATAGTTTACGTATGATTTAGGAATGCTCGGAAAGATTAATTATTCTTTAACTTTGCCTGCCATGTTCTAACAAACGGAATTTCCATGATTCTCATACCTATATCAAATTATTATTATTACATTTATTATTACATATATTAATTTATTATTATTACATTATTATTACTTATATTAATTTATTATTATTACATTATTATTACTTATATTAATTAGTTATTATTACATATTTATTACTTATATTAATTATTATTACTTTACTATTAGTTATAATTATATTACTATTATTACTTATAATAATATTACTATTATTGATTGATTGATTGAACAGTTTATTGACCAATTGTTAACCGTTACAAAATAACATGTTATCTTCCAATTTTAGTTACTCTAATCTAACAAAAGCATAAAATTTAAATTATTATATTTGACAATATTACTTAGCATTATTTCATACTAATTACTTATATATACATATTATTATTATATATATATATATATAATGTATATATTATTACTTATAATTATAATATTACTATTATTACTTATGATTGTATTACTATCATGACTTAGGATTATATTATTATCTAAATAGTAATTTTTATTACGTATATTAATTATAATGTACAAATTTCTCAAACATATAGGTATGTAAAATATATCATTGAATTGACAGAAGAAGATCAACAGAATGATCAGTTTGAGACTGCCAAAGCGTGAGGACAGCTCCTTTGTCGATGTACCCGTACTCCCGAATGTTAATGCGAATTGGCGTCATAGCTTTGGCCACTCTTCGCATTTCTTGGTTACTATGTTTCTGATTTTGGGTTATAAAATGCATTGACGAAGTGTGCATAACAGATGCCTGTTGTAGCAGTAAGACATTTAGAGTTGCCACGACCACAAAGAGAAGGACCATGTACAGGAATGTGGGTAATGCTACTTGACCTCTCAACTTTACAATGGTACATATAGATACAACACAAAAGACGTGACTTGTGACCACCAGTACAGGTGCAAGGATCGGCCCCACTATACTATTGATGAAGTTGTTTTTTATTTTCAACCAGGAATATATTTTCATTGCTTCGACGGTTGACTTCACAGTGTGTACGTATTTTATCCAGTGGCCTGCAAACTGCATGTAGATTACACCAAACAGCATGTAGATAATGATTGCCGATATGACTGTCATATGGACGACCAAAGAGAAAATTAGACTTGTAATTCGATTTAAGATTTCATGAGTTGTTATAACTCTGTGCCGGTCAAACTTTGGTTCGAGGCTTAGCGGAGTTTCGGCTAGAGCAACCGAAAAGGCACCAAGAATTGCCATTATTATGCAAATTGGCGAAAAAGAACTCATTAAACGTCCGAGATAATCCACTTCAATGCGGCTTCTTTTTCTGCGTACGGATTCTTTCTCCATTCCTATTCAAATAAAATATTATCTTATAGGCTATAATTCATTGTAAATTTCCCGATAAGTTTTAATAGTTAATATTATAATTACCTGTTAATTTTTCATCCAGTTCGAAGAATTGATTCAGCATTTCAGGCATTGCACCTAGGCCTTGAAACCAGAATGTCACATTGCCTCCCACAGACAATGTGGTAAAAGCCAAGTAGCAGATTCCAGAAACGAAGTAATGGTAATCGGGTGATGGTTGCAGTGGATCATTAAGTGCACTGCAGACTATAAAGCATTTTACTGCTGAGTACATCCACACCAAGAAATTTAGCATAGCACATGCTATCCAAGATGCTATTTTCCGTTTATTCTCAGTTATTTTACATCGTCGTGATGTTTTATTCCATTCAAATGGTATGGTACCCAGCGAACTAAAGATTTGAAAATATGTATTCACACTTTTGTAAGCCAAGTCTGTAATCATCGCTAAATGTATCTGATCTTTTCTATCAATTACATTGCAGAGTCAGTTTATGACAAACCACTGTCCCACTGAATAATGTGGCGAACATCTTTATGTAAGTATATCTTTATGTACCTACATCATCGGCCTTCGTTTAGCCACTTAGCTTTTTCAAGAGGTGTATGGAATTTAAAACTTTTAACCTTGCAGTTATGTACGTAAAGTCACGTCTAAATCAATATTTATTGGTTAATGTTTCGCATTGTCATACTCTTAAGGGGAGTAGAGCGGGTTTAATATAGTATTATATTTCTTTGGTATTCAATATTCTTTTCTGTCACCACTACACAGTCCAGTGCTACAAATTTTTATTTTAGGAATAATAAATGCAATAATAAATTTATTGACACCATTAATTTACTATATTTTATTTAACTTCATGTAACACACTTGCAATCTATTTTGAAAATAAGAAAATGCAAAACAATAATACAAGAGGCAAAGCATTTATGTACAAAAAACCAAAAACTCTTTAGTTACATTAGGTGACCAATGGAAATATTATATGCACAAACAAAAGAGGAGTAACACTTTTTTCGTCAACCTTGCGGGGTATTCATCTTTTGATATATAGGTAATATAGCACAATATTGCGGAAAGGCAAAAAGGTGAAGCAAGCTTCAAAAACCAAAAAAAAATTTAGAAGTGACAACGAAACACTTACTTTTTTCAATTTAATCATATTAGTGTGTCAATAAAAGCAGAAATAATTCCATTTATTTGGTCGTACACATAAATTTGCTACATATAAATTATGCAATGCATTATAAATAATAGAGCTTGTCTCAATTGTATTTTCTCGCTAGCTGCTTCTCAATATGAATATTAATACTTGTAACGTCAGCAAAGGACGTTTTACTGTTGAATGAGAAAAATAGTTTAGGGAATTTATATTATAAAGAAAATAGCGTTTTAAGTCAAGTTTAAGAAAAAGAGAAGTACCTTTAATATTTCTGTTATATGGATTTGCTATTCGGTTTGTGTTTAAATTACATTAGCAAAGTAATGTTCACATAAATGACTACTTTATCAATTGGCATTTTTGTGCTACCTAAGTAAATGGGCAACTTACACTGCAATATATGGTTATATATTGGCCATGCAGATTTGACTTCATTGATTATATGTACTTAATGGGCTTACATGACCATGCTTTCTTTAATAACTTTATTGAAATTGTTTCGTGTACCAGTAAGTGAATACTCTATTATTCAGTTATTAGAATTTCTGTTATGAAAATTAAAATGCAACCGAGGTTTAGAAAAATAAATGCCCAGAATATAGAAATGATATTTGAATCCTTTAAGATGTGTTTGGATTTAAAATCTGACATATTAAAAAGAGAAAATTTGTCGTTTTTAATAAGCATTCTGAATTTCTGATCTTCAAAGAAAGTATCCCACTTTTCAAATAGCCAATATATGCCAGAACTCATAATGTTTTGCATTCTAAAGTTAAAGTGATATTGATTAAAGGAATAAGGAATTTCCTGAAAATTTTCAGTTTGAATATGACTGATGCTTAGTTTGTAGTAATTTTTGCCCCGAAACAAATATTTCGCGTAAATGTCAAGCCAGTCATCGTGGTGAACAAAAGCTCGTTGTTCACACCCCTTTAGAAATTCATAATTTCTTGTAAAAATAAGTACGGGGGTTTGGGTGTCGTAATTGAATCCACCAATAAGTATCCGTGACGGTAACGGTGACAAATTTGAGCGTATAAGAAATGATTCACTGTGATTCCTTTTCACCAAGTGGTCAATATGGGTCCTGTTGATGAAAATAAAATTCCACATCCGTATAAGGACCCATATCCCAGAAATGGAAAAGCTGTTTAACAAATCATAATTTTTAACCCTTTTATTAGTAAAGGTCAAATGGCTTTCAGTACATTTCTGTTTAGAATAGGCTTCAAGCTCCGTTGCACTGGCAATTCTTGGATCTAAGCAATGTTCGTCAATAAGAGTCGTGGTAACCACATGGTGAAACTGCCTATAGTTCATTTCACTCATAATGTATTTATGGAGTGCCTCCAGTGTGTCAATAAAATCACTATTTAAAGTAGAAAAAGAAAAATTTTCGAAATCTCGAAAATTGCTGTAATTGCTTTCAAGGTTCTTTGGGGAAAATAGTAGACTTACAAGAATAGATTTGTAAGAATTGCTGAAAATGATACCACAAAGCATCCAAATTCCCAAAGCGAACGTTTCAATTTTCTGGCGAGTAATGCTATTACGAATACGAACACTTTGCTCCAACAAAATTGCGAAGTAATTCAAAAATGTGATAAATACTATCCAAATATTCACCGCATTTAGTAAATCAAGTATGAGTTGGAAATTTCCCTTGAAATCAAATTTTTGAAAAATGAGAAAAAAAGACAAACACAATATTGTCAGAAATATTAATATCCAAATTGTAGAGTCAAAAGGCTTTGTGTATATTTCCCACTGTATGTTTTCTTGAATTCCAGCACAAGTCACAAGACTCAATTTTCGCTTTCCAGTTGTTATTCAGTTGTTCAGTCGCTTTCCAGTTGTTCGAAAAGCAAATCCCTCGTAAATAGAATTACTAAGTGTTGTTCGTATTTGGTTAAAAAAGTAATTAGGTACTAAATCCCCTGTGAAGTTTTTGATATAGAGAGAGGTGATGGCATCTTGGAATTCAAAGGATTGATTTTTCAGTGACAAGAAAGGTGAAATTGGTTTCTCTTGACCAAAATCTTCCAAAGCTAATGTTTTGTTACTGCCCTCTATACCAACGCAGTATTGGGGTCTCAGAATTTCTAAAATTCTATATCTATGTATGAATGATATGTAATTCAATATTATTTCTTTAGTTAATATTTCAAAAGACTCTTCTTTTAAAAATGGGATTTTTAGGCCATGACAATAAGCCAAACAGGAATAACAATGCAGAATAATTTTTTTTAATGAGTAAAAGTTTCTCAGCCCTTCTGACGTCTCTTGATTACCAAAATCTTCTAATGGAAAAATTATCGGTGTTGCTTGCAATCCGTCGATACGAGGCAAAATTTTTGGGGGCCCAATTAAAATATCGTTGCCTAAATTTTCGAAACACAGCTTCATTCTGACGTCATGTCTTCGATCAAGGCAGGAACTTATGTAGCTTGACCATAAATGCACACTCTGTAAATTTGTTATTATAAAGATGTTCATATAAAACAAAATCCATTTCCGAAATTTCCGAGTGTGGGACGTTTTATTGGGGTTCACTGCAGTTTCTAAATCTAAAACTGAAATGGGACCTCGATCATTATCTATACTTGGAAGCACCTCAATATTTATATCTGGAAAAATATTAACACTGCAAGTAAGCGACAATGAATCAATTATGGTCTCAAGACCTTGTATTGTGATAAACTCTTTGGAGAGAGCGACATTGAAATGCAATGCCAAAATACCAAAACACATTAAAGTAATTAACATTTTAAACTCATTAAGATGCAATAAACGACCATGCAGAGACGAAATTAAAACTTTTTGCAGAGAAGATAAGTAATAACTGCCAAGTTGTCACCTATATTTAGGGTTTACATATATATCATTACGTTAGAATTCAAAATTGCACAGTGAAATACAAAATGTATGAAGGAGTTACAATAAAACACACAGTAAATGTGAGTTTGCGTTCAATAAAGCATTATTGTCTTTAACAGGCAATGTAATTATGCAACTGGCTTCACGCCTTAGGGCGTAGGTCTGTTGAAAGCTATTTTTTATAATTTTTTTACTTCTAGTATGTGCATACTTGGTTCTTGGCATAATACATTAAAAGGTTTTTGTTTACACGAATAATGACAATGTCATTTCAATAAAGCACAATAGATAGATTCTCAATTTAAAACTATATATCAATAAACCATTTAAACGCATATAATATAGTAGAGAGTAGAGGTTATTAGAGACACTGCTAGATTTATCGCGAATGTACTGACAGGCAGATCAGGCATTATCATAAAGTAGCTACCGCTATTTATTTCATGGGTTTTCGGACGGCCCAAAAGAGAAAAGAGAACTGCAATATCTTCTAAAGGTTTGAAAGAACTGAGGTCGAAAGGAATTAGGTACTGGGATTGTGATACTATTTGACACTCGGGTAGCATTTGTAGAGTAATTTAGCATTGACAAGAATATCTATTGGTATTAATGGTTGATATTATTTCTTATTTCTTATCGTTCTTCATGTTCCTCACTGGAATCCAGTTGACATTTATCACTGCACCTGTATAAAATGCAATTAAAAAATTACGCACACTGGAGGCAAGCCAATAAACCACAAGTTTTTTGGACACCTTGCATTCTATTCCAACAGAGAGCTTTTTACTAATTCGGTTTCCAAAACACGAAGAAATACTTAAGCTATATATATGTGCCTGTAAAAGCCCTTTATCTCAGTCACAGTACTCCCATTTCCCTGACTTTGACTGACAAACTTGAAAAGTACATCAGTGCATAAAGCATAGTGCATATATACATATTATGCTGTATGTACTTGTTGTACATTGCTAACTAGCAGTCTTACTTTAGCGTAAGGATATGCATAGAGATTGAAAAAAATTAATAAGCATTTAAAACAATAGCGTACGTAACTCAGTATTACTCAAAAGAACTTCCGTTTAATTGCCCGAAAATTGCACACCAAAAGGAAATGTTTTATTATCTTTCCGCCTGTGCAAAAGTCAAAGGTATACCCTGAATGATACGTAGCTCTTTATCATGCCTGAGATCATACAAAAATTCCAAATATGAAAAGCAAGGAACACTTATCTTGCTTATTTATTCTATTGCTTGGAGAACATTGCATTAATGAACAATTTAATGCGAGAGTAAAATGAGATAAGATACAAAAATATTTCATTTATTGAATGATTCATTATCAGTGTTCTCCTTACGTACGTGAGAACTCATGCTATTTGTTTGCGACATGACATTTGGTACAACAAGAACATTGAATTGCATCATGTGGATCAAGGTATCAAGTTGTAAGTTGTAATTAGACTTTTGTCGCATCAGGACCAGTATAATGGCTTTCTGCTTAATTTTGCTATAGGTACATTGCTAGTTAAACGTTTCAATCTTTGTATGTGGACTCAGTAATCTCAGTCCAGGGAAAAACTACAGAATGACTAATGCTTTATAGTTTATGGTTTTACAATACGCGTAAGCAAAGTAATACATTAATAGGCTTGAGATCATCATTTATTATTCACAGTCATACCATTGAAAGAATATTTCGCTTTAAACGAAAAATTAACGTTGACATTTTGATAAGATTCTGCTTAATGCTGATAATATTCGTATATAATATTCCTCAATTCCACACCATTTATCAGACCGATAGCAACTTCCAGGTGGTATTCCAGGTTTCATCTAATCATTATAATATATTTAATAAAAGAGGCAAAATTTACGATAATTCGGAAAATGGACGCTCCAAAAATTGCCACTGCTGCTACTTTAGTAAACGAAATACATACAGAAACTAACTAAACTATCCAAAAATTAAAAATCATGAAATAACTATAACTATTTTTTATTCATTTATTATTTCAGATTTTAGGATTGGTCATTGTAGGTGTTGGCTGGCATGCTTATTTTGATTCAACCTGGAATACCCAAATGCGGGATTCTGAGGCTACCCGAAAAATCTGTAAAGCGAACTCCAAATGTCCCAACTTGTCCTTAGAACAGTATTTCGTATCCATCTCATTTATCGCCATGTTGTTGTCTTTGGGAATTCTCATTGGAAGTTTCATGGTAACAAGTGACTCTTTCAAGCGTATTGTAAGTGTTTCTTTAATTCTTATTTGACCCTTAATAACTTGATAAAAACGTATTGCAAAATATGCACTTGTGGATTTTTTCCGTTGTAAATAATTTTCCGCTGCATTATAAAAATGATTAATTCTTTTTTACAGGCTGCTTTGTGTAGCGCTGGAGCCGGTTTGTTACTTTTTATTGGGGGTATAACTCTTATAGTCTCTGCAGTTAAAGTCCACAGTTTTTACGACCAATTAGTTCCTGGTATTAGGAAAAATGAGTTTCAGAAGTATGACGAGAAAATTGCAGCAGGGGTAAACAAAAATACAAACTAAAGAATATTTTATGCAGCAGTATACTATATCGATAGTTATATGTAGAAAGTATAATAGTACTTCTTTGACCGTTGTAATGCAGACTAATATTGTTTTCTTGATTACAGGCACTTTCCTTTATTAATGCAATCATTTATGGAGCTGCAGCATTATTGGGTTTAAAAGGCAATGCACACTAAGCATTTTCACATCCGAAAATATTTTATTTTGTACATATACCGACGAGAGTATTATACATAATTACAATAAAGAAACTCCATGCAATTGTATGATAATCATGAACAGTTTTGAATTACAAGTTCGTTCACTCCTTGCATAGCGAATAATACCTTGATTTTGAGTGTAAATTTTCATAAAGTATTTGCATTTGAGTACTTATTCCGTTGAATTAAGATCAGCAATATTTTCTGTAGAATAGTTTTTCAAAGATATTATAAGTCGGATAATATACCTTACATTTTATACCTTCATTGAGGGTAGTAGTATTCTGAATAAATTCAATTCATTCAAATTCTGCAAAACGGCATTTTTAATCAACGTGGCAAACGCTATGGTAAAGTGTCCGAAAGGTAATTGTGAAAAGTGTAAATGGTTTGGGATGAAACGGTGTGGAAAACTATGTGGAAAGCGTCACAACGGGAGAACATCACATCACAGGCAATGAAACTTTGATTTGATAAGATTAAAATGTATGCTGCAGACACTGCTTTTCCATTTAGGTACAGTAAAAACCAGATAAAGTTATGTCAAAGTAATCAAAAACACATCTAATCATCAAACACACAGAAAATATCTTGAAAAATGGTGCTAATAACTACAACCGCATCCTCAAATAGTGTAATTTTACTTCATTGAGAAATGAGATGTGAAAAAGTGTTAGAAAAACCTGTGAGAGTGGTGTTTTAGTAATGAAAATGAACTCTGATTTATTGACCCTATTTAAATTTTAAAGAAGTGACAGAATGAAACATATATTTACTCTCCAGTACCCAGTTATAAAATGACGATTTATAATAAGAATATAATAAAGAAAATAAGTATAATTAAATATTCAACTTGCTTACTGGCATTTCGATGTACAATCATCAGAGAGCTTAATATTCCCAAGGGTGCTATTTATGAAATACCTAATAAATTATAATGAATTTATTGTTGCTTAAATACAATTTATCATTAATTTATAGTTTGTAAACTTTTCTGAAAGAAACATAATAAATGAAAGTGCGATACAGAAGAGAAAACTCCAAAATACAATAATGATATCTTGCAGAGAGAGGGATCTTGGTTGAGACGTTTCTACAGTTTTTGAGTGGATAAATGTAAAATAATTTTTAACACTGTCGCTGGAAATATTAAGTTTTGTTTCAAATTCTTTTATGCTGTTAAAATTGTATCCCAGCATCTGAAAATCCTTCCACCAGTTGTAAATACCAGAATAGTAAAGTTTAGAAATTGCTTGCGAAAAAAATACAGAAAAGTAATTTTTAGAAACTGTTATTGGTATTCGGAAACTAAAAATTTCAGCATCAGGTAGATAAATGACTAACTTTTGAGTAAAAAGTTGAACCACGTTAGAAATTCGTTCTGATTCGTCATTCGTATCAATAAAAGCCATTTTATTAGGAAATTTTACTTGTCCTGTACTTAGAGTTTTGAATTTATTATGTAATACCGACATGACAAATTCATCAAATGGAATATCAATTGTTTTTCTAAGTAGTATTTCATAATATTTGTGATGGTTTTCAGTTTTAATTATTTCGGGTAAGATAGAACCAGTAAGATGAGGGTAATATTTGACACTATTTCCCATTGTATAATTATAAATAACTGTGGTTGATCCAATGTGAATATCACTGTAAGCTAATTCTTGCACAGTTTTGGGAATGTAGGGAGTAACTCCAGCAGTAAAAATTGAAAACATTTTCCCTTTGTAAGCGTTAGTTAAAACCACACCCATAAGATACCAAACTGCCAATAACGATAATGAATGTTGTGTTCTTTTAATTGCCGTTAAATTGGATCGGCTTTGTTCAACTAAAATAGAGAAAATTAACAGAGATTCATTACTTTTGTTTTTATTTCCAGACCTGGAAATTTTGAAAACTGTAAGTGTTAAAAATAAAACAAGAGTCAAAGAAACCCAAACATAAATATCAAAAGGGCAAGCGAAAAGAACGAAATCATTTAAACGTTTCTCAATCAGAACCAACACTGTAAATTTCTTGTATAAAGTTGCATCATTAACCCACATTCGCATTTTTTCAGGTTTCTTAGCGTTAAGCACAAATCTTTTCAAGTAAGTTTTAATATCGAATTCATAATCTGTTTCAACAAACCCATGGATTTCTTTATTGTGATTTGCGTGATAGTAGACGGTAGTGTAATTGTAGTGTTTCTCAATTGTTTTCAAAATACATGTTCGTGTTGGCATATTTTTTGCATTTTTATAAATGTTACATTGTTCCATAAACTCCTTGTCAGTGTATATTTTAGGTTCCCAAGGTGGAGTAGATACTTCAATATAAACACCTTGTTGATTTTTGTGCACTTCTAACCAAAATTTATGAATTTCTGTAGCCGATTCCAAAAACTCTTTCGGTATCGGACGTAAAATTGAAACTGTACAACTGGTACAAATAAGTGACAAACCGGAAATATTCCCAACATGAAAATATTTACTTGACATTGGTATTTTGTGCAACTCCTTTGCAATTTGACCCAGTTCAAAATGTTCATCTGTTACAAAGAAAACGTAGTTTCCCGGATAATTATGTTGTGACACTGCCGAATTTATCAAATTGTCTTTTATTTTACTTATTTTAATTCTTTTTTCAAGTAAGTATATAAGAATGAAACATTCTGTGAACTTGTAAAATATTTTCTTTGAAATTTCTAATTTATTGTAAGACGGTTTCAATGTATCTATTCTGAATGTATTATCAGGCGACAGTTTTGTTAGCAATGTGTCATACACACCGTTATTATCATGAATAGGATATTCTCCAGTCATTTGTAAGACACAATTTTTAAAACAGGGAAAGCGGAAACTGAATACCTCGACGGATTCAACTTTGGGTGACTTAAATACATCACAAATGAATGAAATTAGTATTAAACTATAATTTATGGGTTTTCCATTTTTCATTTTTTAAATCTTCTTTTTTACGAATATAATTTTTAACTAAATTTTATATAGGTATTTTTCAGATGAGAATGGGGTTTGCAATCAGAAAATGACAAAATTCTTCAGTATATACAAATAGTATATTAGCTCCAAATACATTGCGATTGCTACCGTCGGAAGTGCTTTATGAGACATTAAATTAACAATTAAAATAAAGGTTATTGAAAATTCGAATTTCTGATAATAATGTGCTAACGAAATTTACAAAATTGGAGATTTTGTTGATTCTTTTGCGTTAAATGTGCCTATAATTAAAAGTATGCATTTAATTTGGCTTACAAAGAATGCATTTTGAGTATAAGTTGGGTTAACAATGTACTTGAACTGGTCGTTTATTTCACATAGTATATTTCGCATCGTATGTATCACATTTTAATCAATTCACTACAGAAAAATTGTACGAAATTTAATTTAAGTTTTATACAATTTGTAATTGCATTTTCAAGTATGTATAGCAGAAAAGCATTCTGCTTACTTGTAAAATACTTTCTTTGATAACTTTTGTTAAAAGTGTCATACAAACGCCTTTATAGTGCACTAGAATTATTTATTTGTAAATCAATTTTTTAAAGGCTACAGCTATAGTAAGTAACGCGACTGGACTCGATTCTGCATTATTCGTATTCCGTTCTGTATAAACTCAAGTGTTCCATGTAAAACTCTTGTAAATCACACTTATCGGTTAGTTCAACCCTATTAAAATTGCATATTCCCACCTTGACCTTGATTTGAACTCCAATAATGACTATGTCATCATGTGCGATCATGATATTTAATGTAGCCAAAATATTGTTGTAGAAATTCTCAATCACTTCACAGTCACCCGTACCAATCTTACCCGACTTCTGAAACTAAGCGGATGTGGGCCAAATATGAAGAGATGATGAGAATGAACTGGTTTCAGTTGTTTATTTTTAAATTGATAAGCCCAATTTAACTTTATTTATTACATTTTCTAGAGAAACAATAGCATCAGTGTTAACACAAAGCTTTATCTCCGAAAGATCTGGTACTATATTCTCCAGAGGCAATTTGGTCCAACAGATTTTGATGAACCTGTTCAGCATACTGAATGATCTGTATTTGGAATCAAAAAATAATAATCACTAATCAATAAAAATTGACTATAGTTAATAAAAAATTATTTGCAGTGTTCTATTAACAGACAGAAGATAATTTACCGTTCTATGAGTGAAAATAAGTGTGTATGGTAGGCCGGTCACATCAACCAAGAGGTTTCCACGCTTCACAAAAGACCTTAGGCGAACGTCGGGAGAGTCTGCACAGCCCCAAACCTCACAACTGTAGTCGCAAACATATGAATCAGATTCTTTTGATTGAAGATTGAATTGTGACTGCAATTTTTCCTTGGTAAACATGTCCCAAGTATTTCACTTCGGTGTCATAATTGATGTAAATATCATCGTAGTTAAAAGTCAAATTCCCCTCGGGACACTAATACAGTTTAAAATTTCAAAACTTTTAACTGATAGAGCATATTATGAATATTTAAAATGTCAATAATATACCCTCAGATCTGGACAAGATGATGCTCCACCACATTCTGTTCTTCTAATGTAATCCAGACCTCTGATAATTCCATTTTTGATAATGATCTCTCCACCGTTGGTTCCCAAAGGAATCGTGTGCTCTGTCTCAGTGGAATACGTGTCACACATCCATACTCGAGTTACGAACATGTGCACGAACCAATCCACAGGGTTTAACACACCAGATTTACCATCGGATTTCTTTGCTTTGATATTCATCATGTCGATGAGATTTTCAGCTGCGTTATTCAGTGCTGCTAAATTCCTGACTGAAATGTTGCCTGACAGTATCAAGAATTAAAGTATTCTTAACATAATCCAAGAAAGATGCCTAAAGAAAAAAGTATTTCATCGATTAATACTAATTAAAGTAGTTAATGAATAATAAATTTGGTTGGATTTTGCAGCAATCTATATTTTTCATAGCAATTTACAGGAATGGATAGTGGAATGTCACCAAATTGAGAGCCCAACGACTTGGCTACTAGAGAAATTTCGGGTGACTTGACTATTTCCAGTTTTTCAATTATGTACTGGTCTCTGCCATCTACCAAACGTCTTCTCAGTTGGAAATCAACTTCAAGATCTCTCAATGATGACATTATTCTGTAACCAAACGTTGCAGTCGAGTTCAATGCGGTGTGAAATTCAACACTTGTGAGGATTAGTCTTCCACTGAGTACTGAACCTATATTTAATCCTTCGTCATCTTCTACGTATTCGAAATGTGCATCTCCGACTCTCTCAAATTTATGTATTCCTCGGAGGTGAGTGTTGGAGAATGTGACATTGACCGAATCTCCTGGTACTACCGGCAATTGAATCGCAAAAGTTGGCATTTCCAAGTTATCCGCGGTTGTGTAGATAGTTAATAACTTATAGAACATTAAATACATATCTGTCATCTCATTTCCAAAACCAGGGGGAGGATCCGCATATTTCGACCCGAGAATCTTTTCTAGCTGATTCAGCTGTAAAATAATCAGTAATTATTTATGACCGTTTGATTAATATATTCGTGAATTCTGGAATTTAACAAAAATCTTTAGAAAATGAAAGATTATTTGCTACCTGAAATAATTTACTTGGTTCTGGTGCACGCCTAGCAGAAACATCGTCAAAGCAATACAGGACTGCAAGAGTTGTCAAAAGAACCTTCAAATGCATTGTAAACCCACAAAACTTGTTGTAAACCAATACAGTGTAAATCAAACTCAAGGTAGACGCTTATTACTACGCTGATTGTTGATCAGCAATTAATGTTCAATTTTAATACTCTTCTTTTATATTATGCCAGTTCAACTTTCAAGTGGACATAATTGTGATAAATTTACAAAGTGCAATTTAATGTAATAAAATATATGAAGTAATTATAAACAACGTATTTCCCACATCACCGGTTTATTCATAGCAGTAATAAATAACCAATTACTTTAAGTAAGCTTGTTTTATTAATTACACATGCATGTTAAATTAACAACACTTTAAGGGTTGACGAGTTGTAGTATTAGGGAATGCATTTTAAGACTTGAATCACGAGTAGGTAATAGCAATCTCCTTGTTTCTAATAATAACATATTGATAAGAGATTAAAAGAGAGGAAAAACTTGTCGTTGCCGTAATGTTTTGAAATAGCATTGAATCATTTAAAAAAAGAACGTTAGCGAAATTAATAAAAGGAGAGTCTTTAGCCGTGAATTTTTCAAAAAGCTCTTTGTGTTTTTCCTCTACGAATAAAATTCAAG
This sequence comes from Yoshiicerus persimilis, assembly GCA_020352615.2. Taxonomy (NCBI): domain Eukaryota; kingdom Metazoa; phylum Arthropoda; class Collembola; order Entomobryomorpha; family Tomoceridae; genus Yoshiicerus; species Yoshiicerus persimilis. The sequence goes on along the minus strand of CM036940.2, from coordinate 64,788,337 downwards.
TTCTATGAGATTTAAAGATTTCATATAAGATGAATCCAAAAAGTGGTGTGCAGGTATTTCTGTTGCATAATGTATCATCGTCCCAAAATCGACATTTAAGCCTTAGTAATTGTGAGGAATCTGCAATAAAGTGAAATTTTATTAGAATCATTGTGCAAAACATAAATAATTCTAAATGTTTTCTGAATTGTTTTTACCCTTTCTTTGGCAAGGGAAGAGTGTAGCTTTGACCTTTGGCAATGTAGTCATTCACCTAATTGTGAACACAATTCAAAATATAAAAACCCATAAAAAGAAACAATAATTTATTTAACTTCCAACTGGTACTGTTACATTACCTCAATCCATCCGGTTCCGAGCTTGTCGTCTTCTCTGAGATTGTCATCATCGTAGATTTTAAAGTGAAGTCTCTGTTTTAAATTTTAATTGAGTTTAAATAAATTTCCATATTAAAATTTAACCTAATGAAAACTTAAAATTAAAGAGCAAGCTGACCTGGTCTTTATTTTTGTTCCACTGGAATGTAAATGTATCTCCCCAGCTTGGATTGCTGCTACTAGATACTGTGGTGGACCTACCAACATCCTTATCTTTTCCTGTTAATCCTTCAGTGGAAGTAATGATAACTAGAAAATATTGACATAAATTAAAACATTGTAATCATTTGTATTCAGCAATATGAAAAATTTATTCTGATTTTCGTTCTTAGTTGTACCATATGGATCGCTGCTTCCTGGAATGAATCCCACATCGTCCTTTGTTGGAAGTCCACTAAGAAATTGCCAATATTTTATTATAATGTTATTCGTACCTATCATTTGTCGAATAATATTCAGAAAATATGTATCTTACGTTGCTGAGACTTTAAATTTAAGTGTCTGAGAGTCAGGGGTTCCTGCTGGCAGAGGAATTTGACCAATTGGGACATTGGCTGATAAAGGAGTCACAGTGTCTACTGATTTGATTATTATGTATCTAAGGAAAGAAATGTCACAAATAGAAACCAATGTTAAACGCATTAATGATTTAATTTTGCATTGAAAATATAGAAATGAATTGTTCACAAATACAGTAAAGTTCAAATAACTATTATTCCAAAATATGCTTACCCATCTTTGTCAAGTTTTGCATTTGTAAGTTGTCCTTTGTCTACGTAGTCAGCTACGTTGACCCATACTCTTCCAACAGCTATTACAAGGAATCACGCAATTAATTAAAGTTGTAATAATTTAACTTGTAAAAACATGTTTTTATTTTGTTGTGAGAAGGTCAAACTTGTTTGACTTACTGTCGTCACTGCGTAAATTGTCTTCGTCATAAAGATAGAAGAACCACATCTGCAACATTTTAATAAGTTTAAACTTTATTAGAGCGAGGAAAGTTCTGTAAAATTTTTGATTTCCTCATGACTTTTGCCAGGAGAACTTCTAAAGTGCATCGTTAGAGTATAATTCCAATTCTCAAACATTTTCTAATATCACTAATTATTATTGCAATGATAATAAATTTAGCTATAATATATTTTCGGTATGGGGTTTAATTTTATCGACATTTTGGAATTGATAACCCTTTGATAGCAATATTAATTACAGATAAATTGTCATGGTAGACCATGGCTATAATCGCTATTATAAAGAAAATCCAATATAATTAAATGAAAGTGTAGGTGGTGGAGGTGGATGTCTAGGTAATGGAGATGTAATTAACGTTTTCCTTTAACGTAAGCAAAAACCAAAGATCAGACGATCAGAGTTCATCTTTGAACTCAAACAAGTTATTTCAATGTCAATGTATTAAAAAAGAGAATTGTTTGAATCCCCTCTTGACAGCTACTTTGAGGACTCCTTACACTGACTCGCAGAAAGAAACGTGGGCAAAACAACGTCATAAATCCTTTAAGCCATATAATACCTTACTAGATTTTTCTGTCATATCGTAAAACTTTACTTAACAAGGCAGTATTACATCACTGCTATTATAAAATCAATTAGCATGCGTGAAGAATAAATAATATCAACAAAAACACATCGCATTAAACTTTATGTATGCAAGGGTTTTAATTATGACTTTTGTAAAGGAAGGAATCATATCTGCGGCCTCGAATTGTCTTTCAGCAGTATTTACCAATGTTTCTTTCCTTGCTTAACTAATGAAAAATTTCGTAAAATTTTGCATACATTCATATGGAAAGGCTACTATTGGCAAGATTTTATTTCACATGCATTGGGCAACTCGGGAAATCAATTAAGATTTTGCTTAATCTCATTTCTTTGTTCTTTTAAATTAGGTCATATCGGTGTAAATGAGAAACTTCTAAAATGATCTAGATCTAGATCTAAAGGAGAATAATTGTGCTTCTGAAAAAACTGGTTCCAATGCAAACTTGACGCAACGCCAATATGTAAGCTTATTATGACATAGAGTAATAAATAGGATGAAAGTGAAATGTGAACCAGTTTCACATACCTGATTCTTGCTTCTGTCAAAATCAAATTCGAAGACATTTCCCCAGTCTGGATTTTCTTGATCAGAGATTGTGTCACTTTTACTAATTTCTTTCTTTGTTTTTCCACCATCCTCGCTGGCAAAGAGAAGGAAATATGCATCAGTCGTACCTAAATAATTTTGACCATGTTATTATATACTTTCATCTATGTATAATTAACCGAATCTCCTAGATAAGAGTCAAATCTTCTCACCCAATCCTGTGTCTTTATCGGCCAAGTTCCTAAAATCGGATAACAATAATACTTTGAATAATTTTGAAATGTATAGCGAATACATATTATGAAAAATAAGTATTATTTACCTTGCAGCTACTTTAAACTTCAATTTCTGTTTGGTTATAGCGGCAGAGTGGACGAGTCCAACTGCCAATAGGCAAACAATGCCAACTTTAGCCAACATGTTGTCAGGTACGAATATAAAACAAGACTGAAGCATTAAACGCACAAGGTGCTAGTTATCATAAATAAAATATTACATCATAAGATGCTTTTCTGAGTACCTGTTCATTTCAGGGTAGCAACAGCCCCGAGCTTGTATTATTCGACCTCAAAGAAATCTAAATGCTTTAAAGATTATATAATTTACAATACTTTATGCAATTTATGCTACAGTGGGATTCTAACCCAAGAAACGCAAATGGGTCGGGATTTTGCTAAAATAATGACTACTATGGATATTGTAAAAATGAAATTAACCGCTGCAAAACGGATGTAGAACAAAGCATTGGAAAAGGATGGTCACAGAAAAGTGCATGGCAGACTAATGGAGTAACTCAAAAAGATTTTTTCTTTGGAGAACATTCAGTTTTTATTATTTATCGAAAACTCAATTTTCTCTACAATTCGCGTAGTAAACAAGTTTTATATAATGCTTGATTTCTAATGAATGCACTTTAAAATTATGTTTTCAAATTCTGAAAACGGAATCGAAATGAAATTAGTAAAGAGTTACGGTGTTTACGGACAGAACTCTCGGTGACTCATGGACAGACAGGGTGATAGGGTGCTACACGTAGCATCGTACTCATTTCGATAAGCTCACCGCACCACATCAGTGTCTACAGATGATGTCAGTACTCTGCTTTGGACATGTTATATGGACATGTTTCTCTTAGGTAAGCAATAAACTTACACGTTATAAACATACACTATTTCGAACCTATGCTCATATGGAAGTAGCGGATGGGAAAATGTAGAAGCACAAAGTTTTAACGAATATCGTAATTACCGAAATAATTCCCCGCATCGAAATAATTATCGGCTAAATGCATAAAATAGCACCCTTGCTTGAAATATCGACATCATGCTATTGTCTTTAAACAATAATTGCCCGTACCGAAATGATTCCCCAATGGATTTCATTTTGAGCATTTCGACTCCATATCATTTCCACCAAACAATAATTCCCCTGTGGAATTAATTCGATATATACGGCATATTCTGGATTTATCGCACCAGCAGAAAGACAGACAGACTGTTCAGGGAATTTAATAAAGCAGTCTTCTGCTACTTATTTACCTGAACAACTCAAGAATTACGTAACCTTTTATGCTAATTAATGCTAATTTAAACATCTGTGTTCATTGAGAAGCTTATAAGACATGTCAAGCGATTATATATGACTGTATGAGTCAGTGGTAGTTGAATAATATTGCAATTATTATCGTTTTACGTATCTTTTAAATTGTTGAGGTAAATTCACAGTAGATGTTAAAAACAATTTTAAAGTTGCGGCAAATAATATAAACAAGCGCCGCTTTTGTGGGTTTTCCACAGCTTTAAAAATACCACAAGGTGTTACTTGTTTCATCTGTAAGTACAATTTACCCAACATAACGAACTAACAAACTTCGTAGAAGCAATTACGGAATTTAATAGTGCTTTCGCTTATCCTTATTTCAATTGTCATCGGTTTGAGAAAACAGGAATACTGGAGTCTTACCTCGGCGATAGCGTGTAATATATAATTTATAGGGTTGTATTGTGCTTTTCGTTGCGTATTATACTCTCATACCTACTAACACAATTGTAACATGCAGAGCTATTAAATTGCAAGGCTGTAAATCAGCAAAGAAGGTCAAGCAAAAGCCTCTGTGATAATTATTATGCAAATGATTTTGCAGATTGTTGTATACAACAAATCGCATTTCGTTAGAATTAAGATTTACTTGTTTAACAATTAACAGGTAACCAACTACGTTACATACGTGTCAATATTTGTTATACAACAATATTTGTTATTTGTTCGGATATATATATAAATATACTATAACAAGAGCAAATAAATAAAAATCTGCCAAAACATCCCCACTTAATTTTTGTGCATAATTTTACTTCAGTTTTACGAATTTAGAAGTGTGTATTCCACACCTCTATTATGCAACTGCTTAGTATTCATTATTTTACTACAAAATATTTAATGTCTCTTTAGACAATTTTCCTTGCGAAGAAATATTTGTTTTCAAATATTTTGGCTTTATCTTTATTCGAAGACTTAAAAACACTATAAATAAAATGTCGCTTACCTAAACCAGGATTATATAAATGTTTCAACATTCAATTGGGAGTATAATAAGCACATTACATAGAAGCCACTTTCTGGGTGAGTACTGGACGAAAATTATAAAAAATGTATTATAAAAATTACAAACAAATGAAGTTGTGGACAGCAGTTGCATAAATCATAGAAACTGTATTTGCAACGTAGAGGGAGCTCAAGTATTGGACGGGACACAAAAAGGAAATTAAAGAGGTATAAATTGAGTGAGTTGGACCAACAGTGCATTAAAATTTTCAGTAATAAACTTATTCAATCAAAAAGTAAAATTATAATAATAATAAGCATATTGAATTTGAATAAATACATTTATTACATTTTTCATTAGTTAATTACACAGGTATATTGCCATTTAACTTACTTTGATAATTACTATCAAACTAGTTGGCTATTTTTGGGACTTTTAATTTTGGAAAGCTCAGAAATAACAGAAATTGTGATCAAACTGCATTAATCTCAGTATCAGTGGAAGTATTCATTTCGGTTACCGCTATTGGTCGTTCTGTAGTTAAAGTAACACTGGGAATAGATTCCACTAAAGATTTGTGATCTGGTGCCACTATGGGTTTGACATGACAAGTGTAGTCGTGGGTGCGTATAAATCCTGGAAGACATCTGCATTGTCCGGATAATTTGGGATGATCTTTGAAACACTTGGCATTTTCCGTGCATTCTCCAGGACCTCCATCAGGATTGCATTTGGCTCCAATAAGTCCGACACATCTTCGGAAGGAAGAAGAATATTTATACATTTTATCCGGACAACTGCATTTGTTATTGATACAAATCAAACCGGCAATGGTATCACAAACTATAGATTCTGAGCAATTTCGACCGTTTTCGATTTCACAGAGTCCAAGAGCATTGGATACAAATCCCTTTTTGCATCTGCACACTCCATAGTGTACATCGCAAAAGGAATTGACAACGCACACGGAATCCTTGGAGCAATGGCCCCCTACCGAAGTAAAACAGACATTTAGACCCTTGGAGATTTTCTGGCGACTGGGCATCGGGCAGGAACACTTTTTTTCTATGCACTCCAGTTCGTCCACACATTCCTCATTGAATACACACTTTTTACCATGCTTTTTAGCACATGTAGTATTTTTCTTTCCTTTGATGTAATCTCCTTCTAAGCATTTGCAAATTCCATGCTTGTACCTTGTATCCTCTCCGCATCTCTTTTCCAAAGGTACTTCACATTTTGCATTGGCCACGCAATAACCCTCGGGACAATTGTCCCCAACATGGGACACACATCTTGAAACTGTGATATTTGAAAAATTTTGAGTCCAGTGGGATTCAATATGTTCATGACAATGCCAGGGTTGCACAGTACAGTTATATTCGTACTTTTGAACAGTGTCGTACTTTAAATGTGGGTCACAATTGCAAATTCCGTGAAAACAGCTGAGAATTAATCCTGGTTTCTTCATACATTCGAAACTTTCGTGGCATTTTTCGAAAACATTTTTGGTTTCGTAACACATATTGTCCGTTGAATTATGGTAATGATGAGGTAGGCATTCACATGTGTTTTCAGAAGTACAATTTGCTCCTGAAACACACTTCCCGTTTACACAAGCTTTTTCAGAAAGTCCGACACATTGCGAATCTGCAGGGGAAAACACAGAATTTTCTTCGTTGCACTGACATATTCCTCCAACGCACTTCAAATTTTCGAATTTTGAACATTTGTCCACGTAGGAACACTTTTCACCACGGCATTTAGATAAACAACAAGTTCCGTTGTACAATTCGTGGTATTTTGTATCACAAACACAGTATCCGTCAAAATTGCATTCGGCATGGTCCACACAATCCGTCATTTCATATAACACACCGTCCACTATTTCCTCCAACATGAATTTACATCTCTCACCCGCTTTCGAAACACATTTGTCCTCATCAGCAATAAATTCCATTTCCTCTTGCTTCATACAGTCACAAACTCCTTCGAAACAACCCAACCAACTTTTGCTGTCACATCTATGAGTTTTATTGCAAGCGTCACCGTAAGAACTTCTCAGAAATCCTAAAATACTGGGGGTGAAAGCTACTATAAATAATAAAGTGTAAATCGCAAGTTTTGCCATTTTTATTTAATGAACAAAATCAAAACAAAGAACTGTGGGTAAATTTTACTTCATCTTAAGAAGTGTCAAGTAGAGTTCTGGAACTCGTCTGCAGAATTGAGTATTCAATCCTTGAATCGTTATCTTGAGTGCACGTACCAGAGTAACTGCCAGTCATAATATTAATTGATAAATTGAGAAGCCTTTTATATTGGTATAACTATTATAATGGCACAATTTAAACCGCAGTACTATATTAAAAGAAGTTTGCGATAAGAAAAATATAAGAAAGTCGCTGTAATCATTTTTTTCTGAGTGGACAGACTTCTTCGTTAATTTTTGACCTAGGACAATTGTATCTGGGTTTAAGTGTAGTATACTTTCGTTGGACCTCGTCTACTGCAAAATAAAATAAAATGAAAGCAGGCAGTCTCGGCCGACTATATCATTAGGCTGCCTATATTGCTATAACCGATTTGAGACAATTTTTACTTGATCATCTAGTACACAATATACACTGTCGCAAGTCAGAAAGACATTTGCAAAACTGAACAATTATGAAAAATTGAAAACATTTGGTCACCCTAAGCTTTCTGTCTCCATTTGCTTTGCATATAAATACACCAATTATAATGATATGAATTATAATACTGGTATACTGTATATATTGGCTTCACTTTTCTAAGCTACTCTGTATTATATGATATGACCTCGATTAAGCAAAAAGGAAGAGGTTCAATGTGCTTTTACTTTCAATAGCGCGTGTCTTATTTATACTGGACCAAGTGAACTATAAAATTATAATTTCTTGGCAACTAATATAATAGATAACATGTTATATGTATATGATTCTAAAATTATTACATTATTTGCGCTTGTGGTTACAATTGTATTATAACTATATTAAAATAATATTTGGTTATATAATTCTTATAATGTATACGTATATGTATAATAATGCCTATATGAAGCAAATAAAACATGAATCTTATAAAATTAGGACTGTTTCTTACAATAAGCTGCTCATGTTGACATAGCATGCAATGGAAAATTTTAGCAAGGGATTTGCATGCCAAAATTTAACCATGCATACCAAAGTTTAACAATTTATGATTAGTCTTCTTTGAATTCCTTGTGTAAAATCCATAAAATGTAATTTTAAAAATAAGAAACTAATTTTGTAAATATGCTTTTCAATTTCCCTAATATGAGCATATATTCCAAGTAAAATATTTACTACTTGCTTACTTTCAGTTGTGGGTTTATCTGCTGGCTTAAAAATTTCCAACCTGAGAAGTTTGCAATCATGATTGATGTTTACTTAATCAAAATAGTGTGTCTGCGTAGCTTTCTACATATTTTGTGATAACAACCACGTTGGTGCGGTATAAAGCAAACAATATTTATTTCTGGAAAACTATCCGGCTCCATTTGGCTTCAAAAACTTCCATAAAGTTTATCAATCCTAAAAGCGTATTATTGAGTGAACTTTAACATTCGCATAGGAATTGTAGAAAAAAGATATAAAGTGAACCTGTTTTCGGAAACATTTCACCGCTAATTAGTTATTACCATTTACATTTACAAGAGTAAATGTAAATCAACTATTCTTTTTATTACAAAAATTACCATATATTGCTCCAGTAAGTAACTATTAACAGTAACCCTAATATATCCCACTCTATACTGATACCATCAACAGACAATTTAAAGGCATAATATTACAATTACAATACCTTTACAACAGATAATGTAGGCTTGTCTTCACGTTACTGAAAATATAGTTGAAGCTATACTACAATGTATAACTTACAGAATATCATAAGTAAAACCCCAGTAAATCTTTTCTCGAAGCTACTCATCAGGTTTAGCTGATTATTTAGCTTTTTGGTCTATTTTTAATTTACAACAAACAAAACTAATTATAAGCTTAAAGGTTTGAAAAACTGATAAGTAGTTTGCTATTCAATGGTTAATCCAACAAAGCGTATGGTAAGAAATATAGCCTTGGGATAAAAGTTTATTATTTGACATTTGATATTATTTGATAGCCTTTCTAAAAATGCAGCAATGCAATGAGTTATTAAAGATTATACCTTAGCTAATCGATTCCTTGAAGAATAAAAACGTCACTCCATCTCTGCCTATACATATTTAGACTTCAGTAGCCATTACAACTTTTCTATTATTAAGGTTACTTACCGAACTCCGCAAACCATTTAGTTGAATTTCAAAACTGAGCTTGACAATATTATTGTTACTGTGCATATTGGTATGTAGACAAGGCAGGAATTAAATCACAGTATTTATTCATCGTAGTAATTCTATTCAATTGCCATTAGCCATTATGAATGTCAAGACATATTTTATTTTATGTAAGGCATTACTAATTGCACAAATTGTAGTCGGACAAGGCAATAATTCTTCTATTGAAATTTTGAAAAAATGCAGTGGTGATAACTGGGGTAAGCCATCATTGTGTATAAATGTTTTTTATAAAACAATAATTCCGTTGCATTCGAACGAAATAATTTGGTAGTCTTACAGTTGTATACAAGGAATACCAAAGATAAATTTTCTTTATACAATACAAGTGTCGATTAAAGTTTACCAAATTTAAACAAAATAAGAAATTTTCGTATTTCGAACGGTAAAAACGTTTTCAGTACATGAATCTATATATCTGTATAACTACAAGGAAAAATTCTTTATTGGGTACACCACATTTATCGCGTTTAGTCCTGGAGGGAGGCCTATTTCAACAATTGGTAGAAAACTATACGGTCCCCTATCGAAATAGTTCCCCCTATATCATTATAAATTTGAGGTATCATAGAACTTTAAACTACTGCTGTGGATATTTTCTGCAAAATAAAACAACAAGGGTTGATAAGTAAAGTCAAGGTAGAATACACATTACATAGCCAACAATGACTTCGGCCGAGGTAAGTTTAGCGAAAAGGGGGAGAGGAAGCACATGCGTCTAAAAGGTGAAGATTATAACAAAGTTATTACAACACATTACACAATGATACAGTCAGTTTCAGTTTAAAGAAACGCTGCTGATGATTTTCTGTGCAAAGGTTACAAATTCCTTTGTTAGGACTTCCAAAAAAATCAACTTTAAAAACTATTCACTGCATAGTGGCGAAGGGAGCTCTTTAAGCTTATAAATATTTACTAAAATCAGAGTAAAATCTATTTACAGATCTTCCGAATTTCGATTGCGGCAGCGCTTGTTTTGATCCATTAACTGAAAGGACTAAATGTTTACTATTTGGAGCATTATGTATTCCTGGCTCCTATCTTCCATTTAATTACATGTGCTCTACTGCCTCAATTGTGGATATAATCGCGGTCAATGCATTATGCAACACTGATTGCATATGTGTACATGGTGCAAAATCTGGTTCCTGCCAAAAGGACACATTAAAAGACTTTCAGTATTGTCATTGTGAATACGGCGGCCCCGTTGGTATACCTTTACTAATTTACAGCTTTCCCATTTTAGAACATTGCAAGATCAATTTGGAAATTAGAACTACACAGCAGTGCTAAATATCGAAAAATATTTTCTTGTTATTTGTAGGGGAACCCTGTCCGGTAGAGGTATCAAATCCACTATGTGATGTATTTAATCTCCATTGTGACTTCGATTGCGGTTGCTTCCATAATTCTAAAGGGGAGTGCCGAGACAATAACAATGGAAAGCAATATTGCAAGTGCATTTACAGCCAGTAATCTGTTCCAGCAACGGAGAAATTGTTACGAAAACAATTTTTAATCTAGACCATCAATACTTAAGTATTTTTATTTCTCTTACTTTTGACAACAAAATTTGTTTTTGATTGATTTCATGTAATGACAAATAAATAATATTCTAGACTTATCTTTAAGAATTTTGATGCAATCGTACTACCAAAAGTTTTGGAGTGAAAGGGTTTCTGCTTCCCGAATATCTTTTTTCAGTCGATTTCATGAAAAATCAGAAGAAAACCTTTTCTGAAACATCACCTTTTACAAAATATAGGTTTGAAAAGTAAAGTGGCTTGAATTTAAATTCCTTAAATATTTCACTTAGTAAAATCAGCGTAAGTTTTCATCAGTGTAAAAGTAGCCTTTCAATCATATTTTTAAGCCGCAGTAACAATGCACATTTCAATATCAGTGCAGACTATTTAAAAACATGTAAATGTATCCTGGCCGGTTTATAGCGTTCTCCTTTGTAAAGTAACTTTCGGTCTCAAATCACCAGAGTAAGAGCACAAAACCCAACTTTTATAAAACTCATCCACAATTTACTGAAGTAGTCCACTTTTGTTACTTATTTTCGTATCATTGCGGCTAAGTAAACATAGATTCTTTGGGTTACGGCTGCCTGGGTCGTGAAATTTGATATCTGGAATCGGCCAACCATGTATGGAGAGTAATTACCTTTAGTGATGTGCAAATAATTTTAAGTTTAGTTATGGTTGCCTGAAGTTTGCCTGCAGCTGTGGAAACTGGTATTGCTTCCTGTTTGCGAGTATCTCAGGCCAAATATAAATACAAATAAGCAATTTTAATTAACACCTCGTACGATTCTACGTACAAACATTTTTACAAATCACGCCACTCCATTAACCTCAAAACATTCCTCATGATAATTGTTATATTTAGTATTATTTCAAGACGGCACAGGAGAAGTTGAATCTTTCGGGATACACCAAAATTTTGCAACTCTTCAATAGATTTTGCAGCATCATGTTTAAAAATAAAATCGTTTATTCTCTCTGCTTAATATTTGTGGTCATTCACAGTGAACTTGGCGTTGAAGGGCAAAATGTGGTATGCATTCATTTTGAATTACAAAATTTTAATTCTCCAATTACACACTTAAATCAAGAAATGCTAATGTATTTGGTATATTCGATATTATTTCAGTGCGCCAGAATACAGATGTCATGTGCGGGTTATTCCGGTGTCTCCTGTTGTCCACCATTGACCTGCTTCATTTCACCGCCTCCTGAAGGACAATTTTGTTACGACTGTCCAGGAAAGTGCGTTTGGATAGTACCGTCTTTACCCGATTTTCCTCTGCTGGTACAAGTCCTGAAGTAATGTCACTTTTAGTAAAATATTCGTCATTCAGTTTAAAATTTGTAAATCACTCATGAATAACTGTAGTTGCATTACTTAATACTTGTTCAAATATTATAACTTCTTCAAATGATGTTCATGTTTTCAAAGCCATTAAACATTATTTAACATACCACTTTTGCTAGATGATTGAATGTTAATTACTTACTGCTCCACAAGGAGTTCAAAGCATAAAAAATTGTAATAAATATTAAACATTTTTGTTTGAATAATGCAAAATCGCCTGCGGTTGCAAAGGAAGATGTCTAGGTAGTTGGGAAAAGGTCAAATTTGTAGTGAATTTGGTTTCTGGGGTCAACTTGAAATAAGAAGAGACAGTGCGTCATAATCCTAACTCCTAATCTTGCTATTTCGTGATTCGGTTAATTACCGCTAATCAGTACACTTAAGTGCCTCCACCCGTTTCCAAGTACCGATTGGATTTGCAGAAAGAAACTGTCGTAATAATTAACGAATAGTTCCTACTTTAACCTTCCTACACCTTTACACTCTAAACGGATATGCTATGCGCTACCACATACTCTAGAAACCCAGAAATTAGTTAATTAATATCAAACATATATAATTCTCAGTAAGCAACCCAACAGTTTCTGGCTTGTCAAGATGATGTAATTATTAGGAACTAAGGCATAAAAAAAATATGACAACAGACAATGAGTAAAGTACATTGCCAAAAACATCCTTTATACATTTACATCTTATGTAAACCGATTGCAAGTCCCTATTTTACAATTTATATGTATTAGCTGATGATTTGACAGATAATTGTACAAGTTCACTTTTTATGAACAAAATATATCAATAAACGTAAGTCACTTCTAATCCTTATTATCCTCAATCCTCCTTATTCTCCTTAATCCTTATATTTTACTCTCACGAATAAAAGATACTATCAGGTTGTCATTAAATGGCCTAAACCCCGACTGCTGTAGTAATCTAAAACATTGACGTTTCTCAGTAATACTTTGAAATTCAGTTTAGATTTCCACTACACTTGGAATTCGAGCTTTACAAAGAAAAATACGTTTTGGTTCCTCTTAAGTGGTTGCTAATTGGTGTATCATTTATTAGTTTTTCGAAGTCTTTCCTCTTTCCTGAACTCTTTCCTGAACAAATAAACACAATCTGACTTTCCTGTCAAACGATATGTTTGATGCAAAAGAGCTGACCTGTAAATTTATGCTCTAAAGGGGTCTCATAAGTTTCTAATTAGACATCCAGTGTAATTTTATTTAACTGTTTTACCAATGTCAATTTTGTTATTCCGCATATTTTTGATTGAGTTTTGAATAATTTACGACTTACATGGAATTCTATATCCTAAACTGAAACGAAACCAAAAATGATAAACCCAAAAGAAGATAATCCAGTACACGATTTTTGGTGTAACCTACGCAGTGAAACTAAGAGTTAATTTTACATATCCGGCCGCATACTACGTAATCTTTAAGGTTAGTCCATATTTTGTGGTTGTAGTGACTATATAATCGTATTAATTTAGCATTTTTAATTTATACGAAATAATATAGCTCTTCTTCACAATGGATTCAAGAATTCTAAAACGGACTCTGGAGTCGTGTCTGACCTTAGCAAAAAAAGAATTTCCTGAAAACAATGCATCTAATTTGGAGGATATGTTGACAAATAATTGCAAAGACGAAATATCTCACCTGAATACATATTGGTTTATTGTGCGAGGTCTTGCAATAAGCTTAGTTTGTATTTTCGGAATCATTGGAAATACATTAAGCATTCTAACATTGCGAAGACCAAAGTTGCATTGCTCCATTAGCTTTCTACTAATGGGGTTAACAGTGTGCGATACCATTGTGTGCATTAATACGCTCTTAAGGTACGGATTGTACGCTTGTGTCAATTACATGGAATCTGGTAAATCGTACAGGGACTTATTTTATCCTATCATTTCATTTCCATCACGTCCTTTAGGACAAACAGGTAAAGTAAAGTAGGTAATTATTATTCTTCAAATTATTTGTAAGGGGACTCCCTTAAATTATACGAAATAAAGTAATAGCAAACCAATTTATTTTATAATACAATTATTATTATCACAGTATGTTAAGGTGGGATTTGAAGCTCTTATATTATTTGTATGAATTACAGCTCGAACGGCGTCTGTGTATTTTACTGTGGTGATAACTTTTGAAAGGTAATAAAGCCATTTAATGAATCTTTTAGAAATACTACATCTACCCAAGCATACCTGGCTCGGCGGCTTACGTGAATAATCAATCTCTATGTCTGCTGTCGGGTAGTGGGTTCGAATCCCGCTTGGGGTATAAGGCCAGAGGTTGTTTGTGCGACGCACGAATGGAAAGATAGATAAACTAACTATGGGACAATGGAACTATAGTATCTGAGAGGCCCTAGTGAAGGGGGGATTCCAGGTACAGTAGGGCAGAACCCCATCAGGCACACCTCGTGTGTGTAGTGAGGCTATGAATCCATCTAATGACAGCCTTTGACCTCTCGGCATTAACTAACAACAATGCCTGTCTCAGAGGAGTTGGCAATGGGCCCGATTATGTGCCTGAGCCCTGGACACCTTCTCTATCGAAGGTTGTTCGCCTCTTATAACAGAACAGAACAGAATACTACATCTACATTTCTTTTTAAGCTTACTTAGAAATCTCTATATGTGCCATTATTTTAGAGTTTTGGCTTATTGCCTAGTAAGGAGTAAGAATTATTCCGCCAAATTTAGCAGCATTGATACCCGAACGGAAGCATGCAGCGCAACCGACACTGTAGCTAACAGTCACGCATGCACACCAGACAACCCTAATAATACAATCTTTATAAATCTGTTCCGTAGTATAAAATAGATTACATACGAATCTAATAGAGTACTTTAGATAAAAATAGAATACTTCAAAATAAATAGAACATTTTAGATAAAAATGTGATTTCATAGGTATGAATAGTTCTTTTTAGATATGATTAAAGTTATTTAGATACAAATAGTATTGCAGAACTATTTATACCTATAATATCACATTTATAACTCAAATATTGTGTTTATTTTGAAGTATTCTATTTTTATCTAAAGTACTCTATTAAATTCTAATGTATTCTGTTTTATACTACGGAACAGTGCAACCTAATTAGGTTGCTAAATTTATAAAGATTGTATTATTAGGGTTGTCTGGTGTGCTTGCGTGACTGTTAGCTACAGTGTCGGTTGTACTGCATGCTTCCGTTCGGGTATCAATACTGCTAAATTTGGCGGAATAATTCTTACTCCTTACTAGGCAATAAGCCAAAATTCTAAAATAATGGCACATATATTATAAAATCAATAGCTATTAATCACTTTAAGTTACTCCATTAGAGATTCCTAGTTTTATTATAAATGACTTTGAAAGATAATCATTATAAATAAAATGGAAAATTGTACTAATTGTTTTACCAGCAAATTAGACTTAATTCTACGTGAAATACTGTATACTTTTATTAAATGTTAAACATAAACACCTGGAGTAAAATCATAACACTTCTTTGTAAAGCAAAGTAAACTACTTCTTGAGTTTAGAGTTTAACAAATCGGTTAAGCGCTGAAAATGATGCTTTTACAATGCTAAAATATTATTAAATACAAACATCATTGAAGGTTTGTTGCCGTCTGTCATCCTCACTATGTTCGGCGCTTACTGAAGTGGTCCAATGTTTGTGCTGCTTCTGTTGGCGTTTTAATTTTTTCTGTGGTTTACAATATTCCCAAGTGGTTTGAACACACTCTGGATTGCAATTTTGAAAAATCTATTTGTAAATACCCGAAAACAGAATTCAACACAAACTCCACATACAAAGTGGTTTACAAATCATGGATGCTATTTATTGTCATGTACATCACACCCTTTACTACTATTTTCGTATTTAACATGGCAATTTACAAAAAGGTAATATCATAGTCACATTGTATATTAATGTATACTATTCTTTACAAATAAATCCATTTTGTAATTCCAGATTCGTGAACTAAACAAAATTCGGTCCCAGAATCTAGGAGTTAGCAAAGACGAAACACTTACAAGCTTACTATTTGCTATTGTAATATCATTTTTCGTGTGTAACATTTTAGCAGGCACTGAAAACTTGATAGGAACTTTTGCTGATAAGCATGTAAACAACTACATCTTTTACCCAATTTTGGTTCCGATAACGAATTTTCTCTTGGTCTTGCACTCGTCCATTAACTGCCTCTTATACTACGGATTCAATCAAAAATTCAGAATGGAGTTTTGTGAAACGATCAGACTAATCGTTCCGAAAAGAATGATTAAAATGTGGGAAAGGAAAATATCTTATGAGAAAAGTAGCGAAACTGGAGAAGGGCAAGAAACAAGCAATGAAAGGCTAGATACAAGTAATGAAGGGCTAGAAATAACTAAAGAAAGACTTGTAATACGCAATGGAAGGCTAGAAATTGAAAAGTTTTAAATACCCAATTAAATGCTTGACAAATTAAACAACTGATAAGATTTGCTAGGTGTATGTAATTATATCAAAAATCTACAGCGGAGTGAAATTATCAAAATGGTTTCACAATCATAATTTAAAAAATATTTTCATGTTGGGTTGCATTATGCATTATTGAATACAGAATTTAATTACAGTTATTTCGTCTTTGAATGTCATATAAATTACATAACTATAAGTCATGTAAAATGAAATGTAAAATTCAAAAGTTATTATTAATATTATATTATTAATATTATTAATTCGCGTAAAGATATGTTAGTTTGCGTAATTTGCACTTATGTTTACCACAACACTACATTAATGATGTGCTATGGTGGCACTAGATTATGGTTAGTTGTACTCGATTACGATTACTCGTTTGTCTAAACCGCAAGGACGTAAGTATTGTATACAGCTATCAATATAAGGCAATAGAGATTTATATAACTCTGCTGTACGGCTATTTCAGACCATGGAACGTAATAATGATGTCTTCTTCTTTCTTTGAGTATTAAAATACTATATTTGCTTTAATGTAAATTAATGATTAATCACAGCTTTTCACATAAGAAATAAAGTGATAGACAACTGAAATGGCATCTGTTGTCAGGTTGTCATTTCCTTAAATGAAATGACTGGGGTTGCATATATTTTTGAAATTTCGAGAAATAAGTTTTAAAATTATTAGTGCACCAATTAAGTACAAGTAATTGAGCCCACCTTGGAACTGAAACTGAACCAGTGTAAGTATAAGTATAAGTATAAGTATTTATTGCCAATTTCCTTACAACAAGGCCCTTACATTGCCAAGATTGAATTAAGTTCGATTACAGTACATTATCATTTGATCATCATGAATAATTAATTAATAAGATAATAGGATACTTTCCGACCAGTATTAAGCAAATTATTAGGATTAAGTATAATAGTAAACAAATCATTACGATTAAGTATAATATTAAGCTAATAATTAAGATTAAATATAATATTAAGCTAATTATTAAGATTAAGTATAATATTAAGCAAACTATTAAGATTAAGTATAATATTAAGCAAAATTCTTAGGATTAAGTATAATATTACGCACATTTTCCGCCACATTTTTATTGCAATCTTTCAGTCATCGTCAAGTAATCGCATACTTTCATACAAATGTAGATATCACTTGAAGGGCCATTTCAATACACTTGGTTTGGGTCAAAATCAGTTGAAAACTGGATTGGACAAAAAACAAAACACTTTTTTTTTGAAGTTTTAAGAAAAATAGGAATTTTTCTAGATCAAAATAATTTTACTTTGGAGACGCCCCTAGGCAGTTTGAAAAATTCCAATCTCATTGAATTATTGATTGCATCGAATCTTTATCTAATAACTATAGTTTCATATTATCCTACATCTCGAATGGACTCAGATAACACAATGGAAAAAGAACTAAGTTTATACAAAGAATCTTTACATACACGCAACATAAATTGCAGACAGAATGGAACAGGATAGGATATTAGAATGTCTGCAATTTCTATTAGTAGCACCACTAATTCTTAACTTACATTAGTTTTGGCGTCACCATATCATATGAATGCCAAGCATATTTATATTAAATCGCTGAGTTACTTTTATATTCTAAGAAATATTCAATTGAAAACCATAGAAGTGATTACAATATTTTTGCCAGTGTGTATAGGTAGAGTCAAAATATTTAAACATGTACTGTGATTTAATCTATTTCAGAAATTAGAAGAGTTTAAAGCACATGCAAACAAATAACTTGTAGACAAGTATCAAGTATGTGGGTGAGTCTTACACCAATATTTACTACGTTAAGCATTTGATAATCCACATTTCCTTATAATTTACATGGGTTTTTGAAAATCATAAACCATGAGTTATTGAGTAAACTCTTATGTACATTCACGAGATTTTCCTTCATATGAATTGTTTATATGTTAGCGGCAAATCGAGAAATCAGGCAATTTCAAAAATGCCTAGGCAAATTGAGAAATGTGTACTGAGTTTTGGTTTCTGTGGTCAATTTTGAAGAAGACAAGTTAGCAGGTCATTTTAAACCAACTGGCATAATTCAAGAGTTAGGGTTAAATCAGAAAAACCTCACTTGAAATATGTGGACCATTTCATTTCTAAGATACATCATTTAATATGACGTAGCTCTTCAAAGTTAATAATTGTCATAATTTAAAAATGAAATGGTCCACATATTTCAAGTGAGGTTTTTCTGATTTAGCCGTGACTTTTGAATTATGCCAGTTGGTCTAAAATGACCTGCTAACTTGTCTTCTTCAAAATTGACCACAGAAACCAAAACGCAGTACAAATTTCTCAATTTGCCTAGTCATTTTTGAAATTGCCTGATTTCTCGATTTGCCGCTAACATATATATCATATTGTGGTAACTTTTAGATTAGGATGAGTTCAATTCCTTAGTCAAAACCACGATTACGTATATTGCGTTTACTGCCAGTACAACTTTATCATACTTCGGCGGACAATGTTTGCAAATACGCTTATCATTTATCATTATTTTACTTTATTTTAGGCCACACAAAATGGCAAACTAACTTCCAGCAGAGATATAGATATGTGACCACTTTCAGAGCAATTGTTAGATGAGCAATACAATATTTACACATAATATTAAGTACAGTTTTATTAAAAATGGATTCACGACTGAAAAACGATACAATTAATTCTTGTTTACAATTGAAAATAAAGAACTTTTCAGAAACGGCTGTTTCTACATTACTACAAGAAAACAGTTCTATTAACTCCGATGTTTTAAAGAATATTTCTCTCAATGAATGTATTGAGCAGGTGTCAAGATTGAATACCTATTGGTTCATTATTGGTGGCATTGGTTTAAGTTTACTATCCATCTTGGGAATCCTATTGAATATTCTTAGTATATTGACACTTAGAAGACCCCGAATGAAGTGCTCCATTAATTATCTTCTAATTGTGCTCTCAATTTCAGATACATTTGTATGTATCAACATGTTATTACGATTCGGATTCTACGGTTCATTTACTTATCTTCAGATTGCTAAACCCTACAGAACTTTATTTTATCCTGTCGTGTCAATAGTATTACGTCCCATAGGATATTCAGGTGCGTATTAATTACTAATAATATAATATCAAATTAATTCCTTTGAATAACTTGTAAATTACTTTTGATTAAATAAGATACATTTAATATTTCTAATTAATTATTACCATTTTTTGCAATATTTCGTGTTCAAAGTTTTCCCTAGCTTTCATGTACATCGTATTGTAAAATGTAAAAGTAGATATTGGGAGTATTATGGGACCTCAGATATCATATTTCATAGTATTTACTTGATTTGGTAAAATATTGATATAATTTAAATATATAGCTCTTACGACCTCGGTGTTTTTAACAGTGATGATAACCTTTGACAGGTAAAAAATTCATTTACTATTACTTATATATTTTTATGTTAATTGCAACCTTTTATTAGCAATTCCTCACTCTTTTGTCTTATTTAAAAATGAAGAGAGGTGTAATAACAATTAAATTGTAAATAATAAGAGCAACAATATTGTTACTAAAATAAAAAGAAATATGGAATATATTAAAACCCTATTCTTTATGTTCAGCTAAAAATGACAATGTGGACTTTTAATTTTTAAAGACACCCGAAAGCTTCTATGCTTAATTTCTCCTTACATAAAATATTAAAAAATAATTCTGTAACAGGTTTGTGGCTGTCTGCTACCCACTCCATGCTCGACGTTTACTGAGATTGACAAATGCAGTTGCAGCATCGGTGTTTGTGTTATTATTTGCATTGCTTTACAACCTGCCAAGGTGGTTCGAGCGGAAACTTGTGTACAACGATACAAATTTCGATTACCGAATTAGAGCAACTCCGCTAACGAAAGACATGACATACAATTTAGTTTACAAAGTTGGCAGTTTTTTCATTATAATGTATATTATACCTTTGGTTATCATTTTTGTCCTTAATTTCGCCATTTACAGAAAGGTAATTCTAAGACAATTGAAATGTTATGGAATGATCTTAAGACACATTAAAATATTCACTTTAATTTATTTACACTTTCTTTAAATAATAATACGCCAATGTCTTATTATGCATTGTTTTATAACACTTTCAGATTCGTGAACTACAGAAAGCCAGATTTTCAAAACTTACCAAAGAAAACGAAGATAAACTAACTAGCTTGTTGTTTGCTATTGTGATAACGTTTTGCATTTGTTACATTTTATCAGGCTTTAAAAATTTGGTGGATGCACTCCGAATAGAGTCAAAAAGTCATTATCAAAGCTATGTAATTTTAATGCCAACATCTAATTTTCTTCTAGGACTAATTGCATCCAGTAACTGTGTTTTGTATTACGGCTTTGGCCGAAAATTCCGCTCGGAGCTTTGCGAAATGTTGAGATCTTATATTCCAACAAGAATACTTCAGTTGTACAACAAGAGATTATCAATTGACAAAAGTAGCGAAATCTGCGGAAGCTATGAAATAGTAGCAATTAGCACTCCCACTACTCCAGTTTAATGTTACTTGCCAGTATTTATATAAGATGTTTTTTATTGCTTTTCTTAACATTAAATCGTAAGCTAAGCTCTATAATATTCCTGTTACTTTATATTCACTTTGTTCACCGAAATTATGATCGTAATATAAAATCATGAGCCGAGAAACTATTTTCATTGTAATTACATTTTGTTGTTTATGACGGAAATATTTTAAACAATAAAATCTGTAACTACGGAACTCGTGAAACCAATGACACTTACATAATACTATTATGCATGTAGTACAGTTACAGACACGAATAACCCGACCTACATTTTCCATATTGTGAATATTTCATATGCCTTCTTCGTATTTAAATTGTCTTTCCTTTGCAAAAGCGTATGTCGGATTCGTTCCTCTTACGGCTCATCAATACGGCATACGGGTGTGGGAGAAATTATTAACTTATTAACTTATCAGATGCTAACTTTACCAACCGGCCTTACTTTACGTGTAAAAGAGGCGAATTACGTGAACTGTATATGTACCTCAAGCGAAATTGTGTTTCTTTGTAACTAGGTTTCAGAGTGGACTTTTAATGGCTTAGCGGTTAGTTTAATTACGCCGTAATGGTTAGTTGCTAGGTAGTCTTTTGAACTGCGTAACGGAGTATATTGCCTTAATATTAGAGTGTGCTATTATTTAGGGTTAAGAAAGCTACAGCTACAGCTCGAGGTTAACTGTCTAGTACTTCTAAAGTAATTGTGGCACTTTATTGCATTCTTTGGTTTTGATTACTATTTTTTAAGTAGGTAACGAGAAGACTAGAATAGAAAATAGAAAACAATACTGAATACTCAAATCTATAAAGCAAAGGAACTCTAAATAAATCCCGTACTCAATATCTATAATATAATAATAATATAATAATAATAATAATAATGTATAATAATGTATTTTAGTACGTGCTGATTTATTTAATGAAATATGGATTCAAGACTAGGGAACGAAACAATTGATACTTGTTTGCAATTGAAAATGAAGAACCCATCAGGAACCACCGACTCTACAATGATGAACAGCAGTTCAATTGATTATGAAATTTTGAGAAATGCTTCTTTGCAGTTTTGTGGCTAGCAGATATCCTTATTGAACACCTACTGGTTTATTGCAGGAGGCATCGGCATAAGTTTTATATCTATACTCGGAATCACTCTGAATATTCTTAGTATTTTGACTCTCCGAAGACCTCAGACGAAGTGTTCCATCAGTACTCTTCTATTGGGCTCTCAATTTCAGATACTGTCATAAGCACCAACATTTTCTTTCGTTACGGATTGTTTTACATCTTTAATTATCTTCAGACTGCTAAGCGGTATGGAAATTTGTTTTATCCAATTGTTTCGATTGTATTACATCCGTTAGGATATACAGGTATACATAAAATGTAAATACTTCAAAAAAAATTTTTATTCCAATTTTTCATAAATGGATTCATTTCAAAATAACTCCAATTTTTCATACGCTAGATACGCTGAAATATATTTAATGCAAATTTTACAAACTATGTATTTTTTGGAATAATATATTATCCGATTGTTTTGTCAAAGTGAACGTTTCAACAAAGCTATCGAGTATATTATTCTTAGTCATATGCCAACCCAACATCAACCAGATATTTTATGTACCGACATTGATAATGTCCTTAACCTCATAAGGGGTAGCTCTATTTTAGCAGAATATGTTGCACTAATAAGCACGACGCTACATATTACAAAATCTTTATCTTACATTTTTAATACAAAAAATTTCTGAGTAAACCATCATTCTTTCCGGGTCTTTACGATATACTTTATTAGCTTTAGTAATTAACGTTAGGTATTTTTTTAGTAGCATTGAACATCGAAGAAACTCTTATTACCACAAAATAGGATATGCATCGAGGAAATTGGCTTTTAAACTGCTCATTGAAAGTACATATTTATATTTTTATCAATGATGCATAAATCTACTATGAATGCTAAAGTAGATGTATACTTCTTTATTTCAGTGAACTTTACAAAAGAACTACAAATAAACTATTTTCGCTTAAAAGTATAATCTTAATTCTAAATCAAAAAATTGTTTGTACAATACAGGTAAGCTCAATACATATTAAATTAACAATTAAACTCACACAAATATTAATATTTTGAGTAAAAGTAATGTCTTTTTAACGGAGTATATTATGTCATTTAAGTTTGATTGTTGTGAGATTTTCTGAGCATATAATCGACTGCTATTCGTGCAAATAATTTGGGAGTGAATAATTACTCTTAATAATACAATAGGAAATGAAGTCGAGATAGCCTTATGTTGTTGTTGATTTAGGCTGTAGAGGAACCAGTAGACATACTGGGCACATTCTCCTGGTACCGAGAATTAGCCTTTCTTTGGGCTTTTAATCTGTTGTTGTAGAAATACCCAAAGGCGTTAGCCCAACCACTACTGTTGGCGACGATAACCAAGACAAGGGGCGTGAAGGGTTCAAAAAATCCAAATAAACTTTCGACGACGAATATCGTATAGGCGATGGCAAAAGGGCAATACAAACACAATGCGATGATAACGAATGTTGTCAAACATTCAGCCGCAGAGGAATTCTGACCCTCTTTTCCTTTAGAATAAGAACCCATGGTCTTCTTCTGTGCTTCGATAACGCCTTTTATGCTACGGTAGCCGACCGTTGTACAAAGTCCATGAATCGTACATGAAGTGCAAATATAAACTCCTAAAGCAATGCCTTCATTAGTTTTCACATCCTGTAAATACCTGTGACAGCAACAAATTTCAATCATTAGTACATAACAAATTAACAATTATATGTGAAGTAAACTTTAAGTTGTAATAAATATATTTTACCAATAGCCCGAACATCCAAACGACCCTAATGGGTAAAATATTGCCACAGAAGACGAAACAACAGCTAATACTAACGCGTGCAATTTCCATTCCCCCTTTCCCAAGTTAATGGAATATTGTCGAACTATTTTCAGATATGCGTAAATGGCCAATGCGGCGTGCATCAATTGTTGATATCTATATAGTATGCATTCAAAATTTTATTTCTGGAACTTTCTCTGAATTATACGGAGCCTTTGAAATGACTATAGTGCCAACTCATACCGGACAACAAATTCAAAGGAAAATTACCTTTTATTTCAACTTTTTCTGGCTATACTAATTTTTCTTTTAGCTTTTTGAATAGACAATAAATTAATTTTAGGCAACTTGTATTCGTTTTAGTGGTAGAAAGAGAGGTTCGGTAAGATTTAAGTATAATGTTCTTGGCACAAAATGCTTTCAAGAATTCAATATTATTCTAATTTCATCATTATAACTAATAGTGTTCATTTGTCCATTAGGGAAAGCGTTCGGAAGTTGTACATGAAAATGAAAGTAAAGAAAAGATGAAAAACTGTCTACAATCTCAGTATGAAGAAATTGCTTTTGTAAGATAATTGGTGAAGCCTGTCAAATTCTAAAGGTACAAGCAGTATAAACACCCAAACACAAATACGTGTTTTTATATTCTGCTTGGTATTTGGTACAAATTATTTTCATATCATATATCATCCATATTGCTCAGTTTACTCAGCTTGAATTTGAAAATGAATTGACTACAAATATAATTTTTTTGATAAAACATTATTGGAAATTGATAGTATAAGTACTTACCCTAGAAAAAACCATAAATTGATACTCAATTTTGTCGCAACAGATGGGGCAGGGTATTTTTCACTTGTTACTAATACCATGTGATCTGTAAAATGTGATATTCCCCAAAGAAAATCAGCAATTGCCAAATAAAGCGGAAATCTGCCAGCAAAATCCCAATTCTCTTTCCGTAAACGACGCGCAATGGAAGTAATCACAACACAGCAGGATATCAACGATGTTGAAATTACAGTAAGAGCAACGCAATGAACAACGTAAAATGCCAAATAATTATTTCCTGGAATTGCCGACCCATAAGGTTCTATTTCTGAAATTTTCATTAGCCAGTCCACTGTTTTAGTGTCGGACAGATTTGTATGATCCATTATTGACTCACAGATAGTAAATAAAATGCAAAGGCTCTGCCAGGTCTAAAACCAAACTGTCATGAGTGTAAAGAAACCTCCCCAGTTTACGGCAGAATGTATTATTTCCGTTGCCGCCTACATGACATAATCGGAAAACCATAACTATACTAGTAATAACCAAATTATCATAGGGTCGTGAATATTTTCTGTTATCCAGTATTGTGTAGCCAAGGATTAGTTTCACCACAGCAGTAAGGAATGATTTATAATGCTTACTATAATTATCACATATCATACACAAATCTGTACATTTATTATTTAACTTGAATTATGTAAATAATAAATCTATGCATTTATTATTTAAGTTGAATTAATCGTAAACTTATTTAACAAGGCAACTTATGCGTATTCTTATTTATCAAAACCAGCGAAAGAAAATTTACATTTTTGCCAATTTTTACGGCAAAAGAAAAATTACATTTCTGGAAAACAGTATCCTGCAAGAACTGACTACAAGTAAACGAGTTTAATATCATTGGTGATGACGACAATAATCTTGTTGCGTTCGTCACTGAAATACTTCACTACTAAATATAGTACAATCTAGGCAAATTAACATTCTCTGAGGTCATATGTATCATTATACGCATTTAGCCGTAACAAGCTTCTATTTGACAGAAAAGAGGCCAACAGAAAAGTTAGTCACTGAAGGAAGTATAATTCTTAACATTACGCAGTAGAAGCATGGATTACTTACTGCTTAACATTAGGATGATGTGCTGTTAATGCATATAACTGGGTTTAATGACCCAGTAATAAGTTGTGCGGCACTAAAGGCGGTTAATTGAATGGATGCTGATCAAATGAAATAGGCGATAGTCACTGAAATGGAATACGACAAAAGTTCTTTAAGTAGTTTACACCACATTCGATGGGAATATTTTTATAATGGAATAACAAATTGTCAGCTTCGTTGATATTCATTCGTTGATTTACACAAAGCTGCTTGCTTTGAATTTCATCATGTTCAATATCCACTATTTCCACTATTATTCTCTGACGATACTTTGTTATGCCCAGTGATGTACTGGTTATTTCAATGTTTTTGTTTACCTTTTAGAATTCATACAACTTACACTAATAAAGATATTAATATAACATATTTACAATTGAATACAATAAAATAAAGTAAAAATAACTCCAAATTTGTTTGCCACATTGAAATTCTGTAAACGACTTACTCCACTTGGTGTAGTACTAGAAGTAGGGATTGGAGTAGTACTGGGAATGTCCGTAGTAGAAATAGTATAATCGACATCTTCCTTACAGTAATCATCTTGGCTTGTTGCGACAGCTATTTTGTGATCCCCTGCTCCATAGTAAAGGATCCATTTGCCTTGAAAGCAAATTAGACCCGTGGGAAAAATTAATTTCTCCATTCCGTCAGCACTAGTTTCGTATTCTTTATCTGCAATTAGGAAAGGAAGTTCGGATCGACCAATAAGTTGAGTGGGATCATTAGGAGCAAAAATTGCTTGTCCTGCTGAAAAGCTTCCATCTGGCAATCCATTAGGTGTTACATTTTTGCTGTTATACATCAGTAGAATACCATCGATTCTTAAAATTGCCTGAGGTCCTGGTTCTACGTGTCCTCTATCAAAGTAACCGTCTCTGGGTCCAAAAACCTTAAGTAAGTTCCCACTTGCATCAGTCATCGGTGACCATGTGATTAAATCAGTTGACTTTGCACAGTATACAGCATAGTCACCCCAGTACCAAAAGTACATCCAGTAATAGTCATTAATTGTTGCGGCGATGAATTCCCCTTCATAAAATTTAGTCACAATAGAAACAGATCTCGATTCGTACTCTCTGAATTCTGTGCCTTCGAATGCAAAACCCTTTTTCGTCCAATTCTTCAAATCTAGAGAAGTTGCTACTTTTAGTACGAAATCTGAACCGTCATTTCCGACATAGATCATGACGTAAGTTCCGTCTTCTCTTTTAACAACTCTTGGATCTTGACAACCTGCATACCATTCGATTTCCTCTTGGGATTCTGTAGTTGGGTACAAAATGGGTTCTCCGTCTGGGTCCCTTGTAAAATGAAAACCATCTTCACTTGTTGCTAACCCCAATCGAGAAGTTACGATGTCTTTATTATTTTCAGTTGTTTCAGGCGACAAAGCACGATAGATAAGATATACTTTTCCGTCTTTTACCACAGCAGTAGGATTTAAAACCCCTCCTGACTCCCAATGCTCAAGTTTTCCGGTGACTGGACACATAAACTCTGACGCATTATTTCCAATTAAAATTGGATTCGCAATGTCTTTTTCGAAAGGACCGATACCCCAGTCTTCGAATTTCAAATCTATTTGGATTAAAAATATTTTGTTTAAGTGTATATATAGTAATGGGTAATATCTTTGATTTATGGGCTCTAATGCTAGTTATTCATTTATAAATCTTAAATACTAAAATTTGAAATTATTGACGAATGTCAATGAAAAACGGCAGTTAGTAATGATTTAAAACTAGTATTGATTAACACTGCTTACCATTTTTGCTAAGCTCTCCACAATGTACGCTGAGTGGTGCAGTCCAAGTTATTACAGCAAACACTATTGCAATTATAATTTGCATAGTGTTTTCTTTCATTTTTGCAATGTTAGGAATACGTTACTACTTTTTATATTGCCAACTTTATTAAATTCAAAATATTCAAACGTTAACGCTGTTTGGTCAATGTACTTCGAAATTTCCTGGATTTTAACCACCTAAATTATTTAAAGGATTCTAAAAATCCTTTCATTTAGCAAAAGGATTGGCATATCATTTAATGAGAATTGCAAGTAAAGTTTAAATGAAGGAAAGAGCAAAAGAAGTAATATATAATACTATTTTGGATGACGTCATTTTTATTTCCATTGCCCAATGTTTTGTTATACAATTATTAAAAGATATCGTATCGCACCAAAAGAGTATTATGTAAGCCATCTGCAGTCGAAGAAGTTTATGTAACTGTAAAGTGGATCTGGATTATATTTAGCACCGTTTATGTAACAAAAAAGCTTCCAGGGTTTCTAAATGACTTTACTTGGATCACAAGTGTCTTATTTAACCGAAATACTTGGGACATTATATTAAAATACTTGCATTCATTTTATTTAAGCGTTCACAAAATTCAGATATAAGATTTTCAATGTAATAAGTGGGGTTTGACCTCTTGGTCTTATTATACGCATTTCCATTCAGCTGTTTGGGTTATAATATATCCATGCAGATAAAATGGAAAACGGACATAATAGAACCATATTTATGCGTGTTATAACACTGTTGGTAAATTGTGTCTTAATATCATGAAACGGTTTAGGGAGTACTTTTAAGTAAAAAGAATTATACATACAATACATAGTTGTTCAATTAATTACTACAATTGAGATAAAAACTTCAACATTAATTATTATCTTATCGAGAAGTATGAGCTCACAAATATAGTTTGCGTTACGGAAATCAATAATTAATGCATGCGTGAATGTTTGTTACGTAAACGCAGCACTTACGATTTTCTTCTGTCCATTTTGCACTTCTGGTATTCACAATGATTGAATTCCTTGCTTCCATTAAATTCGTCTTGGTATTCATATTTATTAATTATTCTGCAGGTGCAGTAGTTCAAGTAGAACAAGGACTGTTAAATGGAACATCTTTCATTTCCAGAGAAAACAAAAACTACTGGGGTTTTTTCGGAGTCCCGTATGCAAAGTCACCAGTGCGATTTCAGGTACTTTATTATTATATAACATGTTTTCTTATAAAAAGGAATGCATTATAATTAGTAAAATTTATGATGAAGATTTCTCTATCGTTTGCAATGCTCTTATCCTTTTAGTAAAACTCTTGATAATCTTTAATACTTTCAGCTTTCTGAAAAGCCATTGCGATGGGATGGAGTTCGAGATGCAACTAGGTTTGGATCTAAGTGTGTCCAAAGGGAACTTGTTTTGGGAAACGAGAGATTAGGAAATGAAAATTGTCTTTTTCTTAATGTGTACTCCAGAAATGTAATTTAAAAAGTTGTTAATTCTCATTTTTCTATTTCTGTTGCATAATTGTATGAAAATAGATTTGACTATTCTAAACCGACATAATAGTTAGAAGGAGAATTCCCTGTGCTTGTTTTCCTTCACGGAGGTGCTTTCGCATCGGGAAGCAGCAATGATTTTGGAGCGAAATTTTTTATGGACGAAGATGTCGTTTTGGTCACAATTAATTATCGAGTTTCTGTGTTTGGTAAGTGTATAAAAGAAATTAACTTTAAATTAAGAAATTAAAATTAAGAAGAATTTTTTGTGCATGGATCATAATTACTTAAAGGTTTCCTTAACACTGGAGATGGTGAGGTGGAGCCAAATGTGGGCTTAAAAGACCAAGTACTAGCTCTTCAGTGGATCCAAAAAAATATTCGGCAATTTGGAGGAGATCCCAATCTAGTGACACTTTTTGGAGCCAGTGCAGGGGCTGCTAGTGTTGATTTACACATTTTATCGCCAATGAGCAAAGGCCTCTTCAGCAAGGCGATTTTACAAAGTGGAGCAGCGATGAATCCGTGGGCCTTTTCTGAAAACCCCGCACCCGCTGCCTTTCAATTGGGTAAAGCCTTGGGTTGTCCAACAAGTAATTCAAAAGTACTTGTCAATTGCTTAAGACAAGAAGATGCAATCAACATTATCAATGAAGATTTGTCTGTAAGTACATCGAGTTTTCTTTGATTATACTATTATATTAACATACTAATTAAGCTACATTTATTAAAAATTTGTTGTTTCATTTTGATAAAATCCTTTGAACTGGGTATTTTTTATTTGAAAAATAATGAAAATGTCAGAATAGTATTTGTTTTCTTTAAATGATTTTTCATTTATTTATTTAGTGAACTTATTTTTATTTTTGTTTCCCCGTGAATGCTAGAAATTTAAAATTTTTACTGAAAAATGACAATGACTATCAATTATGAATTACATATTATCAAATATTATTATCAATCAGTGTGGATCAAATATTACGTATTACATTTGTATTCTATCTTTTGCCAGAAATGGTATGTAGATCCTTTAGTGCCATTTGGACCATCATTGGATATTCCAGGGAAAAGTTCCCAACTGTTTTTGCCTCAACCTCCATCAGTAATTCTAAAATCCGGAAACTATAATAAAATGCCCATTTCATTTTTGATTTGTTCGGATGAGGGTCTTCTTTTGCATTCCATGGGTAAAAACAATATGATTGGTGTGAAGCTAATTTAAAGTAAAGATTTCACTCTTAACCTTCTTGGCCATTACAACCTAATTTTCCAAAAAACAGCCTTATTCTTATCAAATGCAGATTACTGTAGTGTACTTATACTACAGTTAAGAATATAAAATTTGTAAAATGTACAGCTCTTTTAAAATGAGCTCTCTTAGATTTTGACATCTGCCTCAAATTTTCGCATTTCTTATAATATATTGAAAGTTTAATCCTGTGTAAAAGTTAAGAGTCAGTTTATACAACAATCTAAAAATTATTATTAATTTTCTACTGTCTTTTATAGCTGTTCTTCAGAGTAAAAATCTTACAAGAGATTTAAATGAAGACTGGCTCCGAGTTGCTCCAATAACTTTGGATTATGAAAGCTCTCCAAAAGAAGTTCAAAATTCAGTATCTGAAACTGTACGACAATATTATTTTGGAGATAAGCCTATCGGTCAATCAACTTTTGAAAATTTGACGAACTTGTATTCAGATAGATTTTTTCTACACGGAGTATACGAATCTCTACGAATGCATGCTAAAAACGGAGTTAAAATTTTCAACGGGGTTCTTTCTTACAAAGGAGAGGTTTCAACGTCGACACTTCTCGGCGAGAAAACTATTGTCGGTTTGTAATTAAGTTAAAACTGTCATTTTGTTCCTATATTACCGAAACAGAGTTTTATGCTTATGAATTTTGCAATGCTTTGCAGGAGTGACTCATGGAGATGAAAGAATTTATCTGTTCGACAATTCTCATTTTCCAGAATTTAAGCGTGGATCTACTAGCGAGACTGTTTCCATATCCTTAGTAAAATTATGGACAAATTTTGCTAAATATGGGTAAGCCTAATCCAAAACGGGTAATGTCAATAAAACCTTGTTCAGAATAGCAGTGGAATTGCATAGTTGCCTTTATTGTAACCGTCATACTAAATACAAAACCTTTCTAATATGAATTGCAATAATGTAGATATTAAATACTGTAATAGAGATAAATTAAATGAGCCTTAAATCTCAAAAATAATAAGTTTGCCTCCAAAATAATAACTTTGCCTGATACAAATGTTTTTATCTACTAAATAATATTTTAACCACAATTATCATTACACCAAATTGACAACGTACATTTACCTCAACTTATAAAGTGTTTTGCTAATATTTAATTTAAGATGTTGTATTAAATTCTAGTTAAATGCAATATTAGGGAATACTCATTATACGTTGAGGTAAATGTAGTTCTTAATTCGGAGTAATGATAAAAAGAATATTATTTACTGATAAACTTATTTTTATGAGAAAAAGTTATTGTTTTTGAGGAATCCAAAAGTTATATAACATTTTTAAAATAGGGACCCTGGAGATACGTGGGATAGAACAAAATGGAATCAACTGATGAATAAGGAAGTACCATACACAGGTGTGTCTTGGTTCAATCTTAACTTTCCAGCTAAGACTCTCAAAGATCCCTACTTTGAAAGAATGGAATTTTGGGATAACATTGTTGAGAAGTTTACAAAAAGCAACAATCACTCAAATAAAGAAGAATTATAAACTCTACAAGCATTACGTAACCGAATTAATAAAATTGAGAATTCAAAATGCTGTACCGCTTAAAAAATGAATTACCACAAAATGATCCGTGATTGACTGAACTTAGTAGTTTCTAAGATAAATTGACAATCTTTATGATGTTATTTCGAAGTGTAATAATTTAACTCAATTTTAAGGTCCTAAGGGTTAATGTAATAATAATAATATTTCTTTTCCCAAGAATATCCCGTTGGAGTTCGATATTAATTTATAAGAGTGATGTTTAATGTTTTTTGATATTGTAAAAAGATTCTGTTGTTCACACATTTCCTGGATTTCCACCACCTAAATTATTTAAAGAATTCTAAAAATCTTTTCATTTAGCAAAAGAATTGATATATATTTTAATACATGTTGCAATTAAAGTGGAAATGGAGGAAAAAGCAAAAGATCCAATATATAATACTATTTTGGATGAAGTCATATTTATTCCCAAGCATTACCCAACGTTTTGCCATACAATTACCTTTTAAAAGATATCTTTTTTTGCATAAGAGTATGTAAGCCATCTGTTGTCGAAGAAGTTTATGTAACTCTAAAGCGGATGTGGATTATATTTAGCACCCTTTATGTAACAAACAAATTCCAGGGTTTCTAAATGACTTTACTTGGGTCATAAGTGCTTTATTTAACTGAAATACTTGGGACATCGTATTAAAATAATTACATCCAATTTATTTAAGTGTTCATAAAATTCAGATATTTTATAAGATTTCAATGTAAAAAGGGTGGTTCTGCCTTGGTCTTGTTATATACATTTCCTTTCATCTGTTTGGGTTATAAACATCCAGATAAAATGGAAAACGGACATAATAGAACCATATTTATGCGTGTTATAACATACTGTTGGTAAATTATATCTTAATATCATGGAACATTTTAGGGAGTACTTTTCAGTAAAACGAATTACACGTGCAATACATAGTTGTTCAATTACTTTTACTGCAATTGAGGTTCAGATAAAAACTTCAACATTATTTATTATCTTATCGAGAAGTATGAGGTCACAAATATAGTTTGCTTTACGGAAATCAATAATTAATGCATGCGTGCACGTGTGTTAAATGTTACGTAAACACAGCACTTATTATAGTAAACACATTTTGCTGCTGCCTATTTTGCACTTCTGGTATTCGTAATGAATGAATTCCTTGTTTCCATTAATTTCTTATTGGTATTCATATTTATTAATTATTCTACGGGTGCATTAGTTCAAGTAGAACAGGGACTATTAAATGGGACATCTTTCATTTCCAGAGAAAACAAAAACTACTGGGCATTTCTCGGAGTCCCGTATGCAAAGTCACCAGTGCGATTTCAGGTACTTTAATTATGAACTATATAAAAGATACATTTATTTACAATATTTTGTTTTTATAAAAAGGAACGCATTATACAATTAGTAGATGACGAAGATTCCTCTAGTCAATTGCAATGTTCTTATCCTTTTTAGTAAAACTCTTGATAATCTTTAATAATTACAGCTGTCTGAAAAGCCATTGCAATGGGATGGAATTCGAGATGCAACTAAGTTTGGATCTAAGTGTGTCCAGAGAGAGCCTGTTTTTGGAAGTGAAGATTGTCTTTTTCTTAATGTGTACTCCAGAAATGTAATTTTAAAAGCTGTTAATTCTCATTTTTCGGTTTCTGTGACATAATTGTATGAATGTAGATATGTGCGTTATTACAAAGTGTGTTTTGACTATTATAAACGGACATAATAGTTAGAAGGAGAAGCCCCTGTACTCGTTTTCCTTCATGGAGGTGCGTTTGCGTGGGGAAGCAGCAATGATTTTGGAGCGAAGTTTTTGATGGACGAAGATGTCGTTTTTGTCACCATCAATTATCGAGTTTCTGTGCTTGGTAAGTGGATAATTGTAATTAAATACACAACACCATGAAGAATTTTTGTGAAAAAAGAATAAGAATTGATCTTTCTTAATAAAAGGTTTCCTGAACACTGGAGATGGTGAGGTGGAGCCAAATCTGGGCTTAAAAGACCAAGTACTAGCTCTTCAGTGGATCCAAAAAAATATTCGGCAATTTGGAGGAGATCCCAATCTAGTGACACTTTTTGGAGCCAGTGCAGGGGCTGCTAGTGTTGATTTACACATTTTATCGCCAATGAGCAAAGGCCTCTTCAGCAAGGCGATTTTACAAAGTGGAACATCAATGAATCCGTGGGCTTTTTCAGAAAACCCCGCACCCGCTGCCTTTCAATTGGGTAAAGCTTTGGGTTGTCCTACAAGTAATTCAAAAGTACTTGTCAATTGCTTAAAAGATGAAGATGCAATCAACATTGTCAATGAAGATCTGACTGTAAGTAAATCGAGTTTTCTTTGATTATATTAATATTCGAAACTTTATTATTAATTTTTTATGTGGTACTCTTATATAGGTAATGCGAAAACTGTACTATAATTTTCTAATTATATTTGGAAAATAATGAAAATCTGAGAATAGAAAAAAATATTATTTTTCTTTAAATAAACTTCCACTTATTTGTTTGTATATTTATTTCATTTCCTCATGAATTTAGCTTTCCTCTAGAATTTTAAAATTTTCTCTGAGGATAGTTTGGATCAATTATAAATATAACATTTGTATTTTATTACATTTCCACTAGAAATGGTATGTAGATCCTATGGTGCCATTCGGACCATCATTGGATATTCCAGGGAAAAGTTCCCAACTATTTTTGACTCAACCTCCATCGGTGATTCTAAAATCCGGCAACTATAATAAAATACCTATTTTATTTTTGATTTGTTCGGATGAGGGTCTTCGTTTGCATTCTATGGGTAAAAACTGCTAATTTATTTTAATATATTTAATAATAAACTGCTAATTTATTTTAATATATTTAATAATAAACTGCTAATTTATTTTAATATATTTAATAATAAACTGCTAATTTATTTTTATTGTGAAGCTAATTTAAAGTAAAGATTACGCTCTTAACCATCTTAGCCATTCCAACATAAATTTCCAAAAAACCGCCTTAATTTTATCAAAGACATAAATGCAGATTACTGTAGTGTCTTTATATTATACTACAGTTAAGAAAATAATATTTGTAAAATGTACAGCTCTGTTAAAATGAGCTCTCTTAGACTTTGACATTGAAAGTTTAAAAAATCGTGTGTAAAAGTTAAAGAGTCTGCTTTCTACAACAGTCTAAAAATTAGTATTCGTTTTCCAACTGTTTTATAGCTGTTCTTCAGAGTAAAAATCTTACAAGAGATATGAATGAAGACTGGCTCCGAGTTGCTCCAATAACTTTGGATTATGACAGCTCCCCAAAAGAAGTTCAAAATTCAGTATCTGAAATTGTACGACAATATTATTTTGGAGATAAGCCTATCGCTCAATCAACTTTTGAAAATTTGACGAACTTGTACTCAGATAGATTTTTTCTACACGGAGTATACGAATCTCTACGAATGCATGCTAAAAATGGAGT
Organism: Yoshiicerus persimilis; assembly: GCA_020352615.2. Lineage (NCBI taxonomy): Eukaryota > Metazoa > Arthropoda > Collembola > Entomobryomorpha > Tomoceridae > Yoshiicerus > Yoshiicerus persimilis. The sequence goes on along the minus strand of CM036940.2, from coordinate 64,752,632 downwards.
GAAAATTTTCAATGGAATTCTTTCTTACAAAGGAGAGGTTTCAACATCGACTATTCTCGGCGAGAAAACTATTTTCGGTTTGTAATTAAGCTAAACCTGTTATGGTATTTTGTTCCTATATCACCGAAACAAAGTTTTATGCTTATGAAATTTGCAATGCTTTGCAGGAGTGACTCATGGAGATGAAAGAATTTATCTCTTCGACAATTCTCAGTTTCCAGAATTTAAGCGTGGATCTACTAGCGAAACTGTTTCTAAATCTTTAGTAAAGTTATGGACAAATTTTGCTAAATACGGGTAAGCCATGCAATTCGAGAACGGATAATGCCAATGATGATTTGTTCAGAATAACAGTGGAAATTCATTTTATTGAAGCATTTGCAAATATAAGACCTTTCTGATATGAATTGCAATAATATACCTGCAGATATTAAATGGGAATAAATTAAATGCGCCCCAAACTTGAAAAATAATAAGTTTGCCTCTTAAGAATGTTTTATCCCGTAAATAATATTCTAACCAGAACTATCATTACACCGAATCAACAACGTACATTTACCTCAACTTATAATGAAAAAAATTTCAATATCAGAAAAACTCATTATACATTGAAGTAAATGTAGTTTTCGAGTTCAGAGTAATCACAATTGAGGCTGGAATATTATTTAGTGATAAATTCGTTTATATGAGGGAAAGTTATTGTTTTTGAGGAATCCAAAGGTTATATAACATTTTTAAAATAGGGACCCTGGTGATGCGTGGGATAGCACAAAATGGAATCAACTGAAGAATAAGGAAGTACCGTCCACGGGTGTGTCTTGGTTCAATCTTAACTTTCCTGCTAAGACTCTCAAAGATCCCTATTTTAAAAGAATGGAATTTTGGGATAACATTGTTGAGAAGCTTACAAAGAGCAAGAATAACTCAAATAAAGAAGAGTTGTAAACTCTACAAGCATACATTTTTTTAGATTACCAATTTTCTGTAGTACCACTAAACAATAACTGCAAGATATTCGCAATTCACATTGCAGACAGAAAATGCACACAAAATTATTATTACCTAGCCAAATTAATAGAATTAAGAATTCAAAGTGCTGTATCGCGTAGAAAATTAGGTTACCACAAAAAGATTGACGATTGACTGAACTTATTGGTTTCTAAGATAAATTGACAATCTACATGACGTTAATTCGAAGTTTAATAATGTAACGCAGCTTTAAGGAACGTTAGGGTTAATGTGCTATATTAATAATAATATTCCTTTTGCCGAGAATATCCCGATGTAGTCTTTTATTACATTATAATAAGATTGATATTTGATTAAGTTGTGTAAAAAGATTTTGTTGTTCTGCTCACACGTCTCATTCTGTACGTAATTCAAAGACGGAATTCTCCATTCCCTGAGAAATATAATCGATTATTAGAAAACTTTTTCAAATGATTATTAGGTTACTAGCACACTGGTTTGCAATTAAATATTTCATTTTTTATTACCCAAGATCAAAACGAATTTCCGACTGTTGCATTCTGCAATATTTGCTTTTCCATATATAAAACTGGCCCTTAAAATATTTCCACATCCCTGAACATTGACATCTCCTATAGCCACTAAGGAATCTATTTTGTAATTATTGCCGTCTATATTGACAAGACCTTGTGGTATTTTAGAGAAAAGCAGAGTGCCACAGCAAGACTCCTTTGAAATATTTAATGAACTCATGGTATTATTCTCCAAACTGTTCTTCTCTCCTTCTTTAATTGTAATTGATGTCTCGTTACTTTCAATGTCTAATTCTTTCAGGAAATTTTCGTTTCCATTTATTACAACGCCTTCCTTAACTTCTCGGATTACAATCTTCTCTAAAGCATTCTGATGTCCTTCGATGCTGAAAGCAATATCTGCATTTCTAACATGCACATTCTCTATTCGGAAGAAATTGGCTTTAATATCGAATGCTGTCCCTGTGCCACTGGTAATCACTGTGTCTCCCTTAGAATAATGCGTCCCCGTTAGGATAATGGATTGTCCATCCACACCGCTATTTGAAATGTTGAAATTTCCAATATATTCCTTAGGCTGAAGCACAATGACATCTCCAGGAGTCGCCTCGTTGATTAAAGATTGCAATTCTGCGGATGTTGTAGGATAGTAAATTGTCATTTCAATTTCTTTTGCAAAAAGCAAAAGAATTTGAGTAAATATTAAGAACATTGCGTCCATCGTGGAAATAAAGATAATCTACGAACAAAAAATTCACAAATTTAGGGCAATAGTTTTGAAAATACGTATTGTAGCGATTCAATAAATAGTAAAAATTACTTCAACCTTTTCTTGAAAATAGGTTTCCATACCTTAGCAAAATTAGTATCAGTATTATCGCAAAAACTTTTATTGAGTTAATATTTTATGTGTCTTTAACCCAGTGTAAATCTTTACTGACTGTAAAATTCATCTTGCGTATATGTAAGTCACCATTTATGAGCAACTAGTTGAAAAACAGACATCAATTTCATTGAAAATTAAGTAAACATGCATGTGTTTATAGATAGTAAATCTGGTCCTTGGGGCCTAAAAGCCCTGTTTATAAGAATTTAGGTCTATCTACTGTTACAGAAAAAGGTACACATATGGCCTGTTTTGAACTATCTCCTTATCTACATGTAGTAATATATTTAAAGTTGACATTTCTCAGGGATCTTCTAATTTACTATTTACATTGAAAGTTAAAATCCTTGAGTAAAAATTAACAATAGTTTAACCAAAGCTTACGATTGTGAATCTATCATCCCTAACTTCTTATCACTGTTATTCAAAGTCCTACAAGAGATTTAAAGGAAAATTGAATCCGAATTGCTCCGATAACTTTCAATTAGGAAGGATAAATATCACTAATGTACTGTATAATAATCGCAAGTTACTCAGCTCTGACTTTTGGGGCTAATTACTACACCATGAAACACATTGAACTTATGTCTAGTAATCGGTTGTGGAATACTTTTGTATTATATTTATACTACTTATAGCAATAATAGCATAACACTTATAAATATGAAGCACAAACAAAAATAAAATGCTTTATTTGCCAGGACGAACAACATGAAATGAAAAATTCCATGTACAACAATTGCTTCACCAATCTTTCCCAGAATAGAAAGGGAAGGCAAAATAAGTATATGCCTATTACAAACACTTTGATTGCCTTCTAAAGTAAATCAACTTTGTCAACCTTTTCAATTGTGTACATAGCTGTGGGCAATATTAATTCATTAATTTGTTAATTTAAGACAATCTTAATTTAATGTGCAGCCACAGGTTGTGGCTGCATATTAAGTCTAAACTTTTGGGTACAATATTTTAAAGTTATCACAATATTATGGTTGTACAGAATAATCATCTATACCTCAAGCCTGAAAAGGAATACATTTAATGTATTCTATTTTTCTGGGGAACCATTATGAATGTCTGTTGTCCCTTTTGTCATAGAGTCATAGTTTTATTAGGACAGGTGTGTAAATATTGACAACCAATTTATTTTGCTTCCAACATATCCGTAATGAAAGTTGCTATTTCACTCAAAAGTTTACGAAACTCTTCTCGTTCTTCCAAGTCAATTCGTGTCACTTCCTGCACTAATCGGTGCACATGCAGATATTAATTTTTCTTCCGAGAAATTTATCATCGAATATTTGTAAAGGAGTCCAAAGAAATTGTTAATAAGCCAAGCATTTTTGAATTGTATTTCATATTTGATTTGATAATTTCGTGAGTTATATTGTAGTGATGTAGAAAAACTCTATAATGTCAACAATATTATTATAATTCCATTAATTCCTGGTGTTGAATTTTTAATCGATCGATTGTACTTTGTTTTGTACTATGAGTAAATAGTAAATAACAGAAAGGTAATTGAGGCATTGAGGGAATCTAACGGTCGTTGGTTCGATTCATACTGTAGCCTTTTTTGAACTATTTTTTACTCAAAGCACAAACGATGAATCGGTAAATTAAATATTCAACACTAGAAATTTGAGCCACTAAATTTGAGATTCTTTCTACATCGTTACATCTGCGTTTAATTATTTGGCTTGTACGTTATAGGCTGACCAGGCGTCCTTCTTTTTGGACCCTGTCCTTCCGTCCTAAAAATGTCCTTCTTTGGGGAAAAATGACTATATGTAACAAAATAATTTCTTCATGTTTTTGTAATTACTAACATTGATATATTGCCTTAAAGTACTTACAAATTTATTTTAAGTCATTTTCTCATTGTTTTTTACAGTTTGCAAACAGAAGAGTCGTAATTTCGAACGGTGTTTCATAGCCAAATTAGGAAATATCGACTCCCAAGAATACTTTTACAAGAAATTGGCTAATTTTGAAAAAATTGACTTTATGTAATATTGTGCGCCATTTTGCGGACATTATATTCTAAATCAACGAAAATTTAAGAAACTTGTTAAAGTGGGGAAAGAATATTGCGCTTCGCGCAAATGATATTGAAATTTTCCTTATATTTTGCGTCTTTTTGTCGGGGCTTCACTATTCTAAGATCGGCGCTATTGAAAATACCCCGGAAAACCACTTCCCGCAAACTGCGTCAATAAACCACGCCCACAAACCACGCCCCTAGCCCTATATTTTTCATTACGTCAAAGTGTCCTTCTTTTGGGCCAGGAAATTATGGTCAGCCTAGGACGTTATTACAGATTTAATTCGCCTATATTTTCAAAGTAAAATTGGCTAAATTGGGCTTGCCGGAAGGCACTTTTGTTCTGAGCTTTAAATGTGTTTAAGTTGTTATTTTTCAAAATGTAATTTGTAATTTTGAATGTAATTAGACTGGGTAATTTGTAATTAATTACAGTAAATGTAATTGTAATTGTAATTCATGGAAAAAAATTGTAATTGTAATTTGTAATTAGAAACCCAAGTAATCTGCCAAAACTCTGCATATTAATGATGTGAATACCGTCAAATAAAATTTAAAATGAATATCGTTCTATGATTTATTTATGTGAACGTTGCCTGTCTCTGCTTGCGTCTATTCTCGAAGTCCAAGTCCAGATAGTCTAGCTAGAAGTAAGCTCTGCTTCTGCTGTTGTGGTGAATCTGCTGTCGAAAGCCAACTCACAACGCCAGTTCTATTTACCTTACAACACGGCAGAGAAAGGTTTACAAATATCGTCTGAATGTTTTCAATGTGTTCATCACCTCTAATTATTTATCCAGATTCTTATGCATAATAACTTTGAGAAAAGTGCCAATTAACGACCAGGGCAATTTGAAGGGATGGTATAACTTAATCATAAGTAAGTAGAGATTTTTACGTTCACTTAGCAGGTGGTAGTTATAAAAATTAGCCAATTATTTTGTAGAATTTTACGATCCTTATTTAAGATCTGTAAGACCTGCAAATCCGATTATTCTGCATACTGCGTCAGTTGGTTATAAGATATCCATACTAAGAAAAGAATGAAACGCTAACAATGGTGAATTAATAAAACAAAGAAAATCTTCATGGTGGACTAACTGAACGGAAGATTTCTTCACGGTCATAACATAAAGATTTCTTTTGTTCGACTGCGCTCACCACTCTTTTCCTGCAACGTCATGACTCTCAACTCACCTCTCATCTCTCCTTATTCCAATACCTCGCCTTTCCTTTTTCAAAACCTCACCTCTCACTCCAAATTGAGAGGTGAGTTAAGGGATTCTCACCTCTCTATAAGTAGAGGTGCCCATAGCCAGAGATTGTTTAGGTGAGTATTGAGAGGTAGCCTCTCACCACTCTTCACGTCAAGACTCTCAACTCACCTCTCCTTTTTTCAAAACTTCACCGTAACCTCTCAACTCACCTCTCACTTCTCCTTTTTTCAAAATCTCACCTCTCATTCACTCCTCTCAACTCTCATACACATGTGACCATACCTCTCACTCTCACATCTCACTTCAAAATGAGAGGTGAAGGAGCAAACCTCTCTTCAATTGAGAGGTGAACAGCTATTTCGACCTTTGACAACGAATAGCGATTTTGCGAACAATGGTCAATGATAAATATTATGGGCTTTCTTACACAGGTGAGGAAATACGCTATAGTTTTACTTGGGGTAAACAACTATTATTTCACTAGAATTGGACAGTTAGCTGTAGTTCGTGGTACAACTGGAACGAAATTCTTTCGATTGTGGCAAAGTAAGATCGCAAGCAAAGTGGTGTTGCTACAGCAGTTGCTATTGTCCATAGTCTCAGTTTGACTGCAATCGCAACTTTGCTATGGTTGTCAAAGTAATAGTGAATTTCAATAGCGCTACTACAAAACACTATTCTCATTCCTAAGTTATAGCAAAAATCTGTCGCGAAGTTAGCACAAACATAGGGCTACCGCAAATCCTTACCACAATGTTATTAGTAGGGAAAATCATTTTTACTCTAGCCAGAGCACTCGTTGTCATTGGAAACTAGACCATCGGTAAAGATATTTGAAAGACTATCGCAAGCCATCATGTAACCAAAGGGGTATCTCTCCTTCAACAAACATAGCAAACTTGCTAAGGCGCTGCTAACTGACGTAAGAATAGTGAATATTTTTGCCGTCGCAAGTTGACCATGGCAACATTTGCGATATTGCAAACTTGCCACAATCGACAGAATTTCGTTCCTGATGAACACACTATGCAAATCGTACTAACTAGTACTAAACTAGCTGAAACTGAAATGTACAATTAATAAAAAAACGGAAATTGTTTTTACAGGAATTTCTTCAAAAACTTGATTTAAAGGAAGCCGGACAATCGCTTAAAATTGGACCCCATGAAGAACTCAATGGATCAACAGGAACAGGACCCTTTACAAATGCGACGGAGCGGTTGATAATGATGAAATACATTGCCCAGTACCCTCTCTGCTCAAAGTTGGGAATAACTTTACTTAACGAGGGACAGTATGATAAATTATTCTAAAATAATGGAAATGGAGAAAATGGGAAACTCCATTTTACGCATTCTAGAAAGTGCAAAAACTAAAAGACAACCCATTACTCTGAAGAAAGTAACTTATTACAAGACATTCTCTCTGAATTCCAATTAAGAAAGGAAGTTTAATAAACAGTTCAGTAACCAATAGAAAGCGTTTACATCTGCTGTGCTGTAGTCCTGTAGAAATTCGACTAAAGTTAATTAGGTAATGAAGGTAATATTCCGTTTACAACAACACCCTTCTTAACGTCTCGGATTGCAACCTTCTCCAAAGCATTGTGAAATTGTGATGTCCTTCGATGCTAAAAGCTATATTATCTGCACATCTAACTTGCAAATTCTCTATTCGGATAAAGTTGGCTTCAATGTCGAATGCTTTCCCTGGGCCACTGGCAATCACTGTAGCTCCGTAAGAAGTTTGTGTCCCAGTTAAGATAATAAAATGTCCATCCACACCGTTAGTTGAAATATTGAAATGTCCAATGTATTCCTTTTTTGGCAGAAGAGAAAAGATATCTCCAGGCATCGCTTTGTTGATCAAATAATGAAATTCTTCAGATGTTGAAGGATAGTAAATGGCCATTTTAATTTCTTTTGCAAAAATCAAAGGAATTTGAGTAAATATCAACAAAAAAGCGCCCATTATAGAAATTAGGAGAACCTGTGGAAATAATATTAATCAAAATTGAAGTTGTACTGAACATTTTTAGTGTTCACAATTACATATTTAGAAAATTATTGCATCATTTAGTAAATATGTAATTTCATAAAAGAAAAGTGTTTCGCAATGTGGAAAGAAATTTTGTGATGAGAAATGTATAAAATACTTTCCTTACTTTCAAAATAAATAGACTCAAGCATTTTAACTAACAATACAATAAATAATTAAGGTTTTAACCTTACCTTCTTAAAAGCCTTTCCAATTAAAAAAATGATAGTGATAGTATAATAATATTATAGACAGAGTCAAGTTTTCATTAGTCTTTAACCAGAGGCAAGTTTTATCGACTGTCAACCTCACCATGTGTAACGCAAACGTGCTTTATAAATGGGTTTGCTCTTGCAGCTTAAAAATCTTTTCTAGGAAAGGTAGGTCATTTATAAACTGGTAATTTCATTTCAGGAAATGAAATAAGCTTATACATGTCACTCTTAATGCAATATCTCCGTAATATTATATATGTATTGTAGAATTTGTCTACAGTTAGTCAGTGGAATAATAAAGGTAGGTACTAATTATTAATGACAGACTTAGATACACAACGCAACGGTGAAATCAACTTAGGCAATGTAAATTACCAATTTCGTTATTTAACGTCATTTCTAGTCCAATAATTTATATTGGATAAATTAATGCCCCCAGTACCATAAATATTTAGTGTACTTATTATAGGACGTGTGATTATAATTTCCAATAGTAAAACATACGAGCATTATCAATTTTTGGGATTCCGGTACAGTTTATTGTAATGTACACAGTTTATTTTAATTACTTTAATTGGATGTCCTAATTTTGTCATTAGAATAAATTCGAGCTATGCTAAATGTGTTGGCAATTATTTCATGGATTAATAACTATTTATCATAATGCTTTTATAAAAGAATTTTGAGTTCATGTGCATTTTATTTATTGTACAATGAATTCAGTTCAATTCAGTATGTCAATTTGTTACATAGGAATTTTATGATAAATTGGCTTGAAGGTATAAGTAAAGAGGATGATCAGGTTTTCCAAGAAAGTTTCGCATAAATATAAGAAACAACATTTATGTTAGTTACTAATAATTAAATAAAAAATAAATCTTCAGAAAATGTATAATAAATAAATAAATATTACAATCAATAGTTTGATTTTTAATTTTTCAAACTTATCCAAAAATCTGGAGGTAATATTCTGTAGTGCCAACATTTTAAGGTAATAAACAAATAAGAAGTATAATTTACAACGGAAAAAAGTAAAATGGAATGGTAGTAACTGCAATTTTAGTAGCCATGTTGTAATCCCTCAAGCTTCCTACTCCGCCTGGAGTAGTAGTATCCACATCTTCCTTGCAGTATTTGTCTTGGTTGGTAGCAACAGCTATTTTGTGATCTCCGGCACCGTAGTACAGTATCCATTGGCCTTGAAAGCAAACCAGACCTGAGAGGGAAATTAATTTAACTCCATATGGATCTGTTTCGTATTCTTTGTCTGCAGTTAAGAAAGGAAGGTCTGTTTGAAATTCAAGTTTGGTGGGATCATTAAGAGCAAATATTGCTTGTCCTGCTGAATAGCTTCCGCCATGCGATCCCTCAATCATCATATCTCTGCTGCTATACATCAGTAGAATACCTTCCGTTCGTATTATCGCTTGAGGTCCTGGTTCCACATGTTCACTATCAAAGAAACCGAACCTGGGCTCAAAAACCTTAAGTAACATTCCATTTTCATCAGTAACTGGTGACCACGTGATTAAATCCGTTGATTTTGCGCTGTATACGCCGTTGTTCTCCCAATACCAAAAGTACATCCAGTAATAATCATTTATTGTTGCAGCGATGAATTCCCCTCCGTAGAATTTAGTTACAACGGAAGCAGATCTGAATTCGTACTCTCTAAATTCTGTGCCTTCGAACGCAAAACCTTTTTTCGTCCAAGTCTTCAAATCTAGAGAAGTTGCTACTTTCATAGCGAAATCTGAACCGTTATTTCCGATATAAATCATGACGTACGTTTCGTCTTCTCTCTTCACGACTCTTGGATCTTCGCAACCTGCATACCATTCGTTTTCCTCCGGAGATTCTGTAGTTGGGTACAAAATGGGTTCTCCTGCGTCTCTTGTAAAACGAAAACCATCATAACTTGTTGCTAATCCCAACCGAGACGTGACGTTCTTATTATGTTCCGTTGTTTCCGTCGACAAAGCACGGTAGATTAGGTAGACTTTTCCGTCTTTTACCACAGCAGATGGATTTAGAACACCTCCTGATTCCCAATGCTCAAGCTTCTCGGTGATTGGACACATAAACTCTGATACATTAGTTCCACTCAAAATTGGATTCAAACTGCTTTCCTTTTTGAAAGGACCAATTTTCCAGTCTTCGAATTTCACATCTAGTTTTTTTTAAATTTATAAGACTTTAGTAATTTTCAGATTCCACATACTTATTTGTAAGTTATTCAACATAAATGAATGTGAAATAGATCGCAACTTCAATTTTCAACGAAATGAATAATAAGACATTATATTTTATTATGCATATCACAATACATATGCATTAGGGTCTGGTAGGAATCATAGTATACGAAAACTGAACTTTCTTGAAACCTGCTTCGGGCCTACTTTTAACAGAGAGGTTCAATTAAGTTAAAGGTACTACAAGGTTTCCCTGAATGGTGTAACTGTTATTTATCAGTTTTATATAATGCATGCAATTATTCAAAAGGACTGTATGCAAATACTATTTAAGGAAGTTTGGATCAAAATATGCGTACAGGACTATAAAAATACTAGTACCATTTAACTATGCTAGTTTTTAAAGCCCCTCATATATCAAGCCCCAATCCTAAAAAGCCCCATAATGCCATCGCTGGTAGGATAAAAAAAGGTTTAATAGAGATACAAATATATGTGTAGTTTTAATGTAAATACTACAGAAAACGAAAATAAATATACAAAGAGGTATTCACCATTGCTGTGAAGCGCAGTAGCACGAAATATTCCTGTAAACACTATTGCACTGATCATTTTCAAGACAGTAGTTTCCTCCATATCAATAATATGAGATTTTTTCTTTATAAAAATCAAGTTTATATATTTAAAATTGAGTTGATTGTTTTAAATAATTCTTGTTCTGGAACAAAAACAGATTTATATCTGAAGCTAGCAAATATAGCAAAATGGCTTTAGGACTTTGAGTCAGGACAGAAATTTCAAAGTACCAACACAATTCGGTGTCTCATTGCAATAAGGCAAAGATAAAACCATTAGCAAATATGTTTTATTGTTTACGCTGATTAGTTTGATAGGTATCCATATGGCACTGAATATTTAGCAATGACGTGCAATAGGGTTTACAGTTTACATACTATGGTATATTTATACATAAAAAATTTATTTATTTAATTTTTATTTTAAGCTGCTATTTTTCCCTCCCCCTGTGGGGAGTCCTTTTTTGAACCTCTTTATTTTAAAAAGACATGCAAGTTTAATTTTTAATAATATATAGTTAATAAAATTTCAAATTATATGAATATTCTCCAGCAGATATTTCAGAAATTGCGCAGCTAAAATCTACACGTTGTCCATCAAACACACTATCCCTGGAATTATTGCAATTGTCCGTAATGAAAGGTGGGTCGTTGTAATGTAATGCCAATCTGTATAGTTTATCGATTCAAGAATGGTTATCAATCCTCATATATGTCTACCTACAAATGAATATTTGGAGTTTGAGAAAGAGAAACAATTCTATTTGCTGAAAGTATATTATGGAAATATATGAAAGCATTCTATTTAGATTTAGCAAATGATGGCATATTGCTCCATAATGACGGCACCGAAAATGGTAAAGCAACAGATAAAATTTCATGTCTTTGATAACTGCCATGTAATATCAATCAATAATGAAAATCAAGATTTTCCTAACAATGTTATAAGCCAATCGATTGGCAATAAAGAATTATGCATTTATTTTAAAATCTTGCACATTCCAATGAACACTTAAAAGATAATGAATAGTAATAGGTTTGTTTAAAAGTCGCTATTACATAAAATATGAAGGATAGTTAGATTACTTGAAATGATTACATAAAATATTGGGATATGAGACACCTTTTATACTTGAAACTAGAAATGCTTAATGGGATTTTAAAATTGACAGCATACTCCCGAAAAATATTGAAAGCGAAAGTACTACAAAAGTAAAAGCATGTTCAAATAAGTTTAGAAACATGTATTTGTACAACTGCAAATGAGATAGTTTGAAGTTCGTTGCATTCGGCAATATTTGCTTCTCCATTAATTCTAACAATTGATAATTTTCCACAGCCTAAAATGTCAGCTTTTCCGTTCATCGAAACCGTTAGTATTAAATAATTGTTTCCATCAATGATAACTGGTCCATTTATTGTCGCCATCTCCACCACACCGCAGCATGAATCATTTGAAAGGGTTAACGAAGGAATTATTACTTTCACCAACTGGTTTCCTTCTCCTTTTTCAACAGTGATTCCATTCTCGCCACTTCCAATTAAAATGGATTCTGCAGTATTATTACTTCCTTTTATAATAATACCGTTCTTGAAATTATCTATTTTTATTGTCGTTAAAATGTTGTAGTGCCCTTCGATTGTGATGCCCGTTTGCTCTCTTTTTAGTTGTTCCAATTTACTCCCTTCCGGTTTTCCAACTGAAGTTTCCGATTTACTCCCTTCCGGTTTTTCAACTGAAGTTTCCGATTTGTTCCCTTCCGGTTTGTCAAGTGAAGTTTCCAATTTACTCCCTTCCGGTTTGTCAACTGAAGTTTCCGATTTGTTCACTTCCGGTTTGTCAACTGAAGTTTCCAATTTACTCCCTTCTGGTTTTTCAACTGAAGTTTCCAATTTACTCCCTTCCGGTTTGTCAACTGAAGTTTCCAATTTACTCCCTTCAGGTTTTTCAACTACTGAAGTTTCCAATTTACTCCCTTCCGGTTTTCCAACTGAAGTTTCCGATTTGTTCCCTTCCGGTTTTTCAACTGAAGTTTCTAATTTACTATTTGCAACTTCAATGGACACAAAAGTGTTATTGCTTCCATTTACGACAATCCCTTCGTGAACATTAAGTATTCGTACTTCATCTAGAATGTTGTAATTTCCAGTAATATTAATACCCACTTCTTGTTTAAGAGGAACTGTGGTTTCAACTTCATTGGTCTGATTTACAGTGGAATTCAATGTTGCGTTTTCTGCTATGATAATATCCTTCTTGAAATTTTGAACGACTATTTGTCTTACAATATTATCATCCCCTTCAACATTGACACCAACTTCTCCTGTTTTGATTAACAAGTTTTCCAAACGTACGAAATTTCCTTTTATGTCGAATACTTTTCCCAAATCGCTGGATAAAGTTGTAGATTGATTATCAACGCTACTCCCAGTTATAATAATGTATTTGGGATCAGTCCCATTTTGTGAAATGACAAAATTACCAACATATTCAATTGGCAGAAGTGTAATTTCGTCACCCGGTACGGCTTTGTCAAAAATTTGCTGTAAGTCGGCAGCTGTTTGAGGGCCTTCAGCGACCATTTCAACTTCTTTAGCCAGAAATAAAATTAGAGGAAAAATAATCACCAGAATAGAACCCATTGTAAGAAATTATTTCAGTAATACAACAAAGGTCTTCAATATTTAGAAATATGTTTACGCAATACTTAGTTATACTATAAAATTTCTTAACGTATGTACAATTTTCTTTTGATTTACTAATTAAAATGTAATTTGGTCTTATAGTTGAAATCCAGGAAATCGGGACTTATGCATGACTTTTGTTGTCCGGCTGCAGATAATACTACTTTAATGAGAAAATAATTACACCGACTGCAATTATTAGACAAACCACTTGAGCAGTCCTTTATCTCTAAGCATATTATCACTTTTCTAAAGGTATGTATGACATTAATTATAATATTTGTGAGTTCGTCTCATATTTCATATCGACTTATTTTGACGGTTTCACAATTAAGTGATTATATATAATTTGCAGAAATATGCTCTAGAATCGCCTTTAGGTACAAAATTTCTTGACATACTATCCTTGTTGTCGTTATTAAACAATTGGTAAAATAAGTAGCATTTTTAGTTAATAAAAATGTGCTTACAATACATCAGGTAACCAAATAAGTAGGACTATTCTTCTAATCTATTCTTTATGCACTGGTATTTCTAATTTAAGTTGTTTTTCTCAGTTACTTCTCATTTGTCAAACAGTCTTACTTGTACAAGTGAGATAATCTTTCAAATTGAGGAAGCTTAATTTTATGAATTTTCATTTGAGTGTACTGAATAAAGTGTTTTGATTTACTGAGAGTATCAATCTCATCTCTTTTCTGTAGTACATACCTATACAGTGCGGCGCCTTTGTTCTCAAGCTTACATTGCAAACTCAGTATATATAGGAATACGGATGAAATGTACAATAATAAACAAAAGTTGATGAAAAACTTTTTTATTAAGATTTTCTTATTACTTTAGGTAGCATTAATATTTTGCACATTAAAATAACTCGGACATTAACCAATACCGTCCCACATGTCGAAATAGCCACCCAAAGTTTCATAGCTGAAAAATCATTTGAAGTTTCATTAGCACGCCCCAGGGGAAACAAAAACCGTTTAATACATTGTTAGCTCCACAAATCACTGAAATTATAAGTATATTTCAAAAATGCCCGTAATAGCTTTTAGTAAATATTAAATTGTAGAAAATGGGCTATTTTTAGTGCACATGGTGGCCCACAAATAACTGAACATTGACTGAAACACAGGTACCATCGGGGGCCATATATTCTTTTCTCATTTCAGTTATTTTTGGACCACCTTGCGTATTAAAATTAAATGAATATTGAAGATATTATAATTATAAACGTACAGTTTACTCTTCATACTCTTGAATGGTTATAGACTTAAGTTTGTTGCATTTGGCAATATTTGCTTGTCCGCCAATTGTCGCACTCGAAATTTTTCCGCAACCTTCAATGTCCACGTTTCCTTGTACAGTTAGACTTCTTATGGTGTAATTGTCTCCTTTTATGTTGACAGGTCCAGTTATTGTTGCTTGCTTCATAGTACCACAGCAGGAATCTTTAGAAATAGTTAATGCGGAACTTACAATCTTCTGTAATTCGTTTTCCTCTCCGTTTTCCACAATAAGTCCACCCTCGCTATCTTTAATTACAATGGATTCCAATCTATTTTTATTTCCATCAATGACAATGCCTTTGTTAGCGCTGTTAATTACTAATTTCTTTAAAATATTGTTATTCCCTTTGGCGAAGACACCAAATTCTGCATTTTTTATTGATAAACTTTCTAAACGTATAAAATTTCCATTTACGTCAAATACTTTCCCTTTATTATCACAAGATAAAGTAGTAGTTTTGTCCCTATTGCTTGTTCCAATTATAGTAATAACTTCATTTTCAGATCCATTTTTTGAGATGACAAAATTTCCAATGTACTCAATGGGTAAAAGTGTGATTACATCCCCTGGTGCTGCTTTTTCGATAGCAGAATGTAACTCCTCAGATGTTGAAGAGTTGTATGAGGTCATTTCAATTTCTTTGGCTAGGAGTAATATTAATTGAAGAACTATCACAAAAACTGTGCCCATTGTGAATAATCCTTATCAAATATAATCTCTTCGCGACAAAAATATTTTTTAATTCTTGCTTATACTACTTATTGATTTGTAGTTTATAGTTGGATCTCGGTTTTGCAAAAGTTTTACTTTAATTTTAACTGAAGTGAGTTTTAAGTGAAGAATTGTAATTCACGGAGAAAATTGTATTAATTGATCCGTATTTCCAGATTTCCGTATTGTCAAACCAAATTATCGCTATGGTATACGCATCAACAACCTCATTAATGTAATTTTCAGTCAACTAATGTAATGTTGTTAGTAAATGCGAAGGTAATGGGAAAATAAGTGCTATTTTCTAAAGATAATTTCATAATCCACAATATAGTCTATTGTAAAAGTAATACATAATCTTCTTTTTAATTAGATATTCAAGTTACATAGCTATTAATATTTTGAGAAACTTATAATAACACAGAGTTTCTACATTATATAATTTAGTTATTCAAAATATTAAATGTCACATTTCATCCTACGGGAAAGAATACTCTGTTAAATGACATTGTCATGAAAATTTTGGTGAACATAATATATTACCTGAATTAATAAGACAAATGGATTTATTAATGAAACTGGATAATACTTTGTTATGAATTAGTATGAAATGATAAATAACCTAGGTCACAAATTGATCTACGTATGATTTAATTTATTCAGGATTTGTTAAATCTTGAAACAAATTACATTATTGTTTACTTAGCTAATATATCAATGTACACTGGTTTTGCAACAGAAAAGAAAGCAATACCTGGGAAAAACTCCATAGTTTGAGGATTATCTCCTGTTTCAAAACGGAAATGCTTGATTAAATGCGCAGCGGTTAAAAGCATAGTATCTGTTGCAAATCTCATTCCAATGCAGCTCCTTGGACCAAAACCAAAAGATGCCATAGCATACGGATGCAGTTTTTCTTTATTAGGAGACAAGAAACGTTCTGGCTTATAAACGTCGGGTTCCGGGAAGTATTCGGGGTTTCTGTTAGCAGCCCAAATAGGAACAATAACGGGTATTCCCTTTTTAATCTTGATTCCATCCTTTTCCCAATCTTTTGTACAAACTCTTTCTGCTTTACTAAAGAATGGAACCAATCGCGTAGATTCAGTAATACAAGCTACCAAGTAAGTCAATTCTGTCATATTATCGTAAGTAATTTTTCCATCGTGTTTTTCTAAAAAGGCATCCATTTCCGCCGTAATTTTTTCTCTAACTTCTTTGTTTTTCGCTACTTCGCGAATGGTATGGGCAGTGATAGTACTAAATTGGTCTTGGCCTGCAAAGAAAACTACCAACGCTTGACATAGGAGAGTCAGTTCTGTAATGTGATTGTCTTTAAAGTTAGGTGTGTCTAATTTGTCCATCCACTCCATAAGTTGGGAAACAAAGTCCTTTTGTTGTGATCCAGACATTCTGCGGGCTTTCATAATGTCCTTAATAGTTTTGGCAAAATCGACTCCAGCCTTTGCATTGAATAATGGAGGAAGAAGCCATCTTTGCAAAAATGGAAACGAATCTAAAACAGTTTGTTAAACACAAATTAATATATACCTAACTAACCTAACGCATTTTATAGCTGAAATATGTATTCCGTTGTCGCATAGTTTATTGAAGTATGATACTTACAAACAAGAGTGTTCGCAAAACCTGGTTCGGGGATGGCGCCTTCTGGACCTTCTATAATTGCCTTCACTATTTTTGCAAAGTAGTTATTGGGATCCGACTTATTTTCTATTTTGATACTAAATATGCACCGTGTGATCAAGTCCGTTAGCATTGTATAAATCTCTCTATTAAAACACAAAAAAGTCATTTATTAGTCCTAAAACAATTAATGAACGCTATTAATGTTAGCATTAATTAAAACTATAAGACAAGCAGTGACTTTTAAAACAAACAGCATACATATAACTTCGTAAGACATTTTTGGAAATTTAGATCTATTCCAATAAATTTTTATATTATTATGTACTGTTGGTAAATATAATATGTGTATATATATATATGCCTGCCTTATTATTTATGTACAAGAAATATAATTTGATTAAAAACGGTTAAGTTTGGTTCTACAAGTATTATTGCATTATTCTACCTACCTATGTCATTTTTTTGCGAGAGATGAACATGAAACTCTTCGTAAACATTCATTGTATTAATAACCTTCAAACCTTGCACTTGATTTTGCTTTAAACTCAATTACAAAATGCAGTTTCTTCTTTGAATAGAACATTGATATAAGTAGAAGGTCATATCCTATTACATAAATCGAACATTATGGCACTACGATACAAATGCCTAATACTTTAAGCCTGATATATTAATTGGTCAGTTCCCTGCTTAATACAGACGAAAAAACTAAGGACATAATTTTTTTAATTGTTTAAATGATTTGCATATCTCATGGAATTGTACGGAGATACATGCTGTATATATTAGCACTAAACGTTGTATATATAGTAACTCAAGTGTTGTGATGTAAGTGACATAACTCAAGGCTTTATTACGTTAATTGTTTATGATACCCTATAATTCGCGCTATCTGCTGTGCCATCCTTTTCAATGAAGTGTTATTTACTGCTTATCTTAAATAATCAAATGTCACCGAGCATACTGTTTTTCACAATGAGTTATATAATCACATATGTGTTCAACAAGTTAAATGAAAAAGCTTGTTCTCACAGTAATAAAAATGATAAGAGCTTCGGTAATGGTCTATTGCGCTACCATTAGAATTGTTGCTTACGAATTTCTGCCTTTCAATAATTTAGCTCACTTAAATATAATTACTAGCTCTGCTATATACATATAATTAATGACAATAAACCAAAATTACTAAATTGTATAAACAGTATATATTTAAATAATTGATATAGAATTTTCTAGAAAATAATCTTACTGTCGTATATCGCGTTTCTCCAGTTTTCCAGATTTTGATTTTTCCATTTCTTCCTTATACATGTTGACAAAATCTTCCAAAGTTTCTATCATGGTAGAGCTCATATTCTTCATCTTGGCACCAGTAAATGATGGAGATACAAGCGCTCTTACGGCTTTCCATTTATTATCTAACAATAACATTTTGAATGTACATTAAAACTTGTTCAAAGCAATGCTAAAGGGGAAAGGAATTTTATTGTTAGTAGAAATAATTGCATTGTTACATGGTTTAAGAAAATCTGGCATCTCGTTTAATAGAGGAGATCCAAAATCCAGGTCCCTTCTCTCATTGAAATGGTCGTAATCCTTGACCATGATGTGCTTTATCAACTCCGCATCGCAAACATGAACTTGCGCTAGGAAAGGATTCCCCATTTCAAAAATACATTAAAAATGAAATCTAAGTTAAAAGAAATAGTATATATGGGTGATTGTTATAAAACTCACGTTCCCTTCCTTCGTAGAACTACAAAACAAAATAATTTAAAAAGTTAAAACATGTATTATTTTTTATAATTCAAATTTTAAGCATTTAAGGAATAAATTATATTAAATTTATAATGACTTACTCCATAGATGGGACCGTATTTTTTAAATCTTTCAACATCATCAAGATGCACTATTGAGTCTTTGAAATTAGCTGTGTTTCCAAATATTACGTGCAATGGCTTTACAACTGTAAAGCCTAAGCTTTCTAAGGTTCCATAGTTCCACCTTGCGTAAAGAATAAGTCCAACTACTACTGTAAAAACAGCAGCAGCAAAAATCTCGAAAATCATTTTCTCAAAACTTTTGCCGAGTAAGATTAAATCACATTATCCAGGAAATATTGGCACCCCAAAATGATAAACGGCAACGGAAATATGAAATGACTAGAGATAGATATACGAAACGAATAACCCAGGATAACAGATGAAGGGCAGTTATATAACGTGTCCAGAAAAAACCTTGGATTTGAACATGTGCATACATTGTAAACAAGTTATGTGCATTAAGTATGCAGGGGTACATCAGAAAGCTTCAATATCTTTTCATCTAATACTAATTCCACCACTTTAAATTTATCTCTATACTTTATTACAATATCCCTGCCATGTCCAATAAGAACTTGAATATTTTCTCCATATAAGCATTACTTTCACCAGTTTTGCGTATTATCGGTAAAGGACTTGAAAATCTTTTAAAAACAATTTTATTTTCTGCAATTTTGAAATGATTTTTAAAATTCATTTCCCAGTTTTCTAGTTTCAAAAGGCAATAATGAGAGAAAGAAATGTGTCAACATTGTTAAATGTACATCGCTTCAGCCGAAAAATCAGGAGGGTCGGGTATGCATCTACAGATTCTCCCATATGCATAATTGAAATAACATTTTATAGATAACTGAGATATAGTATGGTTATGCTTTATGCCACTCTAAAGAAATATGTAGTTTTAATATAGGGTTAACATATATGTAGTTGTTAAATTTATGGTTCAAATTGGTTGGCATTATTGGTTTTGCCTATAATGTTACCTTTTAGACTAATAATTTAGTGTATAAGTATGAGCAATCACGATATATTCAATGTTCTGGATGATGGTACCTATGTAGTCTTAACGAGTACTAATGAGCTCCAAATTAGTGTTTGCTATTGAAGTACCAACGAATGGATTGCACGTGCAATTGTTGTCGAATATAAACTCATTACATGTCAATTGTGTAGTATAAGTGTAAGCATTTGGATAACTAGTTAAATTGAAGCGAGGCTACCTTCTGGAGAGCATATTATTTCTAGTTATGAAATTTCCTGCATAACAATATGCTGTGCCTACACGTTGTGCTGGCGCCACAACATTCCATGGACCATGGTGTGTGCTTTGATGGTAATATATAATAGTATTAAAATTAAATCGCTAATTGTCTGATAGTTCTGAATGCAATTAGATGTTGCAATTAAAAAAATGAAAGTGCTTAGAATATATCCAGGACCCGGATTTCAAGTTTTTGGCTACGTGTGCCAAGTGTAAATAATTCTGATGATAAATTAACGTCTTTCTTAAAGATTTCTACTTTGATAATTTTCTCTTAGCATGCCGTTGTTTTTTTTAGATCTGCCTGCCAATTCCTTCTCAAAAACTATGAATTTGAACAAAGCTTTGAGAAATTAAATAAAAGAAAGGTTACAAACATTCTGTTTTGCTATTCCTCTGGTTTTACTTTTTATTTGTCCCTTTTAAGTTTAAAAGACATGATTTTAAGCAAAATCACTTTAGCAATATATCTATGTACCACGGTTTTGGCATTGCAAAGAATTGATGTCCTTCATGATATTTGATAGTTTGAGAGTCAGCTCTAGCTTCAAAACGGAAATCCTTATACAAATGAGCAGCAGTTAAGAGTAATGCGTCATTAGAAAATCTCATTCCAACGCAGTTTCTCGGACCGAAGCCAAAGGAAGTCATAGCATACGGATGTAAGTTTTCTTTGTTAGGAGACAAGAAACGTTCTGGCTTAAAAACTTCTGGTTCTGGAAAATTCTCCGGGTTTCTGTTTGCAGCCCAAATAGGAATTATAACAGGTAATCCCTTTTTAATCTTGATCCCGTCCTTTTCCCAATCTTTGGTGCAAACTCTTTCAGCTCTAGAAAAGAATGGAACCAATCGTGTCGATTCTGTAAGACAAGCTTGCAAGTAAGTCAATTCGGACAAATTATCAAAACTTATTTTTCCGTCGTGTTTTTCTAAAAATGCATCCAATTCCTTTGTAACTTTCTCCTCTATCTTCTTGTTTTTCGCTATTTCATGGATAGCATTCGTAACAATAGAACCAATTTGGTCCTGTCCTGCAAAGAAAACTACCAAAGCTTGGCACATCAATGTTAGTTCTGTAACTCCGTTGTCCTTAAATTCAGGTGTGTCTAGTTTATCCATCCAGTCGTTCACCGTGTCAATAAAATCCTTCTGCTTTCCTCCTGCTTGCTTACGACTTTTTAATATCTCCTTAAGTGTATTCGCAAAGTCAACTCCTGCTTTCCCGTCAAATAGTGGTGGCATAAACCATTTTCTCAAAAATGGAAATGTAACTAAAACGATCAATTAAAATCATGAATACTCAAATTTACAGAATCAAAGTTGAATACAAATATCTCTACGATTGCAATAATATTTACGTGTTAGAGATCTTAAGAATGTCCTGTTTGTATCTTGGGTGCCTTCTGGACCTTCTACGACTGCCTTTACAATTTTTGCAAAGTAGTTATCTGAATCCCATTTGTTGTCGATTTTTATACTAAATACGCAACGAGCGATCATATCTGTCAGCATGGTGTATATTTCCCTATAGAAGGATAGACAAATTTAGGTATAAATAATATTTAGCAATTTTATTTTTAGGGTAGCAGTTTTGCTTAAGCTTTACTTTCAGTACTATAAAATATGTTCAATTTTTATCAAAAGAAGGCATTCAATACCATTTTGTCTTCAAATAATTTTTTAAAAAGCTATGCAATATTCACATTACCCAGAAAAAGTGGAATCTTTTAATTTGCATTGAAAAGTTGAAAAGTAAGATACTCAAAATATAGAGAAGTAGTATTTTTTTAAAGTCTGACTTGGCTTATCTTGAATTAAGCTTAAGTACTATATTTGTATAAATATCAATCCTGTGCAATTCCAGTGTAAGCAAAAGATAAACGAAATTAGAAGGTCACTCTTAAGTAAAATAATAAACTTGATGCACATCTACTATATTACTGGATAAAAAATAAATTAGCAGATAAAACAAACTCACTTCGGACTTCAGATTAAATGACACGTTCAAAAAGCTGTAGATAGCTGTCAGGCATAATTTATGGGTTTACGTCTACACTTACATCGGTATTACATAAAAAAGCTTGTGTAAAAGTGCCAAAATCAAGGACAAGTTTTTGTCAAACGTCAAATGATATTGCATATTCCCACGAAACTGTACTTGTGCATATTATTATTGGTTCATAAGCTTACATAATGTCCACACTCTATACCTTAGGTTATGTATATGAATTAGCTAAATTTATTTACCAAGTCTTTAATTACCATTTATGTCTATGTCTAATGAGATTAGACTTTTAATCTTATAAATCACTAACTTGTTATTGCTGAAAGACATAAATATTGTATGTCTCATCATTTTTGTAAGTGCAAGTAATGATAAAAAGCCTCATTTGTTTTCATGAGAAACAAGAATTAAAATGTGAAATTCCTATAATTGATTAGTTACAACAGAAGAACTGTAGAACGTTCAATTGTGCTTACAGTCTACTCAGTGTTGCCATTTCTATTGTGTAATAAAAAATAAATATTTTATTCTTACTGTCGGAAATTGCGATTTTCCAGTTTTCCTGATTTTGATTTTTGCACTTCTTCTTTCAACTGGATACAAAATTCCACTAAGCATTCCTGCATGGCAGTACTCATATGCTTCATTTTGGTCGCAGTGAATGTTGGCGTTAGTAGTGCCCTCACGGCTTTCCATTTGTTATCTAGAGAAAATAAATAAGTGACTACATGATTAACAACTTCAAAAATTAATTATGAAATGCATATGCAAAATACGCTGATTAGGTCACTAATAAAAATTAGAAAAGCTTTATTACATGGCTTAAGAAAGTCCGGCATTTCTTGCAGTAATGGAGACCCAAAATCTATATCTCTCCGTTCTTTGAAATGTTCATAATCCTTGACCATGATGTGTTTTATCAACTCCGCGTCGCAAACATGAACTTGAGCTAAATGAATTATATATATAGGTGTACTTTTTTTCCTAAATATTTACATAAATTTATTTAATTATAATAAGCATAATCACAACTTACCTTCTCGACCTTCGTAAAACTGTTAAAAAATAAAAATGAAATATCAAATACACTTACAACGGAAATTGAACTATTTATATTAACTACTTTATATTTATATGGACATTTAAAAATTTTTTTTATAAAATGATATAGCGTGACTTACTCCATAGACGGGCCCGTATGTTTTAAATCTCTCCACATCATCTTGATGTACCACTGAATTGTGAAAATCAGCCGTGTTTCCCAAAAGTACGTGCAGTGGCTTGACTACTGTAAAACCTAGAGATTCTAAGGTTCCATAATTCCACCGTGCGTAAAGAATAAGTCCAATAACTACTGTAAAAACAGTAACTGCGAAAATTAAGAATAGCATATTCCAACTTTTATTGTCTACAGAAATCAAAGCATTATCGGGGAAATGAAAGCTAAGTGTGAGACTTTACTTCTGCAGAGTTGAGAAGGAAATGACTAGGGGAACTTAGCAAATATATTCATCATTGCATGACAGAATGGTAGGGTGATATCTTATCATGTTAATTGATTGCATAAATAAAGTGTGCATCATAGTAACATTGGACACAGCAAGAAATATATCCAGGAGTGCTGATATAACTCACCATTTAATGCACTAACAAGTATACCACTTCTATCCGATCGCCAGATCCATGGTATGAAGATTTTAACTCTGATTTTTCTCTTTTTACAGTGTTCAATTCTTTTTTAAAGTTTGCTAATAGGAACACTTTTGTATTTACAGCAAAAATATTTTTAGTATATTTCATTTTGGTGTTTTAAATCAGCCCAAGTTATATTCTGTTATTAGGACAACCGGCGTTATTAAGAGGAGCGCAGCGAACTCTTTATAATAATGAACGATCTGTCTGTCTGTCTGTCTGTATGTTCGCGTTAAAGCTGGGCACGGCAACCAGCAAAGTTAGAGGTGGGCACAGTGACCCGCAATCAAATACTCACCGCTCACCGCGCGACTCTTTGTTATATCTGTGTTAACGGGTTTATTTATAAATAAGATCATCAAAGCGAGATAATTGTCAATTAATAAGTAAATGTACCCCTCTTCCACAGAGAGGGCATTTTGAAAAAGAACATTATTGATACGACATTGCGCAATAAATTAAGGTTAAAATCCCTCATTCTTGGCTTCTCTTTACCAACATTCCTTCGTCATGCGGCTACATTTTGATTACCGTGAAATTATATATTTAGACCAGATTATTATTTTTCATTAAAACTGTTATTTGAAACTCCACAAATTTTAGGGAAAAAATGATTCATTCAAGATTTTCTCTGCCAATTATTCCCAAATTTTCCAAATTCCTTAAGCCAGAAACTTTTTCGTAAGTATTCCTCATAGTCCGAAGTATTAAACCTTGTAACGGTCGACTATCCACATTTGCTAATACCTATAATATTGTAGAAGACCATTTATAGTAATAATACTAATATGAATGAGTTATTGTTGACCACTTGTGACACGAAATAATACAATGGTACAATAATCTATAGTGTGATATATCTTTAGACACTCTTAATTGGCCAGCTATTTATCAACTCGTTCGTCTGACCTTGGTATTAGCCGTAAAAAATTATATCAATACTTATGTACGTGGAGGGGAGTAAAAATACCTACTCGCTGCCTGGAAAATAAGTAGGGTTACTTCAACACTGTTCCTACATGCAGTAGGCGTTACATGCAGGTTGCATGCATATTTTGGCGTGAAGTAAATTTGTTTTGTTTGGAAAGAAAGTACAGAAAAGTAATGTTTCCTTTGTTGTGTAAAATGCGATAATTGCAAATTCATTTTCCGCTCTAGGAACACTAGAAATCAGAAGTCAGTATAAAAAGTAACAAGGCAATAAATTTTAAGAGAAGAATGGGGGTCAATCTCTTTAAAACAAAAGTTTTAAATTATATCCGACAAAAAGGAAATTTGCGATTCTATAATTATTTATTTAATTCGTTTGGTAAGATTTACTTTTATTATTAGTAGTTCTGGTACCTATACTTTGTTGTAAAAGTGCATGATTAAAACAACACTTTTATGAAGTAAATAAATAATTTTTATTTATTATTTATATTACAACTAGTATGCCTTAAAAATCAATTTCTGTCTAGTAAAATAAACATGATTTTTATTTTAGGGAATAATGGTAAATAATGCGAAACAAGTTTTTAGAAGTGAATTTTATTGGAGATATTTTAATTACATAAATAATTTAGATATTTCAAAAATGTATTAGATTATCAAAAAATATTAAAAGCTTCCGAATACATTAGAGGCGGAACGGTAATTATTGCACTCTGCAATATTACTTGAACCCTGGAAGTAATCTCCATTCAAAACATTGCTACACCCTTGAATGTCGACGTTTCCTTCAGCTTGGACTCCAGTTATTCTGTACTGGCTTCCTTTAATATCTAGGAGACCTTTTACTTGACTGCCTGAAAGTTTTCCACCGGACGCTTGCTCTGAAATACTTAAAGAACTCAAAGTATTTGACTCCATGTTATTTCCCTGTCCACTTTCAATTGAGATTCCAACATCAGTGCTGTCGATTTGACATTCTTTTACGATATTTTGATCTCCATTGATGACGACTCCTCTAGCGACGTCCTTAATAAGCAAAGCCCGAATAACGTTACCACTTCCTTGTACATTAAAGGCAAGATCAGCGCTCTGAACGGTCATCTTCTGGATTTGTACATGGTTGGCCCGGATATCAAATACTACTCCAGATCCACTGGTTACGATTGTGTATCTGTCTCTGTAACTTGTTCCAGCAAGTGTAAATCCACTGTTTGAAATGACGAAATTTCCTTCATACCGTCTGGGAAGAAGGGTAATGACATCTCCAGGGCCAGCTTGGTCAAGAGCAGCTTGAAGTGCACGTGCATTTGTAGGGGAGTCTGATGCCATTTCAATTTCTCCAAAAAGGAGAAATATCATTTGGATTACAACGGTAGCGAATATTGGATTCATTTTTGTATTGGGAATCTGCAAGAAATTAACAATGTGACTTCAGACATTTGCAAGAAGTTATTTACTTCCATGAAATACAAAAATAGTTAGATATTAACTGACCTTGAATTAAAGTTGATGGTTAAGTCAAAACAGTACGCTGGATAATGAACTAATTTAAGTATTGCCTTCAATTTATATATAAAGGTAGGCGACGAGGTCAACATTGCATTACAATCGTTAGCCAGCTGCATAATAAACACTAATAGAGTTTTAATGGGATTATAATTGAACTAGTGTGTTGGAAAAAAACTGATAACTTATTTTGATCGAAAGTGTGTGGAAAATTAGCATTTCACGTAAACATATTACCAATATGCAAAAATCCTGACTAATCTAAGAGCTCTACGTGTCTTATTTGCCAGAAAATCACTTACAAAGTGAACTTTGTGGAGGTTTACGTAATCTATTTAACGGTAGGAATGTTCTGGAGCTACCATAATTGGTCATTAATCTCATTAGAATCATTAAACCAGTAGTCATTAGTATCATTAGCTTAATTACGTTGTGTGTGGCATAGAGGACACCATACCTTAAGATATGAAATCATGGTGTTACACATTATTATCTTTCAAAACCAAATTCTGCCATTAGTCTTACCCAAACGTGTACTAGCTGCTACTAATGCAGGAGACACTGCAGTTGTGCACGTGTACATAGGATAAGGCGTAATTAAATGTATTGAAGGATTAAATATAAAGTAAAAGCTAGTAAATATATGTGCTCTGAATGAAAATGAAAAATTTAGGATAATCCATATATGCTATAAGATGTTTTGTATGCAGTTCATTATAATTTCCATTTAGGGAGTGGAAAGTGTTGCATTATGTCACAAGAAGATAATCTGATGCCACTAATCGTAATATGGATTAATGACTAACGGCCCATGACGGAAACAAACCACACAACACGTGCCGTGCATTGGATGTCTTTAGTTTAATTAAGCACAAAAAATCACAAGGCATATTTCTCAAGGGGCTTAAGGTTTTCAATAGAATTGATGTCATTCTTAGTATATCAATTGTTCCTTGGTTTACATGAAAAATATCTGCGGTAAGTCACCAAAACGGAATATTTTTCTAAGCTGACGTAGGCAGCGAGTTGGCGAGTTGTCTGTCTATGGTTAGCTTTCTGCAACCATAACGCAGTACTTGACACATTATTATTACCCAATATTTTATGGAGTACCATTTTTTCCACCATTTATTAGCCGACTATTGTATGAATGAAATTCCTAAAATGTTTGTTAGAAGAATGTATTTTGTCCGCTTCGCCGCATTAATCTTTTAATTTATAGAAGTTGGAATGAAAAAGTGCCCGAGTTTACTAATTAGAATGAGAAAACTCGTATTTCAAAAATGAAAAAACGAGCTATTGCGCCAACGGCCTGACAACCTGAGAAAGGGCACACATTTTCAAAAGCTGCGTAAGTTGACCATCTTGATTGGACACTTTTAACCGTTGCACAATGTTTTGTCTTCTTGTTACGGAGGCAAGGACTGCTGGCAAAGCGGTAAGTACGGTTGCTGGCGGTAAAGGAAGAGGAGGCAGTGGAAAAAAGAAAGAAGCGAGTTGGACGAGCGAGCGTGCAGAAGCAAGCCGAGAGAGCAGAAGCTGCGAAAAAGTCATAATTTTACGATTTGTTTTTGATTGGCATTAATTGAATTTTGATTAGATTGTTTCAGTGCTTTACTCAGATATAGTAAACACCTTTTCTAAATTGTAACTGATTATTGTACTTCGTCTATTTACTCTTAATTGTCCTGGTTAAGTAGGTAACATTTGACATAAAAGTTACACCACACACCAAGGCTAGGGATCATAGACACGAACAACAAGTGCACAGTCCGATTTTTCCTGTTTTTTGAATAAAGCAGGTGGTCCTTCGTATTGAACTTTAGTGACGAACTGAAAAACCCCGAACCACCCCATTTCTCGGCTACGGTAGACAAACTGAGTCGAGAAACACTTCTTGATTGCACTAATTGCAATTCTTAGACAAGCCAGCAAATAATAGACTTCTGTTTTGGACAGGCACCTCAATTGGGATTCATCATGATAGGACAGGTCTTCCTTAATCGCTTGATTGACAACTATTTCTATAAATCGGCATTCTTGATTGCACGTACAGTACTTGCACAAAACCTGCTTGATTGAACAGTAAGCATCTGAATTGACCTTCTTGCAATTGGAGAGCATGCACCTGAATTAGTCTTCTCGATGAACGTATTGCCAGCCTAAATGTGTCTTCTTGATTGGACAAGATGTCTCTAAATTGGCTTTCTTAATAAGACAAGATGTGCTTGTGCCCAAAAATGGCTTTCTGGATTATACAGTGCCCCATAAAGTGGCCCTCTTGAATGGACAGTGTCCCCTAAAGTGGCCTTCTTGATTGGACAGTGCCCCGGCACCCTAAAGTGGTCTTCTTGATTGGACAGTGCCCCGGCACCCTAAAGTGGTCTTCTTGATTGGACAGTGCCCCGGCCCCCTAAACTGGCCTTCTTGATTGGACAGTGCCCCGGCACCCAAAACTGCCCTTCTTGATTGGACAGTGCCCCGGCACCCTAAACTGGCCTTCTTGATTGGACAGTGCTCCGGCCCCCTAAACTGGCCTTCTTGATTGGACAGTGCCCCAGCCCCCTAAAGTGGCCTTCTTGATTGGACAGTGACACCTAAAGGGGTATTCTTGGTTGGACAGAACGTGCATAAATTGGCCTTCTAAACTGTATACTGTACTCAAATAAATTGGCTTTATTTGTACTTAATCAAAAAATATATGTAAGTTTTTAAAGTAATTTTAGAGTAATAAAATGCACTGATTTGGTAATAAAATTTTGAGATGCGGAAGTCTTGTTTACAATAATGATCTGAACAATCTATGGCTGTATATGGGAACTATATATGTAACTCCTAAACAAAGTGAGATAATCAGTTCAAACATTTTACTAAGTTGTCAGAGTGTCCATAGGTAGATCTGGTATGAATGTGGGATCAATACAATAGCATAGCATAGCATAGCATAGTATTTTTACTGTAGTTAAACTTGCAATTTTTGGTAACTTTAAAATGAATAGGCTTTCTGGATGATGTCGTCCATGGCATTTTACTTTTTATTTTTAATTTCACAAATTTTGTAGACTACAAATCGCAGTACAACCTACATATCCTGGATTATGAACAGCCGTTGATATAATGTATAAGGTGAAACTCAATCCGTCAGACCATGACCAGTATCAAGAAGAACGAATAATTATTGTCCTCACATTCTCACTCCAGAATATTTCATTAGGACCGTGTTACCTTATCAAAGTATTTTGCAGAACAGAATACTTCTCCTGTAAATGAAAAACAGTGTTACTAACGAGTATTCAGAAAAAACTTGTAACTAAACATAATGAAATTGTATGTTAAAGGGAACAATAGCTATAGCACTAATTTATTGTATTTTAACGCATGAAAGGCAATTTACATTTCGAAAGGTTGGAGTGGAACTAAAACTAATTGCTAAGAACTTATAAAGAATTCTTGACCATCCTTGTGATTCAGAGGGACGCTATCTTGCAAATTGAATAGTGAAAAAATTCAAACACCTTTCCAGACAATTAGAAATTTGTTTTCCATTCGTTTCGGGTCACTTAAGAGAATACGCTTCCAATTCAGGTATATTGAGTAACATTTACACTCACAATAAAAATAATTTTTTAGTAAAGCGGATAAAATATTAGTGTTTTGATGCTCCGTACTTCATTTATTATCATTTCTTTTAGATATTGGAACCGCTTGTCGCCAAGTAACACATCCCGACTAAATTTACTGTACTTCAATTTTAGACTTGTTTGGTTTTGACTTAAGTGCGATGTCATCAATGTTTCGAACCCTGTAAGTGTACTCAATTAGAAAAACTATAGTGGAAATTAAACATCCGAGAAGAAGAATCACAAAGATCACTCTAAAATTCCAAAGTGTTAAAGGTTTGCTTTCGAAATCAAATTCAAATTCTTGTTGTTTCCTTAGTTCTTCATACATAAGCGCAATACTATCATTATTACGTATATTTTCGAATCCAATTTCTTTGAATTTCTCATTTTCTTCAATTCCCCATTTCCAAAGTATCCCGGATTCGAATAATGCAGCTGTGACAGGCATATATGAATCCACAAATATTGAGTGTTTCTGAAAGAGAGTAGCCAATGGGAGTCGATTGAATGTATCTTTTGAATAAATAAATGACTTTCCAGGAATCCTGGTAAGGATTTCTGTAGTGATCATGGGATTCCAGGAAAGTGCAGCTACTCTATGTGTAGTGTATGCATACTTAAAAAATTTGTCCATATCTTTCTCTACTTTCATTCTTGCTGCAACAGTTTTGGGCAAGGAATTTCCGATGACATCCATATCTGTGGCTTTATAGACAAGAATTTCATAATCTTGTCTATCATCCAGTTGATCCCACGTCGCAGGTGCAATTTCTGGAACGGGCATCATGAGGTTTGTTCTTAATGTCCCTTTGTATCCCGTTCCTAGAATTACAGTTCCAAGAAGCCAAACAACAGCTATGTATCTAGCTCCTTTGGGAATATCGGTAAGTCCTTGTTCCATAGCGATAGCATAAGGCATGAACAAAGTCGTTTCCCAAACAATTCGTTTCAATTTGCAACTGTGTACGAAAAACATCACTACGAAAAGAATAATACTGAGAAATATGAAGGTAATCAGAGTCCACAGCCATACTTGCCAGGAAAAAGGCAGCACAAATGCATACCATTCGATTATAGCTCTAGGTTGTCCAGTGAAAAATATTTTGTCAATAGTTCCACACATGGATGTGAAATCAAAGGCATAGCTCCAAAGTATTTGATGTCCAGCTAAAGGAATTATGTCACAACCGATTTCTTTATGGTGAACATAACCTAACACTCCAATCCAAGTTCCATTTTCAGTTATACCTCCCCACCATATTGGGTTGTACAATGTTTCAAATGTGTAATTGAAAGATTCGGCTGCTGATTCAATTAATTTTATGCCTGCTCCAGAAACAATTGCCCCACCTTTAGAGTCAGATCCTATTTTGTACACAAGTGGCTTGAATTCATTTATGGCTACTTTAAAATGTCGACCGGGGAGCATTCCTCCCATTGTATTTCGCACAGGAAATTTAGCAACACTTTTTACATCTAACATTTTTCCTTTGTCGTATACAAGAGGATCGACCCAAATGTCCCCACTGTCAATTGCAATAGCATATTTATCCTTAAAATCAATGAAACACTTTTTCACAACTATCTTGGAAATTATGCTTTCTAGGCCAATTAAAATTAATCGATCCCAGCGACGATTAATGGATTCAAGTTTCTCTATTGCAATGGGAACTTTTTCTAAATTTACTATCCAAATTATTACGATGTAGCGAAACATAGGTTCAAATCCGACATTGGATGTGGAAAGGGATCTTGGCTCAACACTTATCACTTCTGGTTTATTATATCCGACGAGCACGGGATGATTGCTTACCCAAGTCCAATCAAACTCTAACTTACCGGAATTGTAAACGATTATCTGAATTGTTGTGGGACTAAAATGCTTTTTTATGTTGTATTCAACAACACTTGTAATTGTTTCTTCGATTTCCCTCTTGGCATGTGTATTTGTGCACACAGATATTAAAACTAAAATAATAATTATAACCAAAATAATATTCATTTTATGTACTTGTACTTTTAAAGTGTATAACTCTTAAATATATGACGTATGAGAGACAATTGATAAGAAAATAAACGATTATATCCTCTTGTACCTGCACCTATCCAACATTTTGGTTTTCGCTACACAGCATACAAGGAGCACGATCACTTCATTTACATTACAATGTAGAAGCAGAAGTAGCTCAAATTTAATATGCTCGACGATATTACAATTTAAAGTTGCAATGCATATGCAAGTGACGATACACTGTACCGATAAATTATAAAGATTTCTGCCTCATATCATTTTCAGAGTAATGCGACTTACGCCGTGCATTTAATTCATGGAACAAAACAATACCCTTTTATGAAAACAAAATTTGTAGTCTTAAAAAAGGCGTTGCTTGCCTAATGGATAGTAAAACTAGGGGTAAAATTCTAGTCATAATTCTAAACGATCAAGTATAAGCTATATTGTGGTTAGATTTTTGAGAATATAAAAAATTATGGAAATCCCACTAAGCGTTTGATTAAGAAGTAGCAAAAACTGCAAAATCATAATGAAGTTCACTAGCTCCCTGGTTATAGCGTTTAAAACGAAAACATAGTAACTATTTAATGTATCATACCTACTTTAATATGATCAACATGTAAAAGGAAGATAGTGTTTGTGTCGTGTACTGTTCGCCAAACAATGTAATATAAATAACAAATGAGGCAGCCCTGATAAGTTTTTAATACATTTCTCTTGTACTGCAAACCCTGAACAGAACATTCCAATAAACAAAAATTGTTTATTGTTTGGCATTCAAAGGCAGTAATAAAAGATAAGGATTGTGGATCATAGCACTTTATTACGTAATAGATACACTGTCGGGTTTTATTAGGTTCAAATTACGGTGTGTGACTTTCCCTTTTTCTAGTCGTAAACCCGACCCCTGCAATTTTATTCTGCAATTTCATTTTTAAAAGCTACAGTTTAGTCCACGGAATGTAAACTTGTAATTGTAAGGTTACATGGGGATAGGGTAAGCTCTTCCCAACTTTTAAAAATAAAACTTGTTTCTTCACAGTAGGGACAGTAGTGGACAATTTTGCCAAATCTGTACCCAGCTAGAATAACCAAGGAAGCAAATTCATCAGAATAGTCTCCACCGTAAAAATCCCTAGTTTTATTTCAAACAGGTTGGGAAGAGCTTACCTTACATCCTGAAGTAACCGTAGATGTATGCAATTGTTAAACAAAATTGTAGCATTATTTTAAGTCGACTTCAATTGCCATTGTTTATAATTTTAGAAAAACTTACTAATAATTTAAAGTAATTAATTCAATAATGGAAAGAAATAAATCTTTTGCCGCACAAGTTTAAGTTGTTTATTACATGACAAGTTAAATATAATTACAATAATATTATTGTTTAGCATATTACGGTATCTTTTGCTACGTATAAATTAATCGTACACTTTCCTTTTAAATCCTAGAAACATTTTCCCATTGTGACATAATTCCTAGGATACTATGGTTTGATTGACATGTGTGCATTACTAAAATATAGACAATACGTTGAATATCAAACTACTATACATAAACTCATAAGGCTTATCAAATCAAGCCCTTTTTAAGACGAACCAGCTAGAGTCTCACTAATAATGAAACAGTGCTGTCTGTCAATATGTGCGCACTTCACCACCACTACACTACCTCGATCGTGACCAATTTGGAAGAAACCTTGAAATTAAACTTATTTCTACCTAGTTTGATACTGTCTGGAAAATAGGTGTGGTCGGCCCACTTCTTTCTGAGATACATTTAAGTACATTGAATAAGATACGTACACCGCTTCTAGTGGTTTGTTAAATAAGGGTAATATATTTTATCTTATTAGCTTCAATTTTATATTCAATATAAAA
This sequence comes from Yoshiicerus persimilis, assembly GCA_020352615.2. NCBI lineage: Eukaryota > Metazoa > Arthropoda > Collembola > Entomobryomorpha > Tomoceridae > Yoshiicerus > Yoshiicerus persimilis. Next base: position 64,718,894 of record CM036940.2, on the reverse strand, counting down.
GTCAAATATGGCTTTTAGGTACTGAATGATGTGACATACTGCTTCTGACCGAAGAAACTACTAAGTTAGCATTTGAGTGCTTCTACTAACACTATAAGAAGCGCCAAGCTATCTTTATGTGATTTTTAATTATACGAAGTGCCACAGCTAACTTTTTGCCATGTACAATTTTAGGAAGCACTAAGATAACTCATTATTTGATGTTTCCACTTATAGGAAGCGCCATGCTAACGTTTTGCGGTTTCCATGTAAAGAGAGCTCCCAGTTAACTTTTTTCTGTTAACTGTTTCCATAACTAAATAGCAAACTTTCATCTTTTTTAGCATTTGTATTAAAAATTAATAATTTTTAAGCTTAACATTGTGTTAATCGCCCTGCTGTAATTTCGAGACCTTGCCTTGTTCCGTTCTTTAAACATTCAAGCTGCTAGCCTTGCAAACTGGTTCACTTCTGTTTACGACTTTTTGTTAGTTTTTATTTCCTATAATACAAATGTTTTCCTCAGAAAGCTTGAAGCATTTTAATAATGCTAGTAGTTTGAAAATACAAAAATGAAAGTATTTTCTTCCGTTTAGCAAACTGCAAATCTCCAATAAACATTTTATTTGGCTGGAAAGCTTTATGCGTTTTTCTTAATAAAAAGTAGTTATTTGCTTTGTACCTATAGTTGTAAAGAGGATTCCATGATTTAATATATCCTTTTGATTCATGATAAACAATGGACATGCACCACAAGACAAAAATCCATGCAACTGCTAAACTGAAAGATCCTAACAAAATGCCAGCAATTTCATAAAAGTCGAGCTGATGATAGTTTCGTAAACACAAATAGGTACTAAACAGTATTATTCGCTTGATAAGAAACTGACCTAAGAATAAAGGACGCGATGTTATTTCATTGGCTAATTTTGTGTGAATATTCAGTATTTTATAATATTTTAATGTATTTTTCAGGAATCTAAGATCGTTAGTTGTCGTGTAATTCCTTTTGTTGTATCTAAATCAAAAATAAATCCTTTTTTTGTTAAAAATTAAATTATCATTAAAAACATTTTTTGCAATATATTTATTACTTGATGTCACCCGAAATTTCCAAATAAATAGTTATGTAGAACGCCGTGAAGATTATAAAAAACATGATCTGTGATAATAAGCTGAAAAGTGCCCATGTAAAGACAACACTGTGGAAAAAGATTAAAAGATAACATTCAAAGTTTTCACTTTGTGGAAGCATAGAAGTAATAAAAGGAGGCCAATTGTGTTTCACTGTGAATAATACGGACAAGAATATTGGCCATATTACCACAAGATACAACCAGGCGAGAATTAAGACACTATTATAAAATGGCTGTAGTGTATTGTCTTCATTTGGAATCACAAATTTCTCTAAATCGTTAAAACAAACAAACGTTCATTTTTGCAACGTATACGATCTCAAGATATGAAATAAGAATACTTAATTCAATATGAATAAATTAGTCATTTGATATTTTGATATTTTCTTTACCTGTAAATTCCTCGTGGAGATTTATGGTAGCGTTAATTTTTGATTTCAATAGGTCCTTCTTGAATACAAATACGTATATGAATATGAAAGGAATAAAAATTAGAATAACACTAAACACGCATGAATAGAATTCAAACGAATTAGTGTTCTTTTGGAATTCGTAATACAGTCTTAGCACAATATACAAAAAGTAAATTGAATAAAATGAATTTAACAAATTAAATTTGGCCTTTGTAGTGGGCTTTCCGCATAGTGCCAATTTGTTTTGGTTAGACCAAGTGTACGGTACACTGCCAATGAAATGGCATGTTTTAATCGTGTACTTCAAACCCCTAAAACACAGTAGGATGCAAATATGATAATTTAATTGCAGTTTAGGCAGTTTTATTATTTCCATGTTTAGTAATTTGAATTTGCAGCAAAGACGCTGTTTGTTGTCAGGAATTTCCGTGACAAACTGCTTTATTACTCTTCGTTTTTCTCTTATATTATGGATTCCGTTTTGTTATAAGAGGTGAACAACATTCTATGAAAAGAAAGTGTCCAGGGCTCAGGCCCCATAATCGGGCTCATTGCCAAGTGGATTAAGTTATTACTTAGATATAAATCAAAAGGAACACGAAGAGTACTTATTCAGTTTTATATTAGATATCAATTGATTGAACCTATTATTTGGATGTAGCCTGGAAGTGCAACTTCAAAAGTTTCGTAGCTGGTGATTAACTATAACTACAGAACTATGCAAAAATTACAAAATGCAATTTTGCTCTACCTACATTCAACACTATTCTAGTAAACATTCTACTAATAAATGGGATAAAGGTAATGTACGGGTTGGCAACTGACTTACTTTTGGAACGTGAACCCTCCATTAGTTTTTGAAAAAGTCTAATGTTTTATGGTGTTTACCTCAAATGCCACCTGATTATATTGTGAAAGGATACTGTTGCAAGTCTATAAACTTAAAAGAATAACAGAAGCTATGTACGCCAACTTGCTGTTGACTTCACAAATGGCGTAATATATCGAACAATAACAAAACGTGTGCTTTTGACATTAATTCAGAGTAACTATAATTTAATAGTCTCATGATAAACAATATTTGCAATACAAGCGCAAATATTATTTTTAAGAAAACTCGAACATAAAAACGAAAATCCAAAATTACTCCCAAAATGCTAGCTTTGACGCATCCTGCCAGTAGAAGTATCCAAAATGTTAGTTTTGCTCTTCCTGTCGGTAGAAACATGCAATAAATTAACTTGGCGCTTCCTGCCACAAGAAACAAAAAACTTTAGTTGGCGCTTCCCATAAATAGAAACGATAATTACTGTTTATATTGCACACGTAAAGACTCAATGCAAAGTTGCATTAGTGAGCTTCTGCAAAGGAATATGTGCAATAGCTTTGTCCATCGTATATTGGTATATATATAGTTTCCCATAAAATAATACTTCAATCGGTAAACATTGCTGACATCAGTAAATTACTTTTGAATTTTAGTGTAAAGTAGTTACAGTACGCCCTTTTCATGTAAGAATGATGATATTATAATACATATGTAAACAATTTACTTAATTCCTATCCTGTCCAAGGCAATTATCTACCTGCTACGGCATTACAGAAAATGTGATGTATAAATTTTCAATGTTGGTAAATCTTTCGAAAAATTGTATATTTGTCAGCTGGAAAACTACATGGAAGAAAATAAATATTTCAGTGAATTCCAATTTTTCAAAATATTCAAGATTTGTACAAATTGTGGCGTGGTGATTATTTCTGTAGAACATGCATTTCAGTTTTCCTATATGAAAATGATTTAATGTTAGATTACACTAGCTTTCTTACAACACATATTTTCCCTAATGCACCTGTACTACTTTAAGTGTAATCTGTGAGTTTAATATATAAACCGAAGCGTTATATTTGAGAAAGTGATAATTATTTTAAGTGTATTCTGTATTGAGGTACACTGCCACTTTATTACTTTAAAAATTGTATCCATTAATGATAAATTTCACCCCATTTATCATACTTGATAAATTGGTGTCTCGTCTCAGTAATAAAGGTAACAATTTCGTTAAAAACAAAAATCGTCAAGGAAATTTAACATTTTTGGAAGAAATTTAAGGGAATATTGATTTTGAGAGCTGTGCTCGTCGAAGAAGAATAATAAATGATATTTAATGATTGTTTTAATTTTATTTTTCAACGCAAAAGGAAGCATTTTACAAGCATTAATGAATAACAGATTTTCATGTACAATTGGCGTTGTAAACTTAAATGAATCTAAAATAATTATGCACTACGGTATTAACAACAGATTGCCGCTAAACCCCACATTACTATTAATGGAAGAATATTTAAAATTCCATAATGTAAACTACTGGCTGAGTTTCCTGGGTGTATTCCTCCAAAGTTAATTCCATGGTCATTCTGCCCTCCATTCACTATACCTCGGCTCACTTAAAAACAAAATAATAATATTTTAAAACTGTCTCCGGTAATGCAGTCAGCTTCTAGATTATACTTGTGAAACATTAGGTATCATTTTCTTTTAAATTTTAAAACACAGACAAACTATGTTTTGAATTTGGAAGTTGTACAATTTAAAATATTTTTCGTAGGTGATGCAAATAAAAATAATGTTTTAATATGTACCTCTGTTGTCTGCCTTTACGTGTGATCCTCCTTTTTCTGGGTCTTCAGATTCTTTTAGAGCATTGGAAATATCTAAAAAAATAATTAAAGGATTGTATAATCGAATTTATTGCATAATACATTTTTAATTGATTTAAAGTTACCTGCAATGGAGGCAATAAGAATCAAAAGTACTAAAAAGTGTTTCATTGTTGTTTAGTTAGTTGCGTATGGTATGTGAACTAGTATTTTTGCTTGAGTTACTAATTTAAATTCCAATAGTTTATAACTAGGTGATCGTTCGCGCTCGGTATTGAATACTTTGCAACTACAACTGCTTAATGTACTACAAAAAATTCTCAGAAATTGGGAATTATTTCCTATATAAAGGTACAACGAACGATTACAGAGGCAATCAGAGCAAAGCTAAATGACTCAAGAATATTCCACTAATGATGAGCAATAGACAAATATTGTCACAGCTTTCCACTTCAAATCATAGTAGAGTACACAGACGACAAATTACATTGTTATTCAAACATTCATTTTCTGCCAGATAAGAAAATATTATAAATATTATTTGTGTCCGCGATAAAGACATGTTCAATAAGGATATTACATTTTCTCCACATACAAGTACCTAAACTTCAATGTCAAATGCTAATTACTTTGGCCACAGTTTTGTAATTATTCCATTAATTTAAGGAGAGTAGTAAATTTAAGATTGGAATAATTACTTTCTTGTGATTCATGTGACATAAGATAATTACGACTGGAATTTATGAGCATTTACAAATTACGTAATTTAAGGTGACTTTCACTAATATTAAGGAGTATCTATGACTCAAACTTAGATGACACATGCTTCAATATAGGCACCTAAGTAAAATGCGTTAGTAATAGAGTAATATCAGTAATATGGGGTTGGAAAACGAGGGTGTGGTTTATTTCTAACACATAAGAATATGTCCCACATTAGGAATTTAACCTCAATGAAATATATTTGATGTGGGATTGAACACAATAAAGCATATATTTTATGTGAAACACCTTAAATCTGAAATACAGAAATAATGTCCTAATGACTAGTGATACTTTTATATGCTATGATGTGACAATATCAAATTTAGCCATCCGTTCACTCAATATTTACAAATGACCCAGTTTCTGTGTTTTTCACTGTTTTAATGGAATAATTTTTCCAAAATTTAATTTGTGTACCAGAAAATGAAGTAATTTTACCTGCCGATATTTTAGCAGATTTAAACCCAGAACTTAACATACCTTTCTTTTTTGGAAGATTTAGAATGTTATGCTTTATGAGTGGAATTTTAAAGAGCATAAAGGAAAATATCATCAAATGGCAGGTATTAAAGTTGAAAGTCAGTTCATGGTAACCTGGCAGACTTATGATAGTAAAAGTTTATGAATATATTAATTTGTAAAATTCAATATATATTTCTTCGTGAAATATATTTTTTGTAACTTTCAAAGAGAATTTCTTAAAGTCGCAGACGTAGAAACTCTCTGTTTCGGGTTTCTATGTAACTCACCACTTAGCCACTTACCAATTAATAAAAGTTAGGGAATTGTCATTTGGGTTCAGGCATTGTGTTTATTATATGTACTGGATTAAGATTTTCATTTTTATTTCTTAAAGGATAATTTATGATAATTGAAATAATAACAACAACAATGCAATGCCTTTTCATGTGACCTTTCATTTTGAGAAAATGGTAATAATGCAAAACATGAGCTCACATTTGAATATTAATACTTGTTTATTGATATATAAATACAATTACAATCTACAAATAGTTTTACTATATCTAAGGAAGACAACCAGAAGAAGTGAACCCGTGCTGAAATATTTTGTCAATACTAGTGATCACACTTATCCTACATTCTTTTGTAATGATTCATAATTTTGTGTAGGTATAAAACAGTTTTAGATTAAAGATTAGAAATGAGTCGAAAACCCGGTAAACATCAATGCAAAACCAATGGTAATCACAACCATCTTGTTACCGACGCATTTATCTGCTGGATTATTTATACCCCCAACATTCACTCCGTTGTTAGTCTCCCCACCGTTCCATACACCACGGGTTTCTGTAATGTAAAAAAATATATTTTAACACATTGATGTCACTAATAAAACCTTGGTAATCTTTTTTAATCGAAAAATTGATAAAAATATGTTTTTAAACTCTTTTAAGTTGATTGAAATTAATGAGAAAATAATAGTTTTAATAGGCTTAATGTATATTAAAATTAAAGTATTGAAATAGGAATAAGTTATTGAAATAGATAACTTATTCCTATGTTTTCCTATTTCCGAAGTATAAGATTTACCTCTTCCGTGATGTTTGACTTCTGCTGCCAAAACATCACCTTTGTCAGATAACACGGTTTTACTTCGTTGTCCTGTAAAAAATTAACATAGTAATTTTACACATATTTTACTACATTTTTGGTGTATTTATAGCTATTAAAAAGGAATAAATCTAATAACTGACCAGCTTCGTCATTTATAAGAACTGTATCCCTCTTTTCTACATTGCCTTCTGCCTCTGGAATATGGAAATAATAAAGTGTTGATATTATTTTGGTATTTTAAGTATGTATTTGCATTATATTATATTATTAAAATTCTCATACCCACAGAAACAGCAATGGCAACCAATAAAATTATAAAGAGCTTCATTTTAGTATTTGAGGAATACAAAATTTGTAGGAGTTTAACTTGAGTTGTGAAAGGGCCAGTACTCAGATCTACACTACGAGGCTTTCGTCAAGTTAAATGAATATTTTCTTTATTGCGTATAATAATATATACCACATTTCTCTACTTTAGAAACATAATAAGATTTCCCTGACTAATGCATTTACTGTGCTGTAATTACTATCTATGTTATCATAATTTGAGACATTGAATAATTTCTAAATAAGTCATTTAAACCTAATTAGCCCTCATGCTCATGACTCATGCTGTATGCATTACTATAGTCACTGAAGGTAAATGTTATTCACGATTAAGAAAGTGAATACGTGTCTCAATATATTCAATATTTCCGTTTATTTAGTTATTATTATTTAAAATCACTTAAGATGAGTTTACATCAAACAACTTTCTTATTGTTTTGATGCCTGAATTTTAATAGTGATAAAAGCATTTATGTACAAGGTTAATGTGGGCTTCAGTATGTAGAAATATATGTTTTCCCACTGCACTACAAAGATTTCTCCGGGAATTGCATGTCAATCTGGACGTATGCATTTGGAAGTTATGCCGATTGAATATCCAGGAGGACATAGCGTTTTTATACAGTTTTTATTCCAATTTTTCTCACAACTTTTTTGATATAAAGAAAGAAATCTCAAACGTTTCTCAAAACGAAGAACCGCCAAGTAAAATTAGGAAATAAATGCTGGGTGATAAAATTGAATATTACCTGAATATTTAATATCAGCCAATTTGAATATGCTATTTATCAATTACTATATCAAAATTTTCTATAATACTAATCCGTAAACTTGTTTTTTCCCACGCCGTTCCTCGCTCCACTTTTAATCCCAAAGACACCCTTTTTGCACAATGACGTTCGTCCACAAAGTATGGACTAAACGGGTTTTAATTGTATTTAATACAAAATAAAAATGTGTTCCTCAGGTATCTGTAATTTTACTATTTTGCATATAAATTTTGCATTGCAATAACGCATCTTTGCATAAATTAAAATAACCATACTAACCAATTAAAAGTCACTCCTATAAAGTCACGAAATTGAGCATCATGCTAATCATGCAGCACTCAAATAAAAACTGAAACTGAAACAAATTTCTTGTTGTTAAATACAGCATCATTTTATTAAATTGTTGTAGATCTAAATACTTTCTGTTTAGAATAAGTCAACAAATCTGTCTTATTAGCTAAAAATTATTTAAAAATTAAAATTACTTTAATTTATCCTCAATGCATATTTTTGTCGATTTTAGTTAACTATTAAATCCAGAACGACAAATAAATTATGCTTTAAGCTGTGTTGATTAATTGATTGTTTCTTTGAAATGTTCACCAATCCATATTTCGCGATATAACGTTAGCTTATATTTTCATATACTGCAATCGGCAAATATAAAACTACAATTTCCTCTTTACGATATATAGGCAGTAATACTTTAAAATACATAATATTGTTAGGTGTTATAAACTTTTTACAATTACGCTCAAATATTTGGCTAATCTTTTCATTTGTATTCACAATGGAAGATGGGATAAAGAACTCATTTCGTATTGCTCAGACTTATCAATTGGAAAAAGTTATTTATGCTTTCTATAAGTTTTTCAAACCAATTTCTATCAAATAAATATCTTTCGAAAAAAGTATTAACTGTCTGCGAGTGAAAATGACTAAAGATGCAACCAAAACCAAGGTACTCCTAGACAGATATTCCGTAGCACTTAATGAACTTATTTAGTTGTCAGCATTTTTGAAGCAAAATCCAAGGAATAAATAAAGTAGACTTTTAACCAAAATATATTTTTACATAAAACTTTCTTTATTTTTCAAATAATTCATTACATAATATTTTGCATTGACTTTGAAAATCCAATTATGCTTGTTAGCAATCACTTCAGTAAAAAGGACAAATTACTCAATGATAGGCTACAAATGTTTAACAAGCAGGTAGAAACTATTTTTGGAAAAAAATAAATTATCTAATAGTTAATCCTGCATTTCGGTGAATTTGAATGATGATTGAAGATGAAAGGAACTAGTTATATTTGGCTTTTATGTATTGTGGCAATTAATTGTTAATTCCTCCAGAATTGACCCCATTATTGTTTTGTCCACCATTGACAACACCACGTGCAACTGTAAACGGGACAGAATTATTTACAGAATTCAAATTTTTGTAAAACAAATTCAAATGTATGGAAAATTGGTTAAAAATTTACAGCGATTGTTGATTCCTCCGCTGTTGACTCCGTTGTTGTTTTGTCCTCCGTTGACAACACCACGGGCATCTAAACCAAACCAAAATAGTAAAAAACGTACAACAAACTTATATTTAATCTATATGGCATTTTCTCTTACAGCGGTTGTTGATTCCTCCCATGTTCAGCCCGTTGTTGTTTTGTCCTCCATTGACGGTACCACGCTCTACTGCAAATGAAACAGGATTATTTAGAGAAATTAATCTTTAGAAAGATAATAATTCCAATATACAGAAAATTGGTTAAAAAGTTTACCTCTGTTGTTGATTCCTCCGGCGTTGACTCCATTATTGTTCTGTCCACCATTGACAACACCACGGGCGTCTAAAAGCCAAATCAACAAATCAAGGCACTAAATATTGGGAACTAAACATTAATTTAATCCACTTCACATTTCCTCTTACAGCGGTTGTTGATTCCTCCTGCGTTGACTCCATTGTTGTTTTGTCCTCCGTTGACAACACCACGTTCTTCTATAAAATGAAATGAGGAAATTATAAAATAAAATATTTAAAACATGATAAATTGTCAAAACAGATGCTTTAGCATATGTTTTCATGTAGAAATCAGAAATGTTACCGCGGTTGTTGATTCCTCCGCTGTTGACTCCGTTGTTGTTTTGTCCTCCATTGACAACACCGCGCTCTACTGCAATTGAGACAGAATTATTCATAGAAATTAAATTTGAAGAAGACAATTCTAATATACGGATTATTGGTTAAGTAATTTACCGCGGTTGTTGATTCCTCCGGCGTTGACTCCGTTGTTGTTTTGTCCACCGTTAACGACACCACGTTCTTCTACAGACAGTAACAAATAATTTGACTAAGAAAGGTAATTATGGAAATTTCAAAGAGTTACATGATTCCAAAATTTTTTTTACCGCGGTTGTTGATTCCTCCGCTGTTGACTCCATTGTTGTTTTGTCCACCGTTAACAACACCACGTTCTTCTGAAAATTGTAAATAAAACCTTTTGAATATCTCAATGGAAACTATGAATTTGAAGCTACGGAAATTCTAAAAGATTGGCTACCGCGGTTATTGATGCCTCCGGAATTGACTCCATTGTTGTTTTGTCCTCCATTGACAACACCACGTTCTTCTGCAAATGCAAAAGTAATTATTTATAAAAATAGAAATTCGAAAATCAAGTTTTGAAGTCCTAATATTTCAAATTTAATATCTTACCGCGGTTGTTGATTCCTCCGGCGTTGACTCCGTTGTTGTTTTGTCCTCCGTTGACAACACCACGTTCTTCTGTAAATACGAATGCAATTATTTCTATTCATATAGATTTGAAAATAAAGTAATGCAGTTCATTCCATTAACTTACCGCGGTTGTTGATTCCTCCAACATTGACTCCGTTGTTGTTTTGTCCTCCGTTAACAACACCACGCTTTTCTGAAAACGAAAAATACATTTAGCTCTACAAATAGGAAAAAATAAGTAGCTGAATTAAAGGTATAAATATTGGTATGAAAATGATAGCAAACATGAAACTTGGCAAAAAAGAAATTTAATAGACAAATTAATTCTTATATAACTTACCGCGGTTGTTGATTCCTCCGGCGTTGACTCCGTTGTTGTTTTGTCCTCCATTGACAACACCACGCACTTCTGAAATTGAAAAAAACATTTAGCTCCGTAAATAGGAAAACTAAACTAGTTGATTGAAGCTGTAAAATTTGGTAAGAAAATGGTAATAAACATGAAAGTTGGAAAAATTAGAAATTTATTAACAACTTAATTATTATCTAACTTACCGCGGTTGTTGATTCCTCCGGCGTTGACTCCATTGTTGTTTTGTCCTCCGTTAACAACACCACGCTCTTCTAAAAATGAAAAATCTTTAGCTATGCACATAGATAAACTAACTAGGTGAATTGAATCGATAAAATTGGGTAAGGAAATAATAACAAACATGAAACTTGGCAACAGTGGAACTTAAAGAGAAAAATTACTTCTTATATAACTCACCGCGGTTGTTGATTCCTCCGGAGTTGACTCCATTGTTATTTTGTCCTCCGTTGACAACACCACGTTCTTCTAACGATTGGAATTGAAAATTTGGATTACGAAAATATTTAAATTGTGTACTAGATTCGAAACGAATATTTACCGCGGTTGTTGATTCCTCCGCTATTGACTCCGTTGTTGTTTTGTCCACCATTGACAACACCACGTTCCTCTGCACATTGAAAATGGGTAATAAAAACATTTGAATTGTTACTAAAATGAAACCGAAGGAAACTTGGAAAGTGACTTACCGCGGTTGTTGATTCCTCCGGCGTTGACTCCGTTGTTGTTTTGTCCACCGTTTACAACACCACGTTCTTCTACAAATGAGATAGAATTATTTTCACAAATTCCATTTTTGTAAAAAGATAATTACAATATACTGAAAATTGGTTAAAAATTTACCGCGGTTGTTGATTCCTCCGAAGTTGAGTCCATTGTTGTTCTGTCCACCATTAACAAGACCACGGGCATCTAAAAAACAAATTAAAACTAAAAATTGTGCACTAAAAGTTTATTTAATCTCCTTCGCATTTTCTCTTACCGCGGTTGTTGATTCCTCCGCTGTTGACTCCATTGTTGTTTTGTCCTCCATTGACAACACCACGTTCTTCTACAAATAGGAAATCAAAAATTTTGAATATCATAAATGAAAATATGTATTGGAAACCAAAATATTCTTGAAGATTAACTACCGCGGTTGTTGATTCCTCCGAAGTTGAGTCCATTATTGTTCTGTCCACCATTGACGGTACCACGTTCTTCTAAAAAACAAATGAAAACTAAAAATTGTGAACTAAAAGTTTATTTAATCTCCTTCGCACTTTCTCTTACCGCGGTTGTTGATTCCTCCGGCGTTGACTCCGTTGTTGTTTTGTCCTCCATTGACAACACCACGTTCTTCTGCACATTAAAAAATGAGATAAACAAAAATGAGAAAAGGGGAGTACTGAAAAGAACAATCATTTAGTAAATCAATTTACCGCGGTTGTTGATTCCTCCGGCGTTGACTCCGTTGTTGTTTTGTCCACCATTGACAACACCACGTTCTTCTACAAGGTGAATATGAATTATTTTTAGTTAATCATTCTCGAAACTATGAGAATAACTAGGTAGGGATGAGAACAGACAAATATTAACTTACCACGGTTGTTGATTCCTCCGGCGTTGACTCCGTTGTTGTTTTGTCCTCCATTGACAACACCACGTTCTTCTGCAAAATAGGAAAAGGATAATTTTTGGATTCGTAAACCTTATTGCTAATTTGCATTTTCTTATTAAATGTACAAATGATGACTTACCGCGGTTGTTGATTCCTCCGCTGTTGACTCCATTGTTATTTTGTCCACCATTGACAACACCACGTTCTTCTACAAATTGGAAATGAAATTTTAGAATTTGTAAACTGGAACTATGAATTTGGAACCATAAAATTCTAGAATATTGTTTACCGCGGTTGTTGATTCCTCCGGCGTTGACTCCGTTGTTATTTTGTCCACCGTTGACGACACCACGTTCTTCTGCACAATAGGAAAAGGATAATTTTGAATTCGTAAACGTTATTGCTAATGTGCATTTTCTTATTAAATGTATAAATGATGGCTTACCGCGGTTGTTGATTCCTCCGGCGTTGACTCCGTTGTTGTTTTGTCCTCCGTTGACAACACCACGTTCTTCTATATTGAAACATATTGTATTGAAAACTATGGAAATTTGAAAATGGAAATTTTAGTCATTATGTTTATTATTATTTACCGCGGTTGTTGATTCCTCCGGAATTGACTCCATTGTTGTTTTGTCCACCATTAACAACACCACGCTCTTCTGTAGAATGGATGCAAATTATTAATAGAAATTAAATTTTCAAAACAATATTAAATTACAAACTATTAAATCGAATGACTTACCGCGGTTGTTGATTCCTCCGGAGTTGACTCCATTGTTGTTTTGTCCTCCGTTAACAACACCACGCTCTTCTGTAGAATGGATGCAAATTATTAATAGAAATCAAATCTTCAAAGCAATATTAAATTACAAACTATTTAATTGAATGGCTTACCGCGGTTGTTGATTCCTCCGGAATTAACTCCATTGTTGTTTTGTCCTCCGTTAACGACACCACGCTCTTCTATAAAATGGATACAAATTATTAATGGAAACTAAATTTTCAAAACAATATCAAATTACAAATTATTAAATTGAATGACTTACCGCGGTTGTTGATTCCTCCGGAATTCACTCCATTGTTGTTTTGTCCACCGTTAACAACACCACGTTCTTCTGAAAATTGTAAATAAAACCTTTTGAATATCTCAATGGAAACTATGAATTTGAAGCTACGGAAATTCTAAAAGATTGGCTACCGCGGTTATTGATGCCTCCGGAATTGACTCCATTGTTGTTTTGTCCACCATTGACAACACCACGTTCTTCTGTAAATGGAACATTTGTTAGAGAAATGAATACTAACTTGAAAATTAGCAACACCCCTAAGATACTTGTACCCTTTTTGAAAATTTTGAGAAAAAATTTTAATTACCGCGATTGTTTATTCCTCCGGCATTGACTCCATTGTTGTTTTGTCCACCGTTAACAACTCCGCGAGTACCTAGAAGGTTTTACATTTAGATTAGCATGCATTGATCATTTGTTATTACTAGCAATAGTTGTATGGTTAGCCAGTAAATTTTTCCGAAAACACAAGTTATATTATAAAAATTTGTGAATTTTATCAATTCCAATAAAAACTATCTGTTGAATGAAATGTATATCCTTTCAGTAGTGACGTACCCTTGTGGTCTGTAATATAAAATTAAGAAATTAGGTTAATAATTTAGAAATGCTGTGTATAAGCTGTCTTTGAAAAAAGTATTTTTAAATATCCTAAAGTACGTACCAGTTTTATCCTTGGAAAGAGCTGTCTCAGCTGTAATTTAAGAAAAATTATTAACAAGGCGCATAAAATTTGTCATAATTTTAAAAATAGATTTGTTAAGAAATTTTACCAAGAGCGACAGCGACAACAGACAAGAAAACCAAAGTCAATTTCATTTTGAAACTTTACTATGATTTTGAGAATAAGGAGTGAACTTTGGAAGATACTTGTTGTAAGTGATGACTGTCAGTTCCGTAGGCTTCATTATTTATACTTGAGCTGTGTAATAAGTTAATCTTGGTTTTGGGCCAATAATTACCTAATTGAGTAACATAAACATAATTAGAATAGATAATTATTAAGCAATACTGGGTAATTTAGTTATGAATGCTTATAAATAGTACCGTACAATGGATTCAGTTTACGTGTTTGTATTTCACGTATACTTATTTTCTGCTTTGAAATATTTATATCACCTTATAATTAAATCTAAATAAGGGTTTCACTCAGGGTTCTACAATCCAATCGTTATGGTTTAACTAATTTATGCACAATAATACTATTTTCAAGATTACTTGGTTCTTCGGCGTTTGCTTCATTAAATTTAACAACATAAATGTATTTCCCTTTAGTGATGGCAAAAATACTCTAAGCTGAAAAATAAGATTTTCAGACCTGGAATATTGAACCATTTTATAATGACATGCGGTAAACAATGGGAATACTAAAAGTAGTATACTAGTTAATAGGTAATTTGTATCTGGTAGGTTAATTAGTGCTGACAAATAGCGATAAAATTATCATTGAGCAAACTGATGCTGTGTAACTAACGTACGATTTTCAAAGTCAAATGGATAAATAATCTGTGAGCAATGGAGAAATTTTATTGAGCATAACTGTAATAGTTATGGCTTACCGGTTTTTCCGAATTTATTATTTGTGGACTTCACTATGCATCCGCCTTTATAATTACCATTGTCTGTTGGTTGCTCTTACCTTTAGTAATGCTTCACTTTAATTCTTTCATTGAAAAAAGAAAGTGTGCACAAAAATAAGAACCAAGTTTGTACAAATTGGAAATTTAGTGTCTGAAGTGAAGGTGCATTATGAAATAAAATGATATGGCGATTAAAACGAAATTTAAATACTTTTTGAAATTCCTAATGGAAATAAATTTACTTATTTACTGTAAAATAATCGTTAAATATTGAAACATTTTATGTAGGCCACTATTACATCCTCAGAAGGTCTATTTGTTCTGTTAATTTTTAGTAAATCGGGGAGAGTTTGCTAATTCTTGGATGTTTTGTTACAAATATATTTTTTCTGTAGAGCATATTATGGAAAACAAAAACACGGTATGCAGATAATATAGTCATAGTTAACTATGACTATAGTTCATGTCATATTGACATAGCCTATCGAGGTAGTATAAGGATGTGCGAAGAATTTAAATTTATTCACCACTAACGTATTTGTATATACCTAAACACATTGTAACTCATACAATTAACAGCAATTAGTGAGATATTAATTAGAATATAGCAAACATTACTATGTATTCCATTATCATAAGTATTTAACTATTTGGATACTAAGACGAACCACAGAATATGAAATGTATTTTTCTATAAGGGAACAATCTATTAGTAGTTATGTTAACCCGTCCAGCAATCCGATTATTTATTGGCATGTGTACTAATTAATTATTTGTTTGCTTTTATTCTTTTTTCATAGAATTAAAACAGTTGCCTAATGTTGAGGGCTAATGTAAAGAAGCAGGGAAAATATCTTAATGCTAGTGCTTTAAAATTAGTAAACCGCTTAACTATATAATTATATCAACACTCTAATTCATTCAATTAATTTTTTATTTTAATACGATTTTGATTTACTTGAAAATGAAAAACTTTTAAAACTAAGATTTCCAATTGACGCACTTTATTCAAGGCATTTCAAAATAGTAGACTACATTTTCAAATTTTACAAGAATTCTACTTTGAAGTAGTTTAATCTTAGTTTTAGTTTATAGTACACTGATATAAGTGCGATGAGAAATAAATAAAAGATTTTGTTACACTACTGACCATTAAAGTACAAATAGTACTAATAATAATAATAACCAAATTTTATAATTTACTAAACGAATCTTTATAATTCTTTTAAAACATCTAGTAGGAATTGCAGGGTCCTGAAATTAATAATGGTTCAGGTTTTTTTAAAACTTACCTCCATTATTAATGCCACCGTGATTAATTCCATTATTGTTTTGTCCTCCATTTACCACTCCTGAAAATTAATATTGTGCTATTTTCAGAAAACCAAAAGAACGCGTCTTAAAATGCTTGAATGCAGTAAGTTGCTTTCCTAATAATGAAAACGTACCCCCTTGACTATTGTTGATACCTCCACCATTCCATCCATTGTTATTCTGCCCTCCGTTGACGGTTCCTAATACAGATATGAATTGGCATTTAATAACCTTTAAGAGAAAATGCTGAACTCTGTTTTGCGTATTTAATTATTCAAATTTAAATTTGCTACTTTTGTTGTTGATACCTCCATCGTTTACTCCATTGTTATTTTGCCCACCATTAACTACGCTACGTGCATCTAAAATATATAAAACATCTCTTAATACTTTTCAATAAATATATTAGTTATATTTACTTATAAAACACCAGTCTAAATATTAGAATGATTATTAGTACCTCGGTTATTAATTCCACCAAAGTTAACTCCATTATTATTCTGACCTCCATTGACAGTTCCTGGAAATGAATTTCAAGTTACATTTAGATGATTTTATAAAACACAAAACAACAACAGCTACATTAAATTATATTTTTAGGTTTATCTCGATTGTTAATGCTTATATAATTAGTACCGTAAACCTCAAATTTTAAGATTTAATTAATCACAGGAATAAATTAAACAATTGCAATAAGTATGTCTTACCTCGGTTGTTAATTCCACCGTAGTTGAAACCGTTATTATTTTGACCTCCATTGACAGTTCCTGGAAATAAAAGAAACACTTAGAAGATTTTATTAAACTCTCAAAACAATAATTGCATTAAATGATATTTTTAGGTGGACCACGATTCTTAATGCCTCCATAATTAGTACCGTAATTATTTTGTCTACCGTTAACCAAACCTCGAATTTTAAGATTTAATTAAGTATAGGAATAAACTAAAGTATGTCTTATCTCGGTTGTTAATTCCACCGTAGTTGTAACCGTTATTATTTTGCCCACCGTTTACTATCCCACGCTCTTCTGAGTTAAACAATTAGAAAATTATTATAAATCGATAAATAATATAAAATGTAGATAAAATAAATCTTTCTACTGTCAATTAGAATTAACTTATAGTATTTAACAATTCGGATGCAGCCTAATCACTGATAATCTTACCACGGTTATTAATTCCTCCAAAATTAAGTCCATTGTTGTTTTGACCACCATTTACAAGTCCTAAAATGTTTACAGTTCCAGAACATTAAAATCATCGGCATTAATGCAATAAAATTGTGATGGCAAAAGCATTCAATTACCTCTGTTATTGATGCCTCCATAATTAACTCCATTGTTGTTTTGGCCTCCATTTACAGTACCTGGAGTTAAGCAAGATTCATAACACACAATTAATAGATCCTAAAAGCATAATTTTATAATTCTAGTAATTAAAATTTACCACGATTGTTAATTCCACCGTAGTTGTAACCGTTATTATTTTGCCCACCGTTTACTATCCCACGCTCTTCTGTCAATTAGAAAATTATTAGAAATCGATAAATAATATAAAATGTAGATAAAATAAATCTTTCTATTGTCAATTAGAATTAACTTATAGTATTTAACAATTCTGTTGCAGCCTAATCACTGATTATCTTACCACGGTTATTAATTCCTCCAAAATTAAGTCCATTGTTGTTTTGACCACCATTTACAAGTCCTAAAATGTTTACAGTACCAGAACATTAAAATCATTAATGCAATAAAATTGTGATGGCAAAAGCATTCAATTACCTCTGTTATTGATGCCTCCATAATTAACTCCATTGTTGTTTTGGCCTCCATTTACAGTACCTGGAGTTGAGCAAGATTCACAACACACAATTAATAGATCCTAAAAGCATAATTTTATAATTCTAGTAATTAAAATTTACCACGATTGTTGATGCCGCCATAATTATAACCGTTGTTATTCTGTCCGCCGTTAACCAAGCCACGAGTTTCTGTACATTAGTTACAATTTAAGTACTTCTTTAATAATCAATGCAATATTTATTAAACCACAGTTACACCACAGAATTAATACATTCTGTGGTGATAACGTATACCCTAACCTAACATCTCCTTGGTCAATTTTTTTCTTGGGTTGTGTATTAAAAACCATCTCAAAAATAGCTTTAACGCAACAGTTTTCATTAGAACCACTTTCTGGGACGTGGTGACATAAATGGTATTAAAAAGATTTCATGTCTGTTTTTTTAACTGATACCAACAACGAGATAGCCCTTAAGCCTCCAAACTGGATATAATCATGCCAAAATAAATAACATTGAAATTATTAATCATAGAGCTAATTGGACAAAAAATATATTTGATGGAAAATCAGAGTTAGTTGGGAAATATTTGTAAAGGAAAATCAAATACCCGAAAACTACTTCCCGTAGAAAAATTCTCATTTCATGCTAAAACCTCGCATTTAAAAAAATTCAAATTATTTCTCTAAATTACTACTACAAATTATGTAAGTTAAATGAAGTCCAGTAAACCGGAATATCAACTACTAATTTCTTTCTTGTGTTACCCAAAGCCAAGGTGACGGAGAAAATGGAAAGTAGGACAAAAATGGAATTCATTGTAGAAAGATTTTGGTGCTAGTGTAGCAAATGTTGATTTGTTAAGTGAAGAATGGGTTGTAATAACTGAAGTGATCCATTCAGCCCTTCAGCCCGCTATTTTATACGATGGCTACTAATTAATTTGTAATTTAATTGGCATGAATCATCGTAAGTTCTAAGATGAGAATGAATGAATTGTAGAGCAAATTATTTCTATGAAAATCGTATTGGGTTTTACAATGAAGTTTGCCTTCCATTACCATCCATTTTTGCATATTATCTGCTTCGAGAATTAAATCAAATGAGGTTTTTCCTACATTGCTCGCTAAGGCTGCGCTATTAACAAGAAACTAATCAGCACCAACCTTATCACATACACATAAGTCATTTAGAAATATATGCATTATTTACAACTAATGCGTTATTTTCTGAAATATTTAGTTCAACGAACGTATATAGTCTAAACTATGGTACATTAAGATATCTGTGCACACTTCAACATAATGTCTTAGGCATCAATTATTCAACTAAATTATTCTTGTAGAAGAATATATGAATCGATTTTCCACTTACATACTTACTTTTCGAATCCTTTTGTAAAGATAGCAATCTGCTATTAAGTTAGCTTAGCAGAGTTTTTAATACATAAAATAAAATAAATACATAACAAATAAAATGCTTTTAAAACATAACTAGGACATCATCAGAACTCAACATCATTATGGAACGATAAAGTATGTTAAAAAAGTATCAATTTTTATTAGATTTACTTAAACATTTTGATAAACATTAACATTTTAAATTCATCTAAACCACTAACGCCTTAACGCCCATTCTTTCTAATCTTCCTTACTATTGTCGATATTTTACAATGACCGCCACGAATTTCTGCTTATACAAATAATTCAAAAAGAAAGTTTTCAATTAAAATGAATACTTACATTCACTTCAAACAATTATGACTCCCTAAAAAACTTGCTATACTAAATACATGTATGGGTAGGTAGTAGTGTATCGCTATTACTAATTAATGACCAAACACCACAATTTACAAAAGAGGACAATTTCTGCTTCACATGACAATAATGGAATATTTTCTAAGAAAAATTGAACTTAGCCTAAACCTTTCTGTTTGCTGAATGCTATAAACCTTTCCTAACCCATTTTTGAACTTCGTTTGAACACACCAACCGACCGGTCACATATCCGGTTAATGAGTCTATCGAAAAAGGGTTCCTGTTACAAGATCTACCAGTATTATTTCGTTTTGTTTAAAGAATAAGTAGCAATAAAATCACAAGAGGTAATCATATAACCATACGAACTTCAAAAAACCGTTTGAGGTAATAAGCTTGGCTGACAGTCATAGCCATTAATATGAAGGTCTCAAAAAAGGCCCATATCACTACACGATAATTTGTAGATTCGTTGATTTTGCGGTGAATCTTATCTCTTACTTCCATATATTCTTGTTCGTGTTTTACATTAAGGAAAGCATAAGATAATTCGTTGATCATTTCTTCGAGCTTTTCCGGTCGACCTGTAGAGTAGAACATAGACGCAAATTAGTTACAGTTACACACCTGAAAATCATTCCATTCGAATTAAAAAATATTAATTATTATGGAGTAAATCCACTTGCTTTCAACTGGACTATCGGCAGTAGCTGCTGATTGAGGTTCACCAACGTTCATGGAGAACATGACACTTTTTGGAGTCAGCGTGGACATTTTATTACTGAAACAATACGTATATGTTCCTGGTTGTGTAGCGGAAAACGTTATTTTTCCATTGCTCTCTCTTTCCCGTGTAAGAATTTCCTGACCTTCTGGACCCGTTATTTTGACATCTATATCCAAAAACCCACCTTCCACCACTTCAAAGGTTAAACCTGTAAAATAAAGGCAAGTAAACTTATTAAAATGGCAAAAGTCCCCTGTCAGCTGCTTAAAACAATTTGCAATGAAATCTACTAATTTCCATATTGCACTGAAAAATGCCAGCTGTTAAATATACACAAACTAACATTCTTACAATAAATTGAGTAATATAATAGAAAAATAATTTTGAGTTTTCTTCTTAATGTTTGCCAAGCTTTTGGATGCGTAATTGTGGGTCAACTTCACTATTCACTATCACTATCTTAGCTTCTAGTTTTGTTAACTACATTTTTATTTATCATTTATTTGAGCTTACCTAGCTTGGTACCACTTTGAACCTTGTCGAAAAAGCACTCCTCTGCGTGAGCATCTATTGCAATTAAAAATGGATGGCAATAACTGAATAGACCGAAGAACACCACCAAAATCAACTCCACGGATTGCTTCATTTTGAAACTTGTTGACCAATGTAAAAATTGAAGTGGTCGTGCTCGGGGTACTCTCGGCCTTACTCAACGTCAATCTCACACATCTTACTTTCGCGTAGTAATTGAATGTTTGGAAAATATTGAACGGCAAAATATTACAACATGTACAAATATTTCCCATTTATTTATTCATTTATAAGTGTTAGAGCGAAGAGTCACAGCATTCCAATAGTAAGGGAGAAATCAGTTTCATAGTCTGGGCAAATATTTCTAAGGCAAGATAATAATGTTATACGGAAATAATAAATAATCAAGGAAACACATATTGTATGTACTTTTAAACTTTTTATTACATTACGTAACACATATGTATACATACACAACAAATAACAAAACAATGCATTATATCCACTACATGGAGATTAATGTTGCACAAACCGTAAAGAGATTTGCTGTGAGACATATTGCACGTTACTTTTAAAAACACTATTCTGTCGGCTAACATATAACAGCTTAATATACGTCTAAAATGACACTGTGTATTCATTCAATTTTTCAATGGTAAAAAGTAGATAACCTTAATAACATTTATTTTTTTGAAAACATTTGGCCTGCTAAAGTTCTTAATGTCACCAGTGTATTCTCCAGAAATTGCCTCCTTAAAATCTTAAATCCTTGTCCAACTCTATGTTCCCAAAATATTTTCAGTACATGTTAATAATTAATTCAGTACATTATATATCATATCCTTCAGCTATACATTTATATAGTTGTGGTATATTTGAAATGCAATTCAATTACATATGATCACAACAGTTTACTAACTTTCACCCAGGTACAAAAGTTGCCGGAGGTACCTATGTAATATGTAAGCCTATTTGAAGCACTACAATGCCTATCTATGGTATCTATTATGCAATATTATGCATGTGTATATATACAACAGCATTTTTAATAAAGGATATTATATAATGATTATTAAATTTTAAACAATCGCACAAAGTTTGAAAGAGTTTAAGTTATAAATCTGTTTACACCGTTTAGTCATTTATATTAGGACTTAATATAAGGTGTTTACTGAAAGATGTACCGAAACCCTAACATTTGTTTTAGGAGTAATCCAGATTGAAAAACCATTTCACGCCCGCATTTCACATCTACGTTAAAAAAATAAAAGATCAGCAATTATTTCTTGAATAATTTAAAGAATAGGGAATATTTAATGAGGATGCAAGACCATGCATGAAATACACTCAATGCTTTAGAACATGCATTTTAATCGACGACCTTAAGTTGGCCATTGATATAAAGACATATCAATTCGCAAGGCACCTGCATCCGATGCATTCCAAGCTGAAAACCCGTGAGTATGTACTTTGTACCCGGGGGTTATTAAGCCAATTGTGAACTTCCGGATTGTTTCTGTGCTGTGACAACCCAGCTCCACGGCTCCTCCATACCATGAAACAGACACTCTGTGCACATTCCAAGCAACACCTCCGAAAACGTTCTAAAGTGCTTTCACTTCTTACCTTTTTCTTGAACACCTCATATTTAGAGTCAGAGCATTCCAAGAAATATTTCCTCCCACTATTTTGCAAAGAGGTGTCACTTCTCTCTTTCTTCCTGAAAATACCATAGTCTTCCTGCGTACATTCCCAGCAGTATCTTCTCCCTATACGTTCCAAAGAGCAATCGCTTTCTCCAGCTTTCTTATGAACGCCGAACTTAGCTATCCTTTCTCTGCAATCCAAGCAATAAACATTTCTGGGGGCATAAGTGGCACACCACAAACACCCCAGACATTGTTTATGTTGGTTACGATTCTGAATAAGATTATTTCTGTCCAATTTCGGTGCGTTTCCAGAATGTTCACCAAGAAATTCTCTGCCTTGGGAAGTCGCAGTGTCCTCTACCCTTAGTACTTCGTAAACGCCATTGTTTTCTGGAATATCGGTACCCCTTGTACGAGGTCTTCGGTGGTAAGGGCTGCTTGTATAACGCTCCAGCTCATCCAGCCCATCCAAATAGCCAATGGAAATCCTAGCTGGTTGGTCATCTGTGTACACTGAACGCTCTCCGATTTCTTCAGCTCTACGAAAATAACTTTCGTATCTGGTGCATTCATATTCTATTTCTTCTTCACTCAAATCAGAATGCCACCATCTTGTGCAACGATTCCCCATCATCTAAAATAGGTTTTGTGAGTCAATTCAACGAAATCACTAAACATTTATTACATTTTGTAATAAACGGTTGATTGTGACATTTTTGGATATTTAAGAACGCTGGATTTTAAATATCTTAATTAATTAGAATGTAATAACACATTATGTTCACGATGTAAAGGCTCCGGTCACATCATCAGATTTAAATGAATAAATAAATAATAATAATAAATAATTAATTAGAATATTTTCGTTGGTTTTTAAGAAGAGCTCAACCTATGTGTGGAAACTACTCCTTTCACAATCTGATTGGAGTATAAATGTTTCCTGAGTTTTGAAGGAAATACTCGTCAGCACCTCAATTCAAACTTTTCAAACTAAATACACATTTACACTGAGCCTTGCAATGAAGCATTGTAATACTAATATATTTCATCTTAGCAGGTTCTGTTAGTAAATGTTTTGAAATTCAATATGAAATGAAGTACAAATTCCCAAATGGAACTTCGGTATAATATTTCAGTTCTACTTTTCTAATTGATTGTTTGGTCATATTTGTAATTTTGTGAATACGTGGATTACTAATCTGAAAATTATTATTAAAAATGAATTACAGTTGAATGTCTATACAATGCCGACTGCTGACAAATGACAATTGGTCTTAAGAAAGTAGCGGAAGGGCGGTGCCAATGCAGGATATTTCGGTGGAACCGAAGTTATATATGCATGGATACTCTATGATAATGTTTCTTCAGTTCACAAGTCTCACTATATATTTACACTAATTATGTTCTAGTTATAAATACAAATGATGCTAGTAAAAACAGATATTATAGTAATATAATAAATATAGAAATCGGAAATAGAAATTGTTTTTCTGGAATAAATAATATTGTTTGGAATGAACTTACTGAATAGAATGATAGTATTGAAGCTAACAAATGCTTGATCCGGTGTCTAAAGATAGTATTATCAATAAACTGTCAATAGCAAATGAAGGATATCAGTGAAATTGCAATAAAGTTATTGATTAAAGTAATGTACAGATCTGACTTTTTGATATTGTCTTAGTCTTAGTTAAGATTCGGCGAGATATAACTCTCTCACTTCATTTCAAGTGCGACTGGGTTGGAACGGAAGTTACCTGTGTATTATACATTGTCACCCTGTAACATGATTGAGTGATGTACACCTTATACAAGAAAGCGGTACTGCACAGGAACGAAGACAGTTCAATTTTACCAGGAGTGGAGGAAATGAGATGAAACCGAGACATTTTGTGAATAAAAAGTTTGTGAATGTTCCAATGCTTGCTTAAATGCACCGCCATCATAATAATAAATTGTCATGAAAAAGTATATAATAGTATGTTTTAGTAGTAAGTAAGTAAACAATAGTAAGTAAACAATAGTATGTTTTACTACTTTAATGAAAAGTCTACGGAAAATTCTACATATATTTTCCTTTCCACCATTACATTCTAGATTTCCAGAAAACTATATAGTTACTTTCAGTAGTAATTACAATTTCCATAAGCAATCACGATCACTCTAGGTAAAAATTAGGTAAAATTTTCAATTCCTTGAAAAAGAGCAGAAACTTGGTAAATGTTGAGATTGAGCTAAACCTTAAATAGAGAAAAGTTTTGCGCTATATGTTAAATGAAAGATTTAATCTTTTAATTCGCATTACAACTTATGTACCTATACAATTAGAATTAAGTAGCAAAAGTTTATATTTTCAGGCCTGAATAAATTGTGTGCTCTTCATCGATTAGATTCGAGTCATTCCAACCTCTTTTTGACTAAGTAGTCTCACTGGCACCTCAACAGGATGCAAACTTAAAGGATAATTCAATTCTTCTTTCCTCTTTGATGCAAATAGAATCTTTGCTTATGTTGTCGTCTTAAAACCCAGTTATTCAATATTCAATACTTTCAAAGACACAAAGACATTTGTGATTGATAATAAGAAAGGTATGTAAAATTATGTGTACAGCATAGCAGATTCATTTATTTTAATACTTCAGGACTATCCTTACATTATAAAGGAGTATCCTTGGGATACTCCTTTATATTCTAAGGTGCTACTGTGCGTAGTAGACTAGCTATTTAACCAAGGTTTTGATATCCAGGTGCAATTACATTCTTTGCTAGTCCCACATTACCAAAAGTCTGACAATAAGTCAGATATTTATATTGGATGACCGAGATAGCTTTTTAGCAACAAACTAAGACAAGCCATTTTCATATGTACTCAAAATTTAGTTAAAAACTGTAATGCCACTTTGGAAAAATGCACAACGACAATAACTGGTATCGCATAGTCTTTGAGTAAATAACCGCGCCGTAGAAACAACTTAGTTGTTTCTGCACACCTAATGCCAGTTAATGGCAGTATATGTAAATAAAAATGGGAACCTTTATGTCTGAAAGCAAAGAAGCTCAAAAGAGAAGGAGATCGTAAGATCTCAATAAAACATGGTTCAGTTTGGGTTCTTAGGGTTCAGTTAGGGTTCAGTTTGGGTTCTTAGGGTTCAGTTAGGGTTCAGTTTGGGTTCTTAGGGTTCAGTTAGGGTTTTTAAGGTTCAGTTAGGGTCCTTAGGGTTCAGTTATGGTCCTAAATGTTCAGCTATTATCAGTTTCAGTTATCCACACACTGACTATTATTCTGCACTGCTATCATTCATTGGGTCTGCTTTGCTGGTCGTTGGCCAATTTAATGTCCAAATTACAATGACCCTTTTTCCACAATATTTTGCTGACGATACTTGGTTACCTCAGTGTTACAGTGGTTTATTTTAACTATTCAGGTTAATTTTATTGGGTTAAGTGAAACGCAATAGTTTTATGAATATGTCAAAAGCCAATGACACTTCCAAATCATGTCGCCTGTCTGGCATTATTGCTACCGTTGTTGTGTGATATTTTTCCATGTATGTATACTATAAATATGTTGCTTACACTAGACTTGTATAACTTAAACTCAATATTTGATATGCCAACTATAGTAAAACCATCTTGTATTGTTTTCCCGTGAAAATACTTGCATAACGATGTCGTCCTGACTGCATATCAAATTACACAGGGCAGTAACACCAATTAGGCTACGTAAAAGTTCGTTATCTTGCAGAACACCTGAATACGAACACTCTGTCTTTGTGCGTCACAAAACCTGAGTTTTGTATATTTAGATACCATACCATATCTTACTTTAACTGTTACCAAATAAGGGATTTTTTTACAAAATTTTATTACCATATTTACTTGCAATATAAATTAAATACAGCGTATGTAATGATTATATTTTGAGAATGAGTGAGCTAGAGTTCCTAGGGTCATTAGATCGTGTGAGGGTGTAGTGAGATTTTGAAGTACTTATCTCATATGAAACATTGATACCGAGTTATGGCCATTGTAAATGGAAATGGTGTTCAGTAAGTTTAAATGTTCATATTATTGCCATTCAACACCAATTGGAGTGTTAAAACGTATTTATACTTTACATTACTTTTTAAAAGCAGTATTCACTGTATCGATTACCAAAATCACCAACGAGAAAATTAAAAAAATATACATTTTCTCACTGTGCATAAATAAATAATAGAAACTCATCCTGAATATAACCAAATATTGATTTTCTAGAGCTATTTTCTAACATTTTACTTATAAATGTAAATGTCAAATGTCTGTGTGGAAGAAGCATTCTAAGTTGATCCCTCCGCGATACGAGTTGCAGCTACCGCTGTTAATGTGAGATGTTCTCTTCTCTCCATGCCAGTCAACAACATCGAATCTCAATTTCCGATTATTAGGTAGTAACATCAGTTTCAATAGATTTTCCATGACGATACCTTTCGTAGAATGTTTCGCTTACACAAAGAATATAATTAATTCCGTTCCATATAAAAGTAATTTTATTTAAGAGTACATGTGAAGAATCTGTTTTCCAACACTTTTATGCAATCCATTTTTATGATTATTACTGAGACTGCAAATCATACTTACAGGAAGTCAATTATAAATTATCATTGAATAAAACACAGCATTATTGGCAATAAGACGGCAGCATTTGCTTACTGAACTAAACAAACTATACTGTATTATTATAACATTAAAGGCATTAAAGATAAACATTTGTACTTTTGCCTCATTTTACTACTTGGACATTTTAGTTGACGTTAATTTAATTCAGATTTATGTAAATTAAGATTATTTATACCCAGTGAAATAAAATGGTGTGTACAAATCGAGGACTATTTAGAGCCGAATTTGCATATTATTTTTATATGTTCTTATACATCACTGAGTGAATTGCATACAAGAAGGTATCATATGATTTTACTAATAATTGCATATACTCGTGTGCTTTATTTAATGAACTCTTCTGAAAAGAAATAGGGAATTCATGCTTACGTATTCTTTACAATGGCTACATTTAGTAAAACAATCTTCATTTCTGAATCCATATAAGGATATACATTCCTACAACTTTGTGAGCATCACGTTACCCTGGAACTATAGGCAGTCCAGACCTAGACACCTCAGGAGGTTCCTCAGTAACCTGTGGAGGTTCCATTGTGGAACCTCGTGAAGTTTCCCTGTCACATGTCCGTCACGTGGAAACCTCAGTAGGTTCCTCAGGAACTTTTTTGAAGGAACCCCAGCACGTTCCAGGAAATTCAAGAGGTTCGTGAGGAACCTCCTGAGGTTCCCACGTGACGGACATGGGACAAGGGAACTTCACGAGGTTCCTCAGCCACTTGTGGAGGTTCCACTCAAAAAAACTTACTCATGAACCTCCTGGAGTTTCTAGAAGTATCCCGACGGTCAACGAGTACTTGTCTACAGCCAAAAATAACAGCTCTGGCTACTCTGGCATAATGTGCTACATGACCAACTGAGGCCAGCATTAAATAAATGAAAACATTTTCGACAATATTTCAACATTTGCAAATAAATCTATGAAAGTTTTACAACTGCAAATAAATGCAAGCATTTATGAACGTGTTACAACTTTTACAAATAAATGCAAGCATTATCGTATAAATTCAGACATTTTCGAGTAAATTCAAACATTTTCGAATAAATGTAGGCATTTTCAAATAAATGCACACATTTTTTAATAAATTCAGACATGTTCGAGTAAATGCAAATGTTTTCTAATAAATGCAAGCATTTCCGAATAAATACAAATATTTTCGAATAAATTTAGGCCTTTTCGAATAAATGAGACAATTTCTAATAAATGCAAGCATTTTTGAATAAATTCAAATATTGTCGAATAAATGCAAACATTTTCGACCATAACGGAATTACCCAAACCGTTGTAAAAGTTAGCTTAATTAGTAATTAAGATGACCCTATTACAGTAACTCTCAAGGCTGAAACCATTCTTACTAAAATGTTGATAACCTAAGTCTTAAAAATCTTGAACCCTGAAGTTAACAAGGAAAAGGTCAAAAGTCCGTCAAAAAAAGTTCCGTAGGAATCTGCTGAGGTTCCGTCAAAAAAAGTTCCTCAGGAACCTCCTGAGGTGTTATGGTCTGGACTGATAGGAACTCGGAAACTATTCCATTTTTACGTTTTGTAAGCTGCGTATAACATAGGCAAACAAAAACATAGAGATCATATATCTGCCAAAGAGCAATTCTGGAAACTGCAGTATAAAAATAGTGTAAAAATATTTAGCGAAATAGGAAAAATAAAATTATATTAAAGTATTGCACTGATTAAGTCATAATTAATTTTTTTTCTCAAATTCTTAAATTACTTGTCATCAAATATACTGAAGCTAAGACTTTTACTGTTTTAGTATGTATTGCAAAAGCGCCAGTTACGTAATAAAACTTACAATTCTCTTCCAACAGTAATTCTACAAAAGAATTTAGTGTACGTTTAGCATGTGCTAATTTTTATCACAAAAATATTGCCTGGTACTGCCAACTTTGTATGTTAATGCATCCAGGTACAAAGAAAAAATTATTATACTATAATACCAAGCTTTTCACTACAAATAATTATGATGTATGCATTTGTGCATCTTCACCTTTAATAGAGTCTTCCCTTTGCATCCACAAACTTTGCACTTGCTGTACTACCTGTCTAACTCAGTTATAAGGCTTTGAAGACAATCTGGAGCTGCATTCCGACTAACCTAGCAAAACATCATAGTAGACAGCAAAATCGCTCATCTCACAAATTTCGGTTTAAAACCCTTGATTTTGATATAGTGTTGGATATTGCTAGCTGTGCCACTTGCTAGGTTAGTGAAAATACAGCTCCTGAATGCACGGATAAGAAGGATTCTATTACGCAGGTAATGTTTCTTTGCATTCAACCCTGTCAAATCATATGCGACTATCTTTCAATACACAGACAATTTCTTTTCTCCAGTAACAGAATATATTTCACCAGAGATAGAAAGTCTACTCTATAAACCTCAGATTGTTGTGCAGCATTATTGGCGTGGTGAAATAAATTCATAATACAATATACATTAAAACTGGCAATGATTAGGTAAAGTTCGAATATTTATGGTTATAAACTTTTTAGCATCTGAACGATTAATTCTTTTATATTATTCTTTGCTTTCACCAGGGAAAGCTTTCACTAAGCTACAAAAGACACGGCTACTTTCTCCATTTGCTGGCTCTTGGAACTGATTATAAGTACAGATTAACCCCGCCACAAGACCCCGCCCGCCACAAATTGTCTACAGTATTTATAACAGGTAAAACACTGAATTTTGAGTTTACATTTTTTACGATATTCCAAAGCACACTATTGGTAGTAGCACAATAACAGGAATTATTTTGTGCATATTGCCCCACATCATGTAAATGAGCTTGTCAATGACAGCAACGGTTTCAGCTAAATCAAGGTAGAAAGGCTAATTTTACAGATGAAAGTATTATTTCCCTATTTCGGTAAGAAACGCTTTCGTAACGTAAGTATTATATAACTGTACAGGTAGTTGAAACGAAGCATTCACAAGTGGGTCGTTCAAATATATTAGTGTGCCCTGAGTACTTTTTTGGTTTTGTTGGAGCCACTCAGATAACGGTATATTGATCATATAATCTCACTTCAGATTACTTATTGCGTAACAGTATGAAGAAGTTTGGTTTTAAAGCAATAAACCAATTTTATGCTCCAATTATCACTTTGTTATATGCTTCTATCCGTTTATTATAAAAGAAACCATGGAGAAAGCAATATACAACATACGAAGGGAAACTAATGAATTGTCAAACACATCAATCGAATGTCGTCCTTCGCCTTGTTTTTAACCAGCTTATTAATTGTTGGCTACAAGGTGCTTCCTGAGCTCAATGTAGTTTCTACAAATAGAGACCATGCAATTGCAAACTAATTGCAGATAATGACAGTGCACATTTTTACAGTGTGGAAGCTAAGTCATTTCTATTAGATGTATTGCATTTTATTTCTATATTCATTCTATTCGATATTCTTCAAAATATGATCTTATAGGATGAGTAGTAATATTGTGCATTGTGTTTAAATATTTATATGGCATATTTTTTTAAACCGTAAAAAGGTATCGTTTAGAGTGGAAAGGTTTTTGCTACTGTTGAATTACGTATTCCCAATGTTACTGGCCTTATTTTGGTTGGGGTTCTGGGTCTTGCTAAAACTCAATTACTTGAGTTCCTCGTAGAATAGGTAATTAATTAAGTATTTCAGTTAACGAGTTTCATTTTATGAAGTACATTTTGTTGTAAACATTTAATTTTATACGGTAAAGCTCAATCTACACCTTCTACGTGTAAACACTTATCTCTTTAGAGATGGGTTTGATTAACCGGTTTTTTGATTTTGCTATGGCGAATGAAAGCAGTGCGAAAAAGTGTTTCAAAGAATTAGAAGCCTAATCGTAAATGTATAATCATTATAACCTCAGTATCTCTTGTCTCTTGAAGTCTTCATTAATGTGCCTCTACCTATATTTACTCCATTACAATTAAGCCATGCAAATGTTAGCTAACGTATTATAGAAATACAGGTGAATTCACAATTCTCGGAATTAGCAATGCAATGAAGAGATAAGTTCACTTTGCATTAATACGACTGTGGTTCTGTTTTCTCGCCATATGTAGTCAACAAGAGTGATTGCATGAAAACTTAATTAAAATTACCAGAGAAACCCTAAGTGCTGGTTCTTTTGAAGATTTATAAGTCTGTCTGAGCCGTACCTAATAAATGCATGGTAAAAGTACTGCTCACCAGTCATTTGGAAATCGCACCAAGTTTTTCCTTTATTAAGCACAAGATGACAGTCAAATGTAAAAGCAATACCAATACCAATATCAATAATTAGATTTCATAAGCCTTGAATACTAGTTTTTAACTTAATATCTAAAAATTATTATACTTACTTTAATTGTTATTTTATCTAGTGCTTTAATTTTGCTTAACCATTTCACAAAATATTCCTCCCAATAGATTTGGAATACAATGTAAATTTTGAGTGGTTCCCAAAATCCTTTAATCCGCTAAAACATTAATAAGAAACTAATAAATGCAATTGTAGATCAACTGTTAGTACATAATTCCCTGAAGTTTTCTCTTCAAACGTATGAGTATGTAATAATATAATACTTGTCAACGTTAGAAAACGCTCACGGAATGGTTTTTTTGAAACATTAACATCATTATTGTGTAAAATAAACCGATAACGAAAAGTCTGCAGTGCTGTAATTTGTAATCGAAAAAAATTACATCAAAATATTTGTAATTTTGAAGCTTGTGTAGTTTTTCACATGTAAAGAATATTTTTTATGCAAAAATACATTTTTAACAATTTCAGTTGCAAAGATATTTGAATATATACAAGAAATCTGGACTATTGGCTACAATTAAACTCCAAGAAAGATTGACCTTTAGAAGAACTTATATTGGAACTATGACTGACAACGGAGATGAGGCTAAAAAAGAATATTTGAATGACACTGATGACAAGTTGTTGGAAAGCAACAGTAATCCCTCTCCAACTCCTTGCAGCAGTAAGAACAACGAAAATGTTTCGGGTGACCCAAAATCACATTCAGTACTTTCTGGCAATAATGAAAGCGACGAGGAAAACGAGGTTGACAAGGAATTGGAAGATATTCTCTTCGGAGTTGAGACCATGGAAATAGATGAAGTCTTTGCATCTTCATCTAGCGCAAGTCTTGCCACCTGGCCAAGTGTGTCAACACTGATGTATGACAACTTCAATCGTCGTTATTACAGCACTCCACATTTAAACCAAAGCCAAATGACACCCGCACAACTTGTGGTATTGAAAAAATTCTTCAGATCTGCATCTTGCCCAATTATGGACAGAATATAACATTTTCAGCTTTTCACTTGAAGATTTCCCAACTGTTTTTAATATTATTGCTTTTACAATATTTATATACTATATGAAGAATAACCACCCATATAATATTAAAACATTGGTTTACTTTAGTTCTGATATTTGCTGAAAGCGAAATACAAATAGTATACCATATCTACTATTTGACGAAAAACCCAATGTAAACTTTTGCTTCTCAAATCTTTCATTTCAAAATATGGCCCAATTTAATTATTTCATTGTCGATGAAGGACTTCGTTGTTTGACTTCCTTGGCAAAATGCAAATTGTCTTTCTGTTTTCAATTAGACTTTCGATCCAACTTTTTCCATCTGTAGAGATGTAGAAGTATGATGGTAATTTCTTTGTTTTAGAAAAACTTTTTAGATAATTGCTATAAGCCAAAATATTAAAAACTTTGTTTTTGAAAAATGTAATTCTATTGATGAAAAGGAGTTGAGCATTAAATAAAGTTTGAACTTCTTCTATTGTCCTCCAGTTAAGAACTTCGATTACTTAAATGGAATGTCAAAATGCCAAAAAAGGGTTTGTTTAAAGGGAAAATGCGAAAATTAATTAATAAAAATTAATTATTAAATAACATTAATTATTACAATTAGTTTAATACGAAAACCCTCTAAAGTGAAGTGTAAGTTACAAGGAAAATATGAATAAAAGAAATTGGGATATGGAAAACAGCAAATTATAACTAATAGTATGTTTCAATGGAAAACACATTTTCTTACACAATGGCAGTTATGTAAGGCTCAATGATAAAAGAATTAGAATTATTTTGTAAAACATTCTACAAGATTTATTCAATTTCTTTGCTATTATAATATATTTTAATTTCTAATATAGTATAATTTATTAATAGTTTCAAAATGCAGGGCCGTCAGAAGTGACAGTGGAATGGCTTCCAGTCATACCATCGGTATGCTCCACAGAAACAAAGCGGGCATCTGAAAGCAAAGTGTCGACAACGACAAAGTATCTTTAGAAATATTATTCAAACATGCGCATTTAAATTTAATAGTAGAATGGCTATGGAACACAATAACCTTAATAAAATCGTTAAATTAATTAATGGGTTTCAAAAGATAAAATTACCGCGGTTGTTGATTCCACCGGAGTTGACTCCATTGTTGTTTTGTCCTCCGTTGACGACACCACGTTCTTCTAAACACCAATCACGGATAATATAAGATTACGTATATGCATTTGCAGACACGTAAAATTAAGTGCACCATAGAAAATGGCAAATTAATAAGCCAAATTAACTAACCGCGGTTGTTGATTCCTCCTAAGTTGAGTCCGTTATTGTTCTGTCCACCATTGACAGTACCACGGGCAACTAAAAACCCAATGAAAACGCTAAAAATTGCGCACTAGCAATTATTTAATCTACTTTACATTTTCTCTTACCGCGGTTGTTGATTCCTCCGCTGTTGACTCCATTGTTGTTTTGTCCTCCATTGACAACACCACGTTCTTCTATAGAAGGTTAAAAATAATTTGACTAAGAAAGGTAATTATGAGAATCTCAAAGAATTACTGAATTCTGAAATATCTTTTACCGCGGTTGTTGATTCCTCCGAAGTTGGCTCCATTGTTGTTTTGTCCTCCATTGACAACACCACGTTCTTCTAATGATTGGAATTGAAAATTGAATTACGAAAATATTTAAATTGTGTACTAGATTCGAAACGAATATTTACCGCGGTTGTTGATTCCTCCGAAGTTGGCTCCATTGTTGTTTTGTCCTCCATTGACAACACCACGTTCTTCTAAAGATTGGAATTGATAATTGAATTACGAAACTATTTAAATTGTGTACTAGATTCGAAACGAATATTTACCGCGGTTGTTGATTCCTCCGAAGTTGGCTCCATTGTTGTTTTGTCCTCCATTGACAACACCACGTTCTTCTAAAGATTGGAATTGATAATTGAATTACGAAACTATTTAAATTGTGTACTAGATTCGAAACGAATATTTACCGCGGTTGTTGATTCCTCCGAAGTTGGCTCCATTGTTGTTTTGCCCTCCGTTAACAACACCACGTTCTTCTATAGAAGGTTAAAAATAATTTGACTAAGAAAGGTAATTATGAGAATCTCCAAGAATTACAGAATTCTGAAATATCTTTTACCGCGGTTGTTGATTCCTCCGAAGTTGGCTCCGTTGTTGTTTTGTCCTCCATTGACAACACCACGTTCTTCTAAAGATTGGAATTGAAAATTGAATTACGAAAATATTTAAATTGTGTCTACATTCGAAACGAATATTTACCGCGGTTGTTGATTCCTCCGAAGTTGGCTCCGTTGTTGTTTTGTCCACCGTTTACGACACCACGTTCTTCTACAAATGAGACAGAATTATTTTCAGGAATTCCATTTTTGAAAAAAGATAATTCCAATATACAGAAAATTGGTTAAAAGATTTACCGCGGTTGTTGATTCCTCCCAAGTTGAGTCCATTATTGTTCTGTCCACCATTGACAGTACCACGTTCTTCTAAAAAACAAATGAAAACTAAAAATTGTGAACTAAAAGTTTATTTAATCTACTTCGCATTTTCTCTTACCGCGGTTGTTGATTCCTCCACTGTTGACTCCGTTGTTGTTTTGTCCACCATTGACAACACCGCGCTCTTCTGCACAATACGAAATATGATATTAAGAAATGAGAAGAGGAAGTATTTAAAAGGAAAACCATCGAGTAAACTAATTTACCGCGGTTGTTGATTCCTCCGGCGTTGACTCCATTGTTGTTTTGTCCTCCATTCACAACACCACGAAGTGCTGAAATAGATTAATAAAGAATTTACATGGAGCGCAGTCACATAATTGTTATTTTAAATATGCTATTGCTAGTCAAAGTGTTTTCAAAATAAATTAGCAAGACAGTTAGGTAATAAAGAAACGTTTGCTAAAATCACTTACTTTTGTGTTTCCCATCCTTATCCTTGTGCTCTTCGGCGGCTGCAATTATAAAAGACAATAATCAAATATTAGAGCGAACTTTAAATTATTTTCCCTCCAAAATGCAATTGAAAATTTACCGAGAGCAATAGCGATGACAGCGAAGATGACCAAAATGGTTCTCATTTTGTTGAAATTCTGAAACTGAGTCAACTGAATACTTAAGAGAGGCGAAGTAACTGACTGAATGATGAATTCTATTGATTGTAAGGCAGTTTTATATACCCGAAGAAAAGTATTCATTAGGGAGACTGACAATTAGGGAGTTCTATTTTCAATTGCTATCGAATGACTGCATTTCCCAACCAGGAGATCATTAGGGAGATTCAATTAGTTAAGTAATTAAATTACACAACTTTGGTTGTCATTAATTACCAAATTACCTTTCTTGTCAAGCAAATCTTCTAATCAGTAAGTAGGCGCTATGGATGTGGACTAAGAATTACTTCAGAAAATAGTATGAGTGAACTTTGTTCGTACCATGCGTTCTTAAAAATGAAATTGACAAATGAAAGTAGACGTTATTAAAACGTAATTGTAAACGGTTCTATTTTTAAATTCATTTCTTTATTAAGTAGTGAAACTATACTTTTTTAATAAGAGTAAGGGGAAAAGAGGAAGGGCAGCACTTTTAAAGGAGCGCCAACAGACAATGCAGCTACTATTCACAATGCTAGATGACCTGTACCATTTTAACTAAATATTATGATTATCTCAACACATGATGCAATAGAGAAGTCTCAAGGTACAAAAATCCCATCAATATAAGTGTTACTTTAAAGTTGTAAAGTAGAGTTTAATTGCCATACCGTTTGCCATGATTTATTTAATTAGTATATTTCAATCAACTTTACTTAGCTTTGTTAGTCCATAAAATAACAAAAGCAGGAAAATTATTCTTCGAAACGAAGCATTTACACCTGCAGAATGTTATATGAAATATAATTATTACGTGGTTTCCAGATTTTAATAACTTTTAGGATATTATGAAAATAATAATCTAATTTTAAATCAATTTGTAGCTATACAAAATTTTCTGTATAAGCTAGTGAAGTGTAGATTTTATAGTTTACAAACTAAGTCGTAAATACTCAGTATGGGTCCCGAAAAAGAGCTGTCTGATAGCTTTAATAGAAAACAAATTACTTATATTGACAATAATAAAATTAAAAGCCTTAAGTATTTAATATAAGCTTATCTATAGGTGTTGTACAAACGTATTTCAACTATTTTTGCTTACAGTAAAATAAATATTTAATTTGTACCATTTAATATTAGGTGCATATGAATATTGATCGTTATTATTACTTCTTGCTTTACGTGCATGCGCATATTGAAAAGAATTTCCCCTTAATTATTGCAGAATATTGGCAATTTTGCAGAATTGGCAGAATTGGGCAATATTATATTGCCCAATTTTGGGTTTCCTTTATAGATAAGAAATTTTGTTCCTGGATAACGTGACTAGATTTACTTCAAAATTTTTCAAAATCCAGTGAAAATCTAAATCTTACCTTTTGTCTTTAATACTGTAGTATTTCAAGTTTTGTTACTTTTAACTTGTACATCTGGATAGATATAGTATAGTGAACGTACTGCAAAACGTGTAGAAAGTCAAACAAAAGTTATGCATATCAGAATATTTTTAAATCATTCATTATTCATTGAGTGGTATAAATTCACAAAACCTCATGCAATAATCCAAACTATTTTTATTTTAGCTGAATGTTGGTAATAGTAAATCTTAATGGTGAAATTAAAAATTGCCGTAAGCAAAAATTTAGCTCTATTAAAAGTACATTTTTGAAAGCTAGAACTCATTGGATGCATATGAAAGCAGTTGATTGGAGAGGCTTTAACTGTTATTTTGTGTCCCCTCGGTTAAGAAACTCTATTACTAAGTGGAATATCAATATACCGAAACAATTCGTTTGTGTGGGTTTATTAATAATTATAATTATCGAATAGAGTGAAGTATGAATATAGAAAATTTCCCGTGCTACATGATGAAAACCGCGAATTTGTTAATTTATGGTAATATTTTCAATGGGCATGCAAATTTTAATTGCTTGTTTATGTGATTACAATGTTTTCAGTGATGGTTGGCTCAATGGTAGTTTTGTACAACATTCTCTAAGTTTTATTGAACATCTTTCATACTGTTTAATACAATTTAATTTTTCAACAAAAAAGTATTTCTATAAATAATAATTTCACAATTAAAAACGAAGACCACTAGTACTGACAACTGTTTGACTTCCCTTAGCATCGCTACTCATCACAGTTACTTCGCGGCCATCTGAAAACAAAAAGGGATGGTTTTTTAGAAATATATTCAAAACCGAAAATGTACGTAATTTTGGCCCCACGAAGATGAAACAGGAGTAGAACATTAAAAAATTAAGACTAGCGTGTACTTTCATTAAACTAATGCTCTGTAAACAAAAAATTATAAGACGAGCTTTCAACAATGCCAATATAATGTTCGCAAAATTGTTTATGAGTTTTAAAGTAAAACATTACCGCGGTTGTTAATTCCTCCGGCGTTGACTCCGTTGTTGTTTTGTCCTCCGTTGACGACACCACGTTCTTCTACAAATTGAGGAACAATTATTTATGAAAGTGAAGTTTAATTTTAAGATTCAAGTTTAATAAGGATTTGTCCAATTATTTACCGCGGTTGTTGATTCCTCCGAAGTTGAGTCCATTATTGTTCTGTCCACCATTGACAGCACCACGTTCTTCTATAGAAGGAAAATAATTTGAATAAGAAAGGTAATTATGAGAATCTTAAAGCATTACAGAATTCCGAAAAATCTTTTACCGCGGTTGTTGATTCCTCCGGCGTTGACTCCATTGTTGTTTTGTCCCCCATTTACAACACCACGTTCTTCTGCACATTGAAAATTGGTAATATAAACATTTGAATTATTACTAAAATGAAACCGAAGGAATATTGGAAAGTGACTAACCGCGGTTGTTGATTCCTCCCATGTTGACTCCGTTGTTGTTTTGTCCACCGTTAACGACACCACGTTCTTCTACAAATGAGACAGAATTATTTTCAGAAAATAAATTTTTGTAAAAAGATAATTCCAATATACAGATAATTGGTTAAACAATTTACCGCGGTTGTTGATTCCTCCCAAGTTGAGAAAATTATTGTTCTGTCCACCACTGACAGCACCACGTTCTTCTAAAACACAAATGAAAACTAAAAATTGTGAACTAAAAGTTTATTTAATCTCTTCCGCATTTTTTCTTACCGCGGTTGTTGATTCCTCCGGCGTTGACTCCATTGTTGTTTTGTCCTCCGTTAACAACACCGCGTTCTTCTGCAAATACAAAAATTATTATTTAAAAAAATTCAAATTTGAAAATCAAGTTTTGAAATCTGAATGTTTTAAATTTAATATCTTACCGCGGTTGTTGATTCCTCCGAAGTTGGCTCCATTGTTGTTTTGTCCTCCATTGACAACACCACGTTCTTCTAAAGATAGGAATTGAAAATTGAATTACGAAAATATTTAAATTGTGTCTAGTAGATTCGAAACGAATATTTACCGCGGTTGTTGATTCCTCCGAAGTTGGCTCCATTGTTGTTTTGTCCTCCATTGACAACACCACGCTCTTCTGAAGATTGGAATTGAAAATTTGTATTAGGAAAATATTTAAATTGTGTACTAGATTCGAAACGAATATTTACCGCGGTTGTTGATTCCTCCGAAGTTGGCTCCATTGTTATTTTGTCCACCGTTGACAAGACCGCGAGCGACTAAGCATTAAATACAATATTTATGAATAAAGTAAAACATTTGTCGAAATTTTGAATATTTAAAACTATTGATTTACAGCGATTATTGATTCCTCCGGCGTTGACTCCATTGTTATTTTGACCTCCATTCACAACACCACGAAGTGCTGAAATAGATTAATAATGAATTTACATGGAGGGTGGTG
Organism: Yoshiicerus persimilis; assembly: GCA_020352615.2. Taxonomy (NCBI): domain Eukaryota; kingdom Metazoa; phylum Arthropoda; class Collembola; order Entomobryomorpha; family Tomoceridae; genus Yoshiicerus; species Yoshiicerus persimilis. The sequence continues at coordinate 64,679,220 of CM036940.2, read as the reverse complement.
TACATAATTGTTATTTTAAATATGTTATTGCTTGTCAAAACGTTTTCTTAAATTAATTAGCATGGTAATAATGATGAAACATTACATAAAATCACTTACTTTTGGTTTTTCCATCCTTATCCTTGTGCTCTTCAGTTGCTGCAAATATGAAAGACAATAATCAAATATTAGAGTGAACTTTAAATTTATTTTCCCCTAAAAATATATTTTTATATTTACCAAGAGCAACAGCAACGACTGCGAAGATGACCAAAACGGTTCTCATTTTGCTGAAATTCTAAAATAGAGTCAACTGAATAACAATTAAGCGAAGTAACTGAATGATGAATTCTAATGATTGTAAAGCCGGTTTTATATACCAGAAGAAAAGTGTATTTTCATTAGGGAGACTAACAATTAGAGAGTCTTCTTCTATTTTCAGTTGCTATCGCATGGCATTACCATTAGTGAGATTCAATTAGTTAAGTCATTAAATTACACCACTTTAGTTGTCATTACTTACCTTTGTCAATCTTCTAATCAATATGTAAGCGTTATGGATAGGGACCAAGAATTGCTTATAAAATTACGGAAAGCACCTTCGAAACTCATTACCAATATTACACAATAATTGTGTTGTTTTCACATTGTTTTTCAAGCAATTACTCTTAATAAGAATTTTGTCGGTTATAGTCATCATGATTTTCCATTGTAAAATTATTTATTAAAATTATCTATCTTGAAGTGGAATTTCCTATTTGTTGGTGATTCAGCATTTACCGGCTTTTAAAATAATACCATTAGTAGCTGGCAATCACGCTAATGCCTTCAATTAGATTATTCACACTACATTTACGACATAAATGAAACGACAAACTTAATTTGAATACTTAGAATAATTTCTTTCACATTATCTTTTATTTAAATAAGAAACTTTAGATAGTAGTTGCTAAATTTATTTTTGATTTAAAATGCATAACTTTTACAAAGCTTTCTTTACGCACCACAATGAATCCATTCAAGTTCTTCCAATGATAATAATATCTAATACCTAAACGTTCCTTGGATGAAGAATAGAAGTTTTCCCTTCTGTAAAAATTAGTAACACATAATATCAGACACATAACGCATAATATTAGTATACCTTTTGGACTTTTATTTATTTTATGTGGACGAATATTTTACTTGGTAAATTCTACCATTTTTAAAGCCTAATCTAATTCATGCAATTCTTTTGAAATGCTTACTCTTGGAAACAGCACTATGGCACGAAGCTTTAAAAACCATAAATTCATTGACGAATGAGTAAAAATTGTTCACATTTCTGTAAAAATTTAAAAATTCTTAACGTGGGTATTAAAAGCTAGTAATAGTAAGAATGGTTATGTAATCCCACAAACTACCTCTACCTCATTACTATTTCCGAATTATTATTGCAAAAAATTACAAAAAAATCGCCAACTTATTTGTTGATTCCATTTTTTAATTTCGTTTGATAATTTTAAATTAGACATTGATATGGGAAAAAATTGTGAAAACCCTGGAGTGTACAGTTGATACATATTGATAACCTATTAGAACACTTTCCTTTGTGTTTCAGATCTCATAGGAATTTGGCCGCTGTATCAAAATTTGATTTCTCTAGTTGAATTGCACCCCATGTACTTTCGCTGTACAATTTACGCGTTCAAATAACTTTTTCCACGCTTATTTTGGACGATACTTAGTTACATCGTAGTACTACAGTGGTTTATTATTTATTTAAGGCTTTCCATAAAATAACTTAGTAAGGATAATTAATATAAGTAGGTAAATGAGAAGATAAGGTAAGACTCTAAAGTTGGGTCCTTTACGTCAACCCAAATGAACTTTGTTGTGTGACCTCCTAACTTATGTACCCATCAGACTTTGATTCATATTCGTGATACACTTTCGAGATGTTGATTCATGTCATTCAAGTGATATTCATATTCACGGTGATTCAGATAGTGAATTTGAAGAAATAGTCGCAAAACTCGCACAAACGGAGTAAAGTGGTAAATTTTGAGATAGAAGACGAAGTAATCAATTACACAAAACAAGAATGGACTGCACATTGTACTACTGCCACTCATAGCCCGGCATGTGAGGTAGCCTACCCTACTTTTTGCCTACTAACCTTTTGTGTAGACTACCCTACCCTACCCACTGCCTACTTTACATGCAGTGTTGACTACACTACCCTACTCTCTACCTACTAAAGGTATTGAGAGGGCTACCCAACCCAACTCTGTGCCTACTAAAGCAACTGAAAAGGCCACACAACCCAACTCTGTGCTCACTAAAACTATTGAGAAGTGTACCCAACCCTACTCTCTGCCTACTAAAGCTATTGAGCAGTCTACCCTAACCAACATACCCTAAATTAGTATTTATTACTGCTCAAATCATTAAAATTACTATTTCAATATTTCAAGGCTTAAAAATTAAGTTTTCAAGTTTACAATTTCTTAGGTTTAAAAATTACTACAAAGAAGATTACAAATTCTTTTTTACAGATGAGACTTTAAGAGAAGCCATTTAACAATAGTAACATTTCAGGAAGCATGCAAAGGCACGTTTTAAGATATATGAATGAAAATTTTTCCCCAAAACGTACACTAATATATTTCAATGGGTGAATAAGAATTGCGTGCAGTTATACTTTAATATTCAGTACCACGACATCCTAAATCGACTTTTGAAGCTGACTCAAACTAACTTCGTTATGGCCACACCAGGCAGAAAAAATAACAATGTAGTGACAGTGAAATATGCAAGATGGAAAGAATGTGTAAGATGAGAACTCAGGAACATTTTTTGCATTATTTTAAGTAGACGAAGAATGCACTAAAAGCCATCGCTTCAAAAATAGCAAAATAGACACCAATACTTTTACTTGACTTTGTAAGTTACTATTCAAGTAAAGTGCAAGTGTATCATATAGCAAATGCAGAATAATTTTTTAATATTTGACGAAATAAGTTGTACGCTTTTCATTAAAATTTTTGTAGAGAACCGGTTATTTAATTTTATAATCCCGAATTATTTATTTAAATTTAAATTTTGAAAACAATATTTTTATATTCTAATTTTTTTCTTGGGTATCTTTGCCTAATTGGGAATACAAATATTTCAAACAGCTTCATATTTATTTTAAAGAAGGAGTTTCATTTCCAATTTGTTAATCAGTAGGCGTATGAAATGAAGCTGTAGGAGCCTAAACCATCAGAGGAATAATACATATCGCGCTCATCTGAAAGGAACAACATCGAATACATTAAATTTCGTTTATATAGCATAGTTAATGTTCCCTGCATTATTACTAATTTTATTTTTTTATTTGTCGTGATATTCCTTACCGCGATTATTAATTCCACCATAATTTACACCGTTGTTGTTCTGTCCTCCATTGACGACACCTCTCTCCTCTGTTCATAAATACCCAAAAATTATTAGAAAATTGCACTACAGTACTCATCTATTACTTTTTTCATGCTGAACTTAGTTCTTACCGCGGTTATTAATTCCACCATAATTTACACCGTTGTTGTTTTGCCCTCCGTTGACAACACCTCGCTCATCTACACAAAAAGTATACATGACAAAACAGAAATGGCTTTATAAGAAGAAAATGCATTAATTATTTCTGTACATACCACGATTGTTGATTCCTCCAGAATTGATTCCATTGTTGTTTTGACCTCCGTTAACAGTCCCACGCTCTTCTGCAAATAAAATAATTATATTGTTGGCGTGATTCACTGCTTTGATACCGTCCGTTTTATAGCACGAGCGTACATTCTTGTGGCTTTTTAATACACTTAATAAATATTACTTTCATACTTCCTATGACTGTAAAAGATTTAGGCCTTTTGCAATAAAAAGTAAATATAGCTTAATACATGGCAAATAGAAATGAAGTTTTTGGATAGAATAGAAGCTTTTATAAAATTTAGCTTGCGAATATTAATATTTTGAAATAGGAAAAACAATGCATGAAACATAATACTGAAATGCTTTGAAAACTTAAAATTGTTGATTTAAAACATTAATACAATTCAATATTGCAAAAAGGGCTTCAAATAAGAAGGGCAAATCCCCTGCTATAATTTGAGGAATATAATTATTAAAATGGTGATAGGGCTACAATATTGACTATGGTGGGATCAGAGTTATACTTTTCTATAAGAGCACAAGAAAGGGCAAAAGATTTTAACAAATAAATCATACCGCGGTTGTTGATACCACCGGCATTGACTCCGTTGTTGTTTTGTCCTCCGTTAACGGTCCCACGTTCTTCTGCAATTAAAATCCGATTTCAAAATAAAATAAAAGCGGAGATTTATATTGCAATTTAATCTTACCACGGTAGATGCGTCTTTCTTCTACAATGACAGCAATGAATTTTCAAAGCAATTAGTATTAAAGTTAATGGTGTTTGGCTGTTTGACATAAATTTAAATCTTACCGCGGTTGTTGATTCCTCCGGAATTGACTCCATTGTTGTTTTGTCCTCCATTGACAACACCTCGCTCTTCTACAATTAAAAACATAATAATAATTATCATACAAACTTTAATTTTATGCTTACTGTCATGAATATTTTAGCAAATGGAGGTTTACATATTAGTTGTGCTTTAAATTCTCTTATTAATATTTTATTAGATGTAAGCAATTATTTCTTCGGCAATTGAATTGCATTCATTAATTTTCAAAAGAATCGATGTTTAATACAGTCATGATAGTTTGATATTTTTTATAAGAAACTGAAATCTTACCGCGGTTGTTGATTCCTCCAGAGTTGACTCCATTGTTATTTTGTCCTCCGTTAACGGTCCCACGTTCTTCTGTAAGTATCAGTTGGTTGGTAAAAATAAAAGCGAATTTTAATAGAGCTAAGGCTACTTAAATATGACATTTTAGTCTTACCGCGGTTATTAATTCCTCCAAAGTTGAGCCCGTTGTTGTTTTGACCTCCGTTGACGACACCACGTTCTTCTGTAAAAACGAATGCAATTATTTCTATTCATATAAATTTGAAAGTTAAGTAATGCAGTTATACATGCCATTAATTACCGCGGTTGTTGATTCCTCCGCTGTTGACTCCGTTGTTGTTTTGTCCACCATTTACAACACCACGTTCTTCTATAAATTGAGTAAAGAAATTTGTATAAAATGTAAATAACAGTTTTGAAAAATAATGTTGGAATTAGGTTTATGTAGAATATATACCGCGGTTGTTGATTCCTCCGGCGTTGATTCCATTGTTGTTTTGTCCTCCGTTAACGGTACCACGTTCCTCTGAAAGTTGGAAATAAAGCGTTTTGAATATTTCAATTGGAACTATGAATTTGAAACTACGGAAATTCTAGAAGATTGATTACCGCGATTGTTGATTCCTCCGTAGTTGACTCCATTGTTATTTTGTCCACCATTTACAACACCACGTTCTTCTAAAATAAGAAAAACACATTACTCAGAATTGAAAAATTTCATATTTGGCATCTAACTGGAATATTATGTGGCATTGTGATTTACCGCGGTTGTTGATTCCTCCGGCGTTGAGTCCATTGTTGTTTTGTCCTCCGTTAACGGTACCACGTTCTTCTGAAAATTGGAAATAAAACGTTTTGAATATTTCAATTGGAACTCTGAATTTGAAACTACGAAATTCTAGAAGATTGATTACCGCGGTTGTTGATTCCTCCATAGTTGACTCCATTGTTATTTTGTCCACCATTTACAACACCACGTTCTTCTAAAATAAGAAAAACACATTACTCAGAATTGAAAAATTTCATATTTGGCATCTAACTGGAATATTATGTGGCATTGTGATTTACCGCGGTTGTTGATTCCTCCGGCGTTGAGTCCATTGTTGTTTTGTCCTCCGTTAACGGTACCACGTTCTTCTGAAAATTGGAAATAAAACGTTTTGAATATTTCAATTGGAACTCTGAATTTGAAACTACGAAATTCTAGAAGATTGATTACCGCGGTTGTTGATTCCTCCATAGTTGACTCCATTGTTATTTTGTCCACCATTTACAACACCACGTTCTTCTAAAATAAGAAAAACACATTACTCACAATGGAGAAATTTCATATTTGACATTTCTCTGGAATATTATGTCGTATTGTGATTTACCGCGGTTGTTGATTCCTCCGGAGTTGACTCCATTATTGTTTTGTCCTCCATTAACAACACCACGTTCTTCTAAAAATTTGATAACAATTATTTATATGAAATGGAAATCTGAAAATCAAGTATTAAAATCATAATATTAATTTAGTAACATTACCGCGGTTGTTGATACCACCGGAGTTGACTCCATTGTTGTTTTGTCCACCATTAACAACACCTCGCTCCTCTATATGCAAACAATATATTATTACTTATGTATCAAATTTAATTGTAAAATATAAAATGCGCTTAAAATGTTTTTACCGCGATTGTTAATTCCTCCATAGTTGACACCATTGTTGTTTTGTCCACCATTGACAACACCACCTAAGGCTACGGCGACAAGGCCGAGGAAGACCAAAATGGCTCTCATTGTGAGAAATCTCTGTAATACTAAATCGAGGATAGCTAACAGAAATCAATTGCGGAATGATGGTTTCCAGTATTTTCAACTGTATTTTATATACTCAAACGAAATGATAGCATAGCCATTAGCAAGTTATCTTGCTCACTTATTTTCTATCCCATGTGAACTTTTGAATCATTAGCAAGATATCTCTCTAATTTAGATAGTCTAATCCCGTACATTAGTTTGGTTGCATAATTGGTCTCACATTAGAAAATCAAAATGTATTTTTATAATTTATCATCTTAATGGATTAGAAATTGCCGTAATTTAGGGTGTTGATTTTGTTCATTATTTCAGACATGAAATTTTGTCATTATTACATACACAATTATACTTACATGTTAACTAAATTAGAAAATCTGCCATGTATTATTAGAAACCAGGAAAAACTGGATAAATTTTCTAAAATGACATTCACCATGGTCATATATATTTTGCTTGCCACTTTGGGACACTTGACTTACTTATTTTTATTGCTTATCAGTGTGATTTGACTACTTTAGGGATTTAATAAGAAATCGTATACTTCTACTAATGTAAATTAGCTAGACAAATTCTGCAGACCAATTCCTTGATTTCTGAAATCAACATGTCCGAATTAGTCGGAATAAAGCTTTTTCTCATAAGTGGGTGCTCCGGGCACCTAAAGGGTTTACCTTGGCAATAGATAAATATTTTACATCCGTTTTCACAGCAAACAACTAATGCGTTTAGATAACATTTGAAAGAACCTATTTAATAACCTTGAACTCAGGGATTTTTAAATCCGTGTATTAAGAATAATAATTAATAATAGAACGACGAAAAACAATTTAACAAAATAAATGGACTGGAGATAAATTGGTAATTAGTATTGTCAAACTTACATACCTAGGCAATGTACTTATATGTACCCATCTAATCTGAATGTGTCAGACCAATTAACTTTACTGCCGCAATGTTCGTGTTTACTTTCATTTACTCTTTGAAGAGATTGAAATAATTAGGAGGGTAGGACTGGATCCACAAACAAGTACCAAATAGATTTTCTAAAATCACAATACAAGGATGCAATACAATTTAAATCCTTAGTGAATATGTTACAGACGGATTTGGGCACCCGACAAGTCAAAAGACAAGGCAAATCAATGCATGAGATAATAGTATAGAAGAACAGACAAAATTGATTGTACAGGTACAAAAATAATTTATGTTTAGCACACATTTCTAAAATCCTCAAAGAAGGTTTTGACTAATTTGAACAGTTTTCAATTGATTTATTGGTATCAATTGCAAAAATGCTTGTTAATAAAAAATCTTCTTTGTTCTGCTCCCTTATATGATATTGAACCCCAAAATCTAAATTTTAATAAACCGCGGTGCAACACGGAGTAAGTATGTAGCGGAGGTATTCAGTAGATTATTAATCAGTTGATCATCGGTTGATTATCGGTTGATCATCGGTTGATCATCGGTTGATTATCGATTGATCATCGGTTGATCATTGGGTAGATTATTAATCGTTTTATTTATACCACTCAATGTGGTACATGCTAAGTTTTATTTATACCACTCAATGTGGTACATGCTAAGTTTTATTTATACTACTCAATGTGGTACATGCTAAGTTTTATTTATACCACTCAATGTGGTACATGCTAAGTTTTATTTATACCACTCAATGTGGTATACATGGTACTGCAGGCTCTATGTTTCGGACTGTATTTCTGGAACCCATTGACCGATTGACCCCATCTCCTAGATTTATCTCCCACCGGACCTTATCTTAATGTATTCTAAACTTGAACTAATTATCTCAAAGCGTTCTCGAGTTATAGTGGATACAGACGGACGGACGGACGGACAGACAGACAGACAGACAGACAGACAGACAGACAGAGGGTTAACATAATGTAGCTCCGCTACATAATAAAGGAATAATGAAATACATGTAGTAGAGTGGCAGGACGAGTAAGGGATGGTGAGCATCTGCTGCTCTTCCTAGTTTTTTATTGATTAGCTAAAACTAAGAGTTGCCAAGGGCTGCACTACGAATTTTGAAAATTAAAATTTATTTCAGTGATCATAATGGCATTTCATTCTAATTAAAATTTTTGCTGTCGCACAACCTGCCGTGTCACTAAATCTGACTAATACATATGAAAATATGAGGTAGTCCTTATACTACGTGGACGAATTAATTTGGTTAATTAGTTGTGCTGCAATCAAGACTGGTAATGTATTCATAATTTCAGCATCTATTCAGAGAATCGTCCTAATTAAGGTTAATTACCAATAGACCTCTAAAGTTATTTTACAAATTTATCTGTAAAGGTGGAAGCGGAGGTGGAACGAAGGTGTAGCCATACTCCTGCTTAGTTTGCAGTGCGGTTTGTAACTGTACAACTCTCTCGTCTGTGAAAAATATTGTATATATTGGTAATTTGATAATACGAAAATGTTCATAAATGCTAATTATTTTCTTACCGTTATTGTTAATTTAATTTACCCTTAATTAACTTGAATTTTTTGCCTACCCATTAACCATTATAAGAAATCCACGATTTTCTGCACATTCAAATATTGAATTACTTTTAAAGCGCTTGAAAAGAGACATTTTAAATTCAACATGAATTTAAAATCGTTTTGCAACTTTTCAGTATTTTTATTATGCACTGCAAACTACATTTTTGTTTCCTGGATTAGATTACTTATCTGTATATTTCTATTGTTTGCAATAAGTATTTGCTGAACTCGCAATAAATACTTGGGCCGAGTTATGAATAAAAAAACGTTAATCACTCATTTATAGTCGTTTGGAAATACTTAGAATCACATCATCTGTAAATCCCGGTGCCTTAGAAATCCCACCAAAAATGCATAAATCCCCAGATAAATCTTTAAAATGAACTTAAGAAAATCTCATGAAATGCGAAAAAGAAGTACGCAATATAGTTAATATAGTTGTGCTTATTTCAGTAAAATAAGCAGGCAAAAGTGTAAAACTTGCAAAACATAAGTAGAATATATTTATAAATTGAAGTTTATGCATTACCACCTATCACGATTACAAGACGCATTTGTTGGCATACCCGGCATACCGTAAAGCATTAACTATAACTTTGGAGCACGAACTGGTATTAATTACCTAACGCTATCCCGCAATTTGCCTAAGTAAAAGTTGCGACATTTGATATATTGCAAATGGATAACAACAAACCGATATTTCAACTAATTTCTTGAGTTAGTAATTTATTTACAAGGCAAGTACCAATAAAAATCGCTTCGCATTTAAGTTATCTATTACATTGTTGTGCAAGTAATAATATAGAACATTCCATTTACCAACATAAATCCTTTGATCTATCGTGACAATGTCTACTTACACCAAGGTATATTTTGAAATAGTTATGAATATACAAAAAATGAAAGTTAAAAATAAATGGTAGTAGCAATGGTGGTATTAAATATTTTCTATTTTTAGTTTTATGTAATAAATCATTAATTATTGTGGATTATTTATTTCACTTGTGGCATTTTTATTACATTGCAAAAGTAACGACTGGCGAAGGCCAAATGTTCTTAATAAAATGTAATGAATATTTTGTAAATATTTTGTTATCCAAACGATGTCTGTGATGAAAACCATCATTTCATAAAAATTATAGCTATAGCCTCAATACCTTTAATGATTAAACGGGGTTTGTATAGTTAATGTCAAATTGGTATGACTAATTAAATTCCACATTTGAGACCAACTGTTAAAATTAAAAGCAACGATTTATTCCTCGGTTTACGCACAGGTCTACTGTGGAAACAGGCCAAGTGGGAGCATCCAGAAGCATAGACCACTTATTTGAATCCTGTGAAAAGTTTTATTAGCTCCGATTGAGTTTTCTTCAGTACATTTAGTTTAATGGCATTTTGCTGAGCGTACTACTATAAGCATTTACAAAGGAAGTTTGCTTTTGCATAGGTTTGTACAGACATTAAGTCTTCTGCATGTGCATCTGTGAACAACTAGTTCTCCTAAAAAATATATAAGGCAGCATCCCAAGGCTGTTAACACAATGTGAAATCCTGTAGCAATTTTAGAAGTGAGGGAAAGCGCAACTAATTTGTCTTCGCCGTTTTCGTAAAACAGGCTGCCCTTTGAAAGAGAAAATTGCTTTGACAGTTTTCTCCACCAATTATATATTCCAGACTGAATCAGATATTTCATCAATTGCGCCGTTTGCCCACCGTCTTTTTCTTGAATCATCCATCCAAAGCGATTGACCAATATGCTTTCCTCTCCCATTTTGTATTTTTTACGTGTACTACCAGTATGATTCGGCACAAATGCTTCCATCTGGTCGTCGAATTCCAGAAATGCAGATTTGTCACATTTTGAAATCATATATTCAGGTGTTACATCGGGATACCCTTTTGGGATCCATATCGGAGCTATTACCGTGTCTAATAATATTAGAAAGTAATACATTGAAAAAAATGTTGGGCTAAAATTATATTTGTGTGTATTGCCTACGAGGGTTATAGTTCTCCTTAAGTTTTGTAAATTATACCCGACACGAGAACACAAAGGATTCATTCTGTAGTACTGCTGTCCCAACAATGAAGATGTTCTTTCCAAACACCTTTTATGAGCATCTTTGTATCTTATTCCTGTTTCATTCAAATACTGCGTGTTTATATGCGAGTAGATTTGGAAACCTTGTAACATGGCAAAATTATAGGGATAAACCTTTGCTCTCGGAGCAGTAATTTCCGTTGTGACAATTCCAATGTATGCATTTGACAGAACAACGACTGCAAGTGACCATCCCACAATACTCAATTTAAACTTAATTTCCTTCGATTGAACAGATGGTAAATCTGGGTTGTACATGAACAATGAGATGACAATTAGAAATGCTCTTATGATTCCCAAATCCCGATGGATAAAATACAGCCAAAATGTGAGTATCAATACTGCTGCCATAATAGTGTACCACGAATTACCTTTATAAGGACTTAGATACAGCAGATATGACATCTCAGGTGTTGAAGAATAACAAGTTATAAAATTATAACCGACGACTTTTGTAATTATATTGGATGATTTAAATAGTTTCCAAGCTCTTGCTTGATCTGCTTCGGAATAAACAATGTTATACAATACAGATGCATAAAGTTGTTTCGATTTGATGGATTTATGATAAAAGGTAGTGATTGATTCATTTCCACGTTGTTTCAACAACTCAAGAAAAAGCAGTGATGCTGCATTAGCACCCTGGTGTCGGAAGGGTTTAAATTGATTTTCTTGATGCATTTTCAAATAGGACTGGGCGAAATCCAAATTTGTGCTGCTTTCGGTACCGTACATCAAATTTGCAACTCTGAAATTTTGATCTTTTTCGGCAGCGAGGATATTTTTCCGGCACAAATTCAACTGGTCACTCATAGATTTATTATTATCTCTGCATTTCACAAATGTGGACTTCAGGGACTTACAATTTCCACAGATAAGATGAATTCCTTCCACGGATGGCTCATTGCCTTCAAATGTGATGAATCTGACGTGCAGGAAATCGCGACTCAAGCGATCTCTCCCACTCTCTGGTCTTAAGTGGTAATAATTTCTTTCAGCCCGCAAAGTTCGATAAAAATGCCAAGTGTAGGGTTTAATAATGTCAACGTACATTTTCCCAAAGGTTTTGAATTGAACATTGGTCAATTGCGAGAGAAGGAATATGAAAGCTTGGCTGTTGAACCAATCGCCATTCTGAAATGTAAATGAAATGCACTCAGATTTTGCATGAGTTGTATTCAAGTAATTCAGAAAGCTCGATCTCTCATTTTGACTGACTGTGTAGGTATCGAGATCGGGAGACATGCCAATTATCCTTACGAGGAATCCAATTCTATTGTAAATATATAAATATCGGTCGCTCTACGGGTTCCAATTTGTATTTGTAATCAGTGTCGATTATGGCGTAAGAATAACAATTTTCATGTAACCCCAGCCAAAAATTCAACGATATTTTTGAAATATCGTGACGATATTCATTGGACCCTAGAATGATGCACACTGATGACGATATCAACAGTATTTTACAAATTGTTGATATAACAGACATGGTTTTTATAAAAGCAGTCTAAATTATAAAAATATTTTATGAAGGTATTTGCTGAACACCTTGATTTTAGTTTGCTCTCAAGTTTACGAAAAGTAAAATTTTATTACTGTTCTCTATAACTTTTGTATGTATTTTGTAATACAAAAAGTGTAGGCACCTCCTTCAAATGTATGTTCTGGTACAATGCCAATTTATGAGAAATAGAAGTAATGTAATGTTCCTTTTGTTACTTATTTATTGTAACCCATTTATCTAATACTATGACTTATACCACTTACACAAAAAATATTTAATTTATTTAATATATATGGCATTTGTAATTCATTATATCAACATACTGACCATACCATTTGCGAGGTAGAAAACGATTTGATTTAGTAGATAAGAATTTTTCCTATACCTATATAGGTACATATTGTCCTGTAAACCTGTCGGATGTATGCCTTTGCTTAAACCATACATGATAATAGTATTGCTATGTATAAGCGGAATACAGGTCAAATATTTATAGCCATAGAGAATTCCGTATTTCACAAAACTTTATAGTATCTCTTATAATATTAGCTGTTAAGAATAGAATAAATGGTTTTTGAATAAGAATTTCTATAATACTACAGATGAAGAAAAGTTATTTAAAGAGAACTTGTATTTTATTTCCATTAAAGGCAACGATTAAACAACACATTACAATGTTATAGTCCAATATAATATTTGGAATGTAGGTATGCCATTATTACTAAGGTATTACTACTGTATAATATTATATTATTTTTATTATTATTATGCCTTCTCCTTTTACAAGTTTCGGTAAAAGTTTTGCTTACTATATTTTAATTTGATTATCTTTACTGTACCATTTATGTCTTCAGTAAAAAGCATTTTAAACAGAACGAAACTGGTTACCTTAAAACAAAATTGTGCAAGAGAAAGTTATATTTGGTGTATACGTAAGATATTCTGTACTACGACTATAATTTTAAAATACATTTGTTGAAGTCATTTTTTCGCTTTCATTGACAATAAAGATATCTTAAAGAAGTTTAGTCAGTAAACTTTACTCACTGCTAACAAACCTTTCACCGCACTTAAAGCGAAAAAATCAAAACTTCGACAAAACTTTGCAATCATTAGTTAACAGTTACTACAAAAATATTAACGCTGACTATGACTAGGTATGTGTACATGAAGATATTTAAAGCATATGGTCACCGTAAAATATGTTTCATTACTTGAAATTTACCCTTATCACGCAATCAGTGAATTCTATTTGTATAGTCGAAACATTTGGTACGTGTATGTGTACCGTTTAATGCGATAAGCAATACACAATATATATATAATTAAGTACATAATTACTTAACTTTTTCATTAGCTTTATGGTTTCATAACTGCGTAATAAATTACAATATCCGTTAATAATTTAAAAAAGCTTACAATAGACAATAACGATTTCAAACATGTTGTGTTCTCCTGTTAAAAGCATAGACATTTAGTGAAATATTAGTAAATATAAGTAAACCAACCAGTACACACTGGAGTAGCCAAGTATCCTAGATGAAATATAGTGGTTAAAATGATTTGAATGTACCAGCAAAAGCATGCCCGCAAAAATAAATTTAACAAGGCAGAAATATAGACTCAAAATTTCAATATAAGAGTTAGGACTCTTTGGAGTTACTTTAAATGGGTGAAATTTACAATTTACTTAATTAAAAGTTGATGAGACACGCAAATGAAAGGAGTAATACGAAGGTCGAGAGTAATAAGTAGCAAGGAAAAATCACAAGTATTGTGTTTCACATTTACATTGTGAAAACAATTGGTTACGTATATAGTATACTATTAGTACAATATGTACTTTACAGAAACCGTTTGATTTATGCAATTTGACACTAGCTGATACCTAGACATTTTGGCATAGTTATGAATACACAAATTTCGCACAAAATGGGATGGTATTAAAAGTGGTCGATTTCTACACCTATTTTTTATTTTTAGTCGATCTTATTTAGGGTGACTTTGCCGGACCACTATCATGAGAACATTTAGAGTCTTAGCTAATTTGTTAATAAAAAATTTATTGGCATGAAAGTTGTCAATGCCCCCTTAGAAGTTACCCGCAAGAAACCGCGTGTAAATTACGCGATTTTGAACAAAGGAGTTGTTCCCGAAGGATCATGCAGGTTTCCTGCGGGAATTTACCTGCATTTGTTTGAACGCCTGAATTTGTGCATAAAATTACATGCAGATAATTATCTGCAGGAAACATGGCGAAAAGGGCATGTTTCACGCGGGATTCGCTACGCAGAACAAACTCGGCTCAATTCTTAAGATGTATCTTAATTACGTTAAAACGTACTTAATTGAATTTCTATATTGTAAAATATATTCCATAATAGTATTATGGAATGAGTCCAATTTTTAAGATATATATTTACGTTAAAAGTCAATTTAATTTCTACTATATTGTAAAATATATTCTCCGTAATAGTACTATGGAATATTTGTCCAAATGTCTCTTGCTACCAAGAATGGAATGATAAAAGTTTAGGCCAATTTCGCTGGAAGTTTTGCCAATGTCATTAATTGTTTTCTAATGTAAAAGAAGATAAAGATTGATTATTTGCGTTTAGCCAAAGTAAAAGTTCTTCAGCAAAATTGTAAGCAAATAATCAAATTCAGACAATTTGTTTCGGAAGCTTATTTTATGCCCTAATGATCAGAAACTTTAGGTTTTTTAGTAATGCTGTTATAATGAAAGATGAAAGTTATAGCATATCTTAAAGCTTATGATGCATTCGTAATTATTTGTATCTAGAATAAAACTTTTGATAATGGAAAAGGCAAATGAAAAGGCAATAATTTACCTTTCTAGAGAAACCCTCTTTCTTTATAGTTCTGTTTGGCACATTATGCTCTAGTTGCCCCATAATATTTATAATATTCCTTATAATGTTTTTTCCCAGTTTATAAGTAATTAAAAATCCAAGGAATAAAGAAGCAGCTTTTTGCTTTCTGCTTTTTTATAAAAAAGCAAGAAATCAAGTTTTAAAAAAGCTATGCTTTTTGGTTTTTTAATGTCATAAAAATCACTTAAAAGCGCTTGTAAATCATAATGTTTTCTGTAGAAATTGATATAACAGTGCAATGAAATATATGCTGCGCCAATTTAATTAGTGCATTGCAATTTAATATTTAGAATTACTGTGCATTAACTACTCTACGTGCATTATGTATTCACGACTAAAGCAAAAAGGAAAAATGTTTTTTTATTCCCTAGTAAATATCAAATAGTTTACTATGGCCTATATATTTTTTTACTGTTTTGTAATTATAATTATATGACCTTGCTCAATAAGAGCATGAAACACTCTGTTTGTGTGCATGTGCAACAGATTATTAAATATTGTTCATATAATTATATATAGACCACTAAATAAAACCCGCCTAAGGAACCAAATAAGTGCAATGTACCTAATAATGGTTGACATACAAACTGTATGTAAAATATTACTTGCAATATATTAGACAGAATAATCGTATAGTTTATCACAGTAGCCGAAAGAGCTAAGAGGTAAAATAACTGAACTCTAAATTGGAAGGTCTGGAATTCGAATCCCAGCAGAGGTGTAAAAAGTGTGCCGAGTAGTACCCGCAGGTAGCAATCTAACTAGAGTATGGATTACGATTCTTTTTTGGTTCGCTTGATCAAGCGTGGGTTTTTACCCGCAGGTAAAAGGGTCAATTTTCTGCGTGTAAGAAACCGCGCAGAAAGCAAAAAAATTGTTGTGGATTATTGCGGGGTAAAACCCGCAGGTGCATAACTGCAGTTTACTACACACAGTTAAAAGTGCCAATTATCTGCGTGTAGGTAGTGGGAACTTCCCCGCAGAGTTCTGCGTGGCCATTTTTGACAGGATGACCCTTCTGAGAAAAGTACTCATACGGTTAACTAGGTTTTATAATGCCTTTTGGCACTATGTCAAGGTAACGAGGATTGAGGATGACTAAGAGTAACTAGTAAGTTGCCCGTTCTACGAACGGGAAAATAACAGTAAATTAGGCATCCGAAAAAGTTAGAAAAACAATAATTAGCAGTCGGAAAAAATTGAAAAAACTATACTTAGTAATCATAAATTTTTTGAGAAACCCTGGGAGTGAAACGACACATTCATTTTGAAATTAGTCCAATTTAAGGAGTGAATAGTAAACTCGGACAGAATTTGAATTGTGGCTTACGTATTTATATATTCCATCTGATTCCATCTGATTCCATCTGATTCCATCTGATTCCATCTGATTCCATCTGATTCCATCTGATTCCATCTGATTCCATCTGATTCCATTTGATTCCATCTGATTCCATTTGATTCCATCTGATTCCATCTGATTCCATCTGATTCCATTTGATTCCATCTGATTCCATTTGATTCCATCTGATTCCATTTGATTCCATCTGATTCCATTTGATTCCATCTGATTCCATCTGATTCCATCTGACTCCATTTGATTCCATCTGACTCCATTTGATTCCATCTGATTCCATCTGATATCAGGTGGAGTTAGATGGAATACATGGAATAGATGGAATAGATGGAATAGATGGAATACATGGAATAGATGGAATTACATGGAATAGATGGAATCAAATGGAGTAGATGGAATCGCATGGAATAGATGGAATCAAATGGAGTAGATGGAATCACATGGATTAGATGTAATCATATGGAGTAGATGGAATAACATGGAATAGATGGAATCAAATGAAATTGATGGAATTACATGGAGTAGATGGAATCATATGGAATAGATGGAATCAAACGGAGTAGATGGAATCATATGGAATAGATGGAATCAAATGGAGTAGATGGAATCATATGGAATAGATGGAATCAAATGGAGTAGATGGAATCACATTGAATGCATAGAATCACTTGGAATATTATGGAATAAACGGCGTAGTTTGATTTAATATATGTAGTTAGATACCTAGTAAATATAGATGCTAATACACTGAATACATATAAACATTAATACAGGCATAAATCAATAGTAGCAAGAACTGAAAATCTTTAAAACAAATTCTTAAATTGTACATTAATATATCTAAGAAAAATGAAACAGTAGCGTATTGTTAAAATTAAAACATTAATCAGTAAATCTTAATTTTAAATCTTAAACAAATAGACATTATCATTAAGTATAATTTAAATTAAAGCTTGCTTATAAACGACATTAGAAGTATAAGTATTATTGGAAGAACACAACAATTTGCCTTGCGTGGCAGTTTCACAAATGTCAACCTTAATGTTCTCCTTACATTTACTACGTGAAAATGCTGTATAAAGCTGGCCATGAGTAAAAACAGGTTGCGGCAGGTAAATTCCAAAAACTGAAAGCGTTTGCCCTTGAGACTTAGTGATTGTCATGCAATATGCTAATCGAACTGGAAATTGTCTTCTACTCAGTGTAAATGGTAAATCGACATCAGAAGGATTCAGTGTTATTCTGGGAATGAATACTCTTTCTCCTCTCATTTCCCCAGTCAATATTTCACAGTCAAGGACGTTCTGTTGCATTCTTTTCACAATCAGTCTGGTACCATTACATAATCCTTAAGTCCTAAGTTTCGCAAAAGCATGATACAGCACCCAATTTTCAAGTTTAATTTGTGTGGCGCCATCCCAGACGGTGTAAGTGAGTTTAGAAACTCAACTGGATATTGCAGAACTTCTTCAGGATTGTCAGCAAGTACTTTGTCAATACTAACATATGTAGCAGTTTCTCCTTCTAACTTTGATAAAATCTCTTCATTTATGGCTAAACTTTCTTCATTTTTAGGGCAAAGTATAGCTCTTTCAGCTAAATCCTCTGAAGAGAGAGCAGAGACCTCCTCACCAAAAACATCCGTAATCAAAGACTTTGTAAGATATTCAGGAGGAATGAGAATAGTATCATTACTAAATTCCGAAAAGTTTTCAAGCATGCCGTCTCCTAAACGCAATAGCCAATCTGAAAATTCAGCATCTTCAATTGCTCTCATGTTATTTTTGAGCTGGAACTTTTTAAATTTTTCCCACAATCTACTATTTTTAACGCATGCTTCTAATGTTTTGATTCGATAACCATGCTTCACAACAGGTAATTGTTGTCTAAAATCTCCACCAACAACAATTGTTTTTCCACCAAAAGGTAAATTGTTATCCATCAGATCTTGAAATAACTTATTTACACATTCTAACATATACTTATGACACAGAAATTTCATCCCAAATTATAAGGTCGCATTTCTTTAACATATTTGCTTCTTTAGTGTTATGTCTTATATTCGATGTAGAATCTTCTGTGATACTAAGAGGAAGCTTGAATGCCGAGTGAACAGTTCTACCACCAATTAATAGCGTTGCCGCGAGCCCGGTTGGTGCCACTGAAACTACATTTCCTCCGGCTCCCCGAATTCTATGTTGTAGGCATTGGTAAAGGTAAGTCTTTCCGCTACCTCCTGGTCCATCAACAAAAAAGCATCTTGGATTACCATTGAAAATCTCTTGGTAGCCTTCGTATTCAATTGAACCTTCACCTTCTCTGAGTCTTTGGTTGTTCACAGCGTTCATAATTGCATTGTATGCTATGACTTGATTTTCGTTTAAACTGGAAGATTTCCGATTCGCCTCGAAGATTTCATTTTCTAAATTATAAGCGTCTCCAGAAGATGCCCGCGCGAAGTCGATCGGCAATTTATAATCTGAAAGCGTTTTACCGTAGAATCTCAAAACGTTTTCAATATCCTGCAAGGCCATTGCATATGAATTTTCATCCGAATTTGCTCGGCGGTAGTCATCTGTTAGTTGGGTACGATAATCTCTCCAAAGACTTAATACATCTGTTGGGTTTCCGAAAACACAGATTATAGCAAACAATTCTCGGAGCTGTCTTGGCATTTTGTAACACGATGCCTCTCCAAGTGTATTCTGCCATTGCTGATCACTTTCCAAGAGGTTTCTTTCTTTTGCAGCCTCTTGAAAGGTGGTATACAATACTCCGTTTACGGTTTTCAAGAATTGAAATGATGTCGCACCAGGTACGTGTAAAAGCAGTAGTCTTAAAGAAAACCTTTCTGCATCCATCGGGTTAACTGCGTACATCCGACTAATCACAGAATTAGCCCCCTTTACTCTTTTGTTCCACGTCTTGGATATTTTATCAAAAACGTAATTATATGGAATATTTGGATAAAGAATGTTTGAGGCATCAGTAGTAGACTCGTTAAGCTTAAACCAAGCTGTCAAAGTTGTATCCCTTTCTGCCGCTGAAGCTAATGCTAATTCTTCACGTCCGGGTTGAAATAGTATTGGTTGCTGTCCTGGACAATGTACAGCCAAGCGAACTATTGTATGAGAATGATCATGCATTTTATTTTCAAATAGCCGCCATACTGCTTCAGGAGCTCCTACGTACCGAGTGTCAATATAATTTTGGATTTCGTCCCATTCAAGAATTGCGGGTCCAGTAGCATTTCCTTTTTC
This sequence comes from Yoshiicerus persimilis, assembly GCA_020352615.2. Taxonomy (NCBI): domain Eukaryota; kingdom Metazoa; phylum Arthropoda; class Collembola; order Entomobryomorpha; family Tomoceridae; genus Yoshiicerus; species Yoshiicerus persimilis. Next base: position 64,659,003 of record CM036940.2, on the reverse strand, counting down.
AGCGGACACAACTTTATTGATTTCTTCCGGATCACGGAACTTCGACTCTTGGCTAAGAATGAATAACATGTGAGCGAGCGGCAAACCTCGTTTTTGGAATTCAATGACGTAAATATGCGCTACTACTTTTCCAAGAATTCCATTTTTAGTTATGTCATCTAAAAAGCTTTTGAGTTTCAATTTGAATACCCGGGAGACCAAATCTGGACGATTCTCTGAGGTTTGGTACGGTTCCAAGTTTTCTAAAATTTCTGGCCACTTTGGATTGCATGTAAAAGTTATGAACAAATCAGGTTTTCCAAACCTTCCAACTATTGCCATAGCGTCCTGATAGTTTTGTTGCATTGCTCTTGGACTTCCGGTAAAAGATGACGGTAATACTAAAACTTTTCCAGGCTTAACTCCAATATTATTTGCTTTGTTTTGAACAAAATCCATAAGGCCAACGTACATTTCTATTCGCAGTGTCTTTTGATTAAAACGACACCAATCTAAACGACTGGCTTCAACCTTGCTGTATGCATCGACTACGTATTGTTGAAATAATTTCTCTGCCAAAAGTATGATGTTTAAGTAGTCCCGAATTTGCAATTTAAAGGCATAAAACTCAAGCATAGACATCTTATTTCGCTTGTTTGTGGTCTCCAACAGCAAGTTGGCATGCCATCCACGGGTGCCATGGGGAAACAATAACGGGTAGTTCAAAGGATCGCAATTGGGATTACCAATTTTAAGAGATATCAATTTCTTTGGACCTTTTGGGTGCACACAAATATCTCTGTCGGTTGGAGGATTTCCATCGCCAGTTTTGAAGATAACAGCCACTTCATTGGATGATGGCAGATTATATCTTCTCAAGTCAGAATCCTTGTCAGTTGTTATAAACATTTTCACGGCTATAGTTGTACCGTATTCTCGTTCATCTTCTGCTAATACTTCTCTCAATGTGTGATATGCTTCAGAATAGGGGTTGACTTCACTGAGTATTTCATTTAGAGATGACATTGTATCTTCTAGGCAGTCACTATTGGCTTCATTAGACAGTCTCTGAGTGAGAGCTTCAGAGGGGTCAAAGATGTACAGCTGAGAGTACTTTGGTATTCCACCTATTAAGCCTGTTGCATGGTAGACTTGACCATGGATAACAAACGTTTGTGGGCCTCTTCCAGGTGGGTGAAGTGAATGGTGGCCGAATGAAGCAAATGCAAGTGCACTATTGTAGTTACGAAGATTGTTACGAAAATTTTTTGATTTTTCATCGTTTCCAACATAAAAGTTCAACAGTATTTCAGGAAATCTTCAACGGGTACCTTTACTGTTCCATTGTGGCAGCAATGAGAATAGGTTCCAGCAAAAGTGGCCTCTCCATCGAAGTACTTAGCATGACAATGTGAGCAAGCTTTAGTTAACAGACCACAATTTTGGGGTGCCACATTTTCTTCATTAAAATCTTCTAATGGCAATAAGGCGACAGACTCAACTCGATTTATTCTTCGCCGCTTGGGTGATTGCGGATGTAAGGTTGCATTCCTTTTAAGGCGAACAGATTGCACCCGGGTCTTATTTTGCTTCCGAATTTCAGTACCAATACTTCTTCGGCCCATTGTTTTCGATTCTATTTAAAATATTTAATAATTTTTACTAAAGTACATATTCCATTTTATTGTATATATTCCATCACATTCCATCCATGTATTCCATCACATTCCATGTATTCCATCACATTCCATGTATTCCATCACATTCCATGTATTCCATCGCATTCCATCACATTCCATGTTTTCCATCACATTCCATGTATTCCATCGCATTCCATCACATTCCATGTATTCCATCGCATTCCATCACATTCCAAGTTTTCCATCACATTCCATGTATTCCATCGCATTCCATCACATTCCATGTATTCCATCACATTCCATATATTCCATCGCATTCCATCACATTCCATATATTCCATCGCATTCCATCACATTCCATATATTCCATCGCATTCCATCACATTCCATGTATTCCATCGCATTCCATCACATTCCATGTATTCCATCGCATTCCATCACATTCCATGTATTCCATCGCATTCCATCACATTCCATGTATTCCATCGCATTCCATCACATTCCATGTATTCCATCGCATTCCATCACATTCCATGTATTCCATCGCATTCCATCACATTCCATGTATTCCATCGCATTCCATCACATTCCATGTATTCCATCGCATTCCATCACATTCCATGTATTCCATCGCATTCCATCACATTCCATGTATTCCATCGCATTCCATCACATTCCATGTATTCCATCGCATTCCATCACATTCCATGTATTCCATCGCATTCCATCACATTCCATGTATTCCATCGCATTCCATCACATTCCATGTATTCCATCGCATTCCATCACATTCCATGTATTCCATCACATTCCATCACATTCCATGTATTCCATCACATTCCATCACATTCCATGTATTACATCACATTCCATGTATTCCATCACATTCCATGTATTCCATCACATTCCATGTATTCCATCACATTCCATGTATTCTATCACATTCCATGTATTCCATCACATTCCATGTATTCCATCACATTCCATCATTCCATGTATTCCATCACATTCCATGTATTCCATCACATTCCATCACATTCCATGTATTCCATCACATTCCATGTATTCCATCACATTCCATGTATTCCATCACATTCCATGTATTCCATCACATTCTATGTATTACATACGGTGTGGCTAATTGTCGGCTGCGATGTGGCTAATTGTCAGCTGCGATGTGGCTAATTGTCGGCAGCGATGTGGCTAATTGTCGGCTGCGATGTGGCTAATTGTCGGCTGCGATGTGGCTAATTGTCGGCTGCGATGTGGCTAATTGTCGGCTGCGATGTGGCTAATTGTCGGCTGCGATGTGGCTAATTGTCGGCTGCGATGTGGCTAATTGTCGGCTGCGATGTGGCTAATTGTCGGCTGCGATGTGGCTAATTGTCGGCTGCGATGTGGCTAATTGTCGGCTGCGATGTGGCTAATTGTCGGCTGCGATGTGGCTAATTGTCGGCTGCGATGTGGCTAATTGTCGGCTGCGATGTGGCTAATTGTCGGCTGCGATGTGGCTAATTGTCGGCTGCGATGTGGCTAATTGTCGGCTGCGATGTGGCTAATTGTCGGCTGCGATGTGGCTAATTGTCGGCTGCGATGTGGCTAATTGTCGGCTGCGATGTGGCTAATTGTCGGCTGCGATGTGGCTAATTGTCGGCTGCGATGTGGCTAATTGTCGGCTGCGATGTGGCTAATTGTCGGCTGCGATGTGGCTAATTGTCGGCTGCGATGTGGCTAATTGTCGGCTGCGATGTGGTTAATTGTCGGCTGCGATGTGGCTAATTGTCGGCTGCGATGTGGCTAATTGTCGGCTGAGATGTGGTTAATTGTCGGCTGCGATGTGACTAATTGTCGGTTGCGATGTGGCTAATTGTCGGCTGCGATGTGGTTAATTGTCGGCTGCGATGTGGTTAATTGTCGGCTGCGATGTGGTTAATTGTCGGCTGCGATGTGGCTAATTGTCGGCTGCGATGTGGCTAATTGTCGGCTGCGATGTGGCTAATTGTCGGCTGCGATGTGGTTAATTGTCGGCTGCGATGTGGCTAATTGTCGGCTGCGATGTGGCTAATTGTCGGCTGCGATGTGGCTAATTGTCGGCTGCGATGTGGCTAATTGTCGGCTGCGATGTGGCTAATTGTCGGCTGCGATGTGGCTAATTGTCGGCTGCGATGTGGCTAATTGTCGGCTGCGATGTGTGTAGCTAAGTGTTGGGGCGGTTTCGCTGATTGTCTGGTAAAATGTGTTTGACTGTCGGGTACCGTGTCTGATGTCCAAAACATTAAATTTTAAAAGAACTTACAATGCGACGGACGTTACGGCAAGGGAAAAGTGACAGCTGACTGGCAAGCACTGGAAAGATGCACTGATATAGGTCAGTGAAGAGCACTGATTCAGCTGACTGGACGGCACTGGCAAAAAGCACTGATTCAGGTAAGTGGAGAGTACTGGCAAGAAGCAATGATTCAGGTGAGTGGAGAGTACTGGCAAAAGACAACTGATTCAGCTGAGTGGAAAGAACATGATGTTTGTTTTGTAGTGTGGCAAGAGAGTAGAGTAGTGATTGGTGTGCAGGTACCGGGGGAGAGGCAGAAAAGGGACTGCTCACAGGGAAGGAGTGTGAGTGGTGTGCGCAAAGAGAGGAATGGCAAACCAAAACAACAGCTTTGCTCCACTCTGCATTGACTGCATGCAGTGCGTGTAGTGCTGTGGTTAGGAAGGGAAGCCTGGGTTGTATTACAATATCCAAGGCAACTCAGCACCACTACACTGCAGTATATCAGCCAATCAAGTCAATTATAAACGGCGTAGGGCGTGGTCCTATGTGCTATAGTATATAGATTATAAACGGCGTAGGGCGTGGTCCTATGTGCTATAGTATATAGATGATATTAGCAAGTGTGGATTTAATTTATAGTCAGTGCACGAATTTCAAGATATTACACGGCTAGTAATATTAAATAGAATGGAAAAATATCAAACTAAGAATTAGAACTTAAATTAAAAATGTGAGAGAAGGGTACAAGTTGTTTCAATGCAAACTGAGCGGCAAGTGACCGTTGGCTACTTTAGCTGTCCGCCAAGTCCGCCTACAGCAATCTTTCTTCTGCTCTTTCTGTAGTCTAACAATTTTGCTAAGTAACCTGCCAAACATTTACAACTTGGTAAATGCAGTTTGTAATTGCGTAAACTTGTTAAGAAATTAAATCTTTTGCAAGTGCATTTGCGAACAATTATTTCCCAGAAAAAATATAAAATACAGCATCCTAGAGCAGTCAGGACAATGTGAAATCCTGTAACAATTTTAGAGCTGAGTGAAAGAGCAACTAAATTATTTTCGCCATTTCCATAAAACAGGCTCTTCTTTGAAAGAGAAAATTGCTTTATCAGTTTTTCCCACCAATTATATATTCCGGACTGAATCAGATGTTTCATCAATTGCACCGTTTGTCCACCGTCCTTTTCTTGAATCATCCATCCGAAATTGCTGACGAATATGCTTTCTTCTCCCATTTTGTATTTCCTGCGGGTGTTAGCGGTGTGATTCGGCACAAATGCGTCCATTTGATCGTCGTATTCAAGAAAAGCAGATTTGTTACATTTAGAAATCATATATTCGGGTGTTACATCGGGATATCCTTTTGGGATCAAAAAACGATCCATCAATTGTTCTAACTTATTTAAAACGTCAAACATAACAAAAAGTGTTGGACTAAAATTATATTTGTGCGAATCGGCTACGAGGCGTATGGAATTCTTCACATAATGTAAATTGTATCCGACACGAAAACATAAAGGATTCATTCTGCTGTATTTCTGACCCCACACGGAAAGTGAGCTTTCGACACATTCCTTGTAAGCTTCTTCATGTCCTATTCTTTTTTCATTCAAGTATTGTTTGTCAATATGCGAGTAGAGACTGAAATCGTTTATCATGGTAAAATTGTAGGGATAAACCTTTTCTCTCGGAGCAGTAATTTCCGTTGTGACGATTCCAATATACGCATTAGACAGAACAACGACTGCAAGTGACCATCCCATAATACTTAACTTAAACTTAATTTCATTCGATTGAACAGATGGTATATCTGGATTGTACATGAACAATGAGATGACAATTAGAAATGCTCTTATGATTCCCAAATCCCGATGGATATAAAATAGCCAAAATGTTAGTATTAATACAGCTGCCATAATAGCGTACCAAGAATTGCTTTCATATGGATTTAGATACAGGAGGTATGACATCTCTGGTGTTAAAGAATGACAGGTTATAAAATTTAAACCAACGACACTTGTAATCATGTTGGATGATTTAAATAGTTTCCAAGCTCTTGTTTGATCTGCTTCGAAAAGAACAATGTTGTGCAGTAGAGAGGCATAGAACTTTTCTGCTTTCCTGGTTTTATGATAGTAAATCGTGAGTGATTCATTTCCACGTTGCTTCAGTAATTCAAGAAGGAACAGTGATACTGCATTGGAATCATTGTATCGGAATGGCATAAATTGCTTTTCTTGATACATTTTCAAATACGAATGGGCGAAATCCAAATGAGTGCTGCTGTCTGTTCCTCGTATCAAATTTACAACTCTGAAATTTTGCTCATTTTCAGCAGCGAGAATATTTCTCCGACACAAATCCAACTGGTCACTCATGGATTTATTATTATTCCTGCATTTCACAAATGTGGACTCCAGGGACTTGCAATTTCCACAAATGAGAGAAATTCCTTCAACCGATGGCTCGATGCCTTCGTATGTTGTTATGAATCTGACGTGCAGGAAATCGCGATTTATGAGTCCTATTTTTGGTCGTACGTGGTGATAATTTCTTTCAGCACTCAAAGATCCAAAGAAATGCCAACCATACTGCCCAATAATGTCAATGTACATTTTCCCAAAGGTCTTGAATTGAACATTGGTCAGTTGCGAGAGCAGAATTATAAGAAGTAGGTCGTTGTACGAATCGCCATTCTGAAATGTGAATGAAATGCACGTAGACTTTGCATGAGTTGTATTCATGTAATTCAGAAAACTTGACCTCTCGTTTTGATGGACTGCTAACCTATCAAAACTGGGTGACATACCGATTGTTTTAATAATGAATTCAACTTTGTTGTAAATAAAAATCGGTCTCTCTACGGGTTCCATCTTGAATTTGTCATCAGTGTCGATTATGGCGTAGGAGTAACAATTTTCATGCAACCCCAGCCAAAAATTCAACGATATTTTTGAAATATCGTGACGATATTCATCGGGCCTTTGAGCGACACAAACTGATGATGATATCAACAGTATTGTACAAATTGTTGATATAGGAGACATGATTTTTGTAAAAGCAGTTCAAAATTATTATTTTTATTATATTATTATTATTAAAAATTTTTTATAATATTTTTATAAATTAATTATAATTTTTTGTGGAGGTAGTTGTTGAACACCTTGATTTTGTTAAATAGTCTGCTCTCAAGTTTACCAGCGGTAAAGTTTTATCATTTTTCTAATTTTTTGTATGAAATAAAAAATGAAGAGTAGGCGCCTTCTTCAAATGTATGTTTTGGTAGAATGTCAATTTGTGAGAAATAAAAGCAATGTTCATTTTGTTATTCTTATAGCCTACTAAATATATAGCATTATTTAGTAGAACCCATTTTCTGATAGCATGTCTAATACCACTTACACAAAATATAATTAGTATTATATGGCAATTGCGATTCATTATAACAACATACTGACCATATCATTAGCGAGGTAGAAAAGGCTTTGTTTTAATCGACATTTTTATTTTTCCTGAAAATGCAGCTAACATTTCGGAGGTAGTCCTTTGCTTAAACCATCCATGGCAATATTGCTAAAAGCAGCTTAGAGGCCAAATACATCGCAGCAAGAGAGAATCTCCACTTCATATTTCATAAAACTTTATTGGACACGTTTTAACTCTTAAGAGTAATATAGGTATATAAATAAATGCTAAATAAAGATTACAAAACATTATTATTTTAAAGAGTCCAATATGACATATGGAATGTATGCCATTACTATATTATTATTTTACCCTCAACTCCTCGTACAAGTTTTGCTAAATGATTTACTTACTGTTTCCAATTTGATTATGCACACAGTATTATTTAAGTTTTCAGTTAGAAACTGAAGACAGATGAAGCATTTAAAGTCCAACGAAAAATTAATTTACGCTTAAAAAAAATTACAAGAGAAAGTTATATCTATATATTTGGTAAATGTATACAAGGCGTCGAAGGCGTCTACTATGACTATAATGTGAAAATACATTTTTTGAAGTATATTATTTCATTGACAAAGGTGTTTTAAAGAAGTTTAGCCAGTAAACTTTATTCACCTCTGTTTACAAACGATTCACCGTACTTGAGGCGAAAAATCAACTTTTCGGCAAAATTTTGCAGTCATTAGTAGGTAACAGTTACTACAAAAATATATTATGGCTTACTATGACTATTCGTACATATAGACATTTAAAAAATATGGTCACTATAAAATATGTTTCATTACTTAAAATGTATAATCACCAATCACGCAATCATTGAATTGTATATTAGTCGAAATACTTGGTACATGTAGACAGTTGTATTTCTTAATGATAAATGATAAATGAATGATAAATGATAAAAGATAAATGAACCCCTAATGATAAAACACAATTACTGCGAACTTTTTAGCTAGCATTATGGTTTCACAACTTCCTAGTAAATTACAATATATTATGCTAATAGTTGAAAGCTTACCAAAGAAGCAGCAACTTCCAACAATTTGTGTTCCATTCGTCTTGTAGTTAAGATAATCGACTTCAGTGAAATATTAGTAAAATGAATTAACCGGTCAAGCGATGCGGTAACGTGAGTAAGTGGTACTATTATGGTTACTTATTATGGTAATAGAAATGCTCATGGTATTCTAATTACCAAGATGTATTTTAATTTGCATTCAAAGGTCAAAGATCAGGGAGTGCTCATCTTCGAATTGGAAGATGCTATTTCAATGCTCAATTTATTAAAAATAATTTGAACGAATTACCTTATATAATTCGTTCTCGAGTTATGGACACCGTGGACAGACATACATACAGACAAAACTAAAAACTAAAGTAGACTTGCCGACTTAATAAACCAGTGCACGCTAGAGTAGTCAAGTATCGTCGTAGGCAAAACACATTGGTTGCGGTTGTAATGATTTGAATGTACAAATGTGACAGTAAAAGCATTGTCAGCGAAAATACATTTAACGACGCAGTTAGACTTAAAATTTCCTTACAGGAGTTTCGATTCTTGGAAGATATGGTAAACGAGTGAAGTTTACAATTTGCTTAATTAAAAGACACGCAAATGAAAAGTAGCAATACGTAGATGGACAATTCTACTGCGTTTACAATTTCTTAAGTAATCATAGTTTCGTAGATAATGAAAGGCAAATGCCAGTAATAATAAATAAGTTACAGTGCCAATGAAAAATCATAAACATTGCGTATTTACATATACATCGTAAAAACTGTATTTTAAAATGGCTATATACAAATATTTGTAATGTACATATATTTGTAATATATAATATGCACTTGATTTGATTAAACTTGTCTTGGCCTTATATAAGTTTGTGTAGTTGCACATCTGTTGATAAAAATTGAAATTTCCTACATTCGCTTCTGCAAATCTCAGATTTGCTTTGTGGACCAGAGTTGATAATACCCCCGCGTAAGGGATGGACGGCTTGTTTCATTTAGATTCCAAAAGCTAATTTCGTTAATTAGTTGGTCCATTAGGGACTCTTTGGCAATGTATTAATTGGATATTTATATAGTTGACATATTTAAGGTTAATTACCAAAGGACTTTAGAGTAGTAACTTTTGCTTATCTTGAATTAGAACTTGTAATGTAATTTCTTTGTATATTTAAGTAATATTGCCCTGCACAGATGTACTAAACTAACATGAAAAATATTTCCCTTATAGGCAAGTTAAATGCAAGGTATATTTCACTTTTGGTGAGATTAAATGATGAAGTTCGTAATGTATCATGCCATAAGATGCAAATACAAATGGTAAATTTATCTTAATGTTAGTGCGTAATTAAATAAATCGTTGTTGGTGCAAAGCATAGTTGAGTTATATCCACATCTTAAATTTAATTTTTTCTAGCTTTCTCAATGACACTAAAACTACGTTCTGCAATGAAATTCTTAATCGTTTTTCTTATCGTAGTTATATCCGCTGTCTTTGGTAAAATATACACCGTTTTATTACCAATTATACTAAATACACATATTCCTTAACTACCAACAAAAGTGTCACAATTGTGTTTTTATATTATTCAATATTGCTAGCGTAGCTCAACTGCATAGTTTTACACATATTATGTTGCTATTTACATTTTATCCTCACTTAAAATTCAAAAACAATTTGTAAAACTCCCATAAATCGTCAGGGAATTGAAAATATAATTCTAAGGGTGTACAGATAAAGTTCATATTTTTTCTTATCAATGCCCTGCAATGTTTACAACTGCAATGTAATAGTTGCTACAACTGTTGACATTATTTATTTCACACTTCACTCCAGAATTAAACTTAACCGCGGTCTAAAGTGTTCACTAACTAAAATAAAAATTAGGCTTTAAACAATTGGTTAACTATTAAAGCTATTATTTCTATAGGTAGTCTTGAGTTACAACCAAGGGAAGAGAAAAAAATGCGTAGTCCTTTTGAAATAAGTAAGTAAGATTTTAACCAGTCAACCTATATTTATAATCAAAATTACTAAACAATTCTTTGGCTTAATTTTTGTTTCTGATAGACGAGCAATCAATTGCGGACGGACTCCAAAGGAAAACTGTTGTATTTGAAAGGTTAAAGAACGTAAACGGTAAGACAATATTTTTTGATTTCATACCTCATATTTATAAAAGCATTTTTGCACAATTAAATTGTCAATGTATTAATATAAAAAAATTTACTATAGGCTTGTTGGTGCAAAATTTCGGCATTAATAATAGTCCAGGATCGTTCCTTTCCGGTATGACCGTTGTCAATTTCAATTGAGGCAAACTACTTCGTCTCATTTGTTAATAAATATCATGAGAAATGCATATATTTGTAAGCCTAAAACTTTCATCATCATTTATCAAATAACTGCATTGTATTGTTTTCTGTTGTATATCATTGTTGAAAATTCGAGATTTTTATATAGAACTAGGTAACACTAGTTTTGCATCCGAATAAGTACTATTACAACTGAGCAATATATATTGTGCAAAATTTATTGGTTTTTGCTAAGCTGGCAGCAATTTTATCAATAGTTTCCTTTCCTATCCTGGAATATTGTATCTATAGTAAATAATCTAATTAGATTCGCACGACCATACACGAAAATGACAACTATATGACATAGATATTATAAAACCACCAAACATTTAAAAGAGTGACATAAATGAAAGTCATCAGAAATTGAAAGCTTTAGAACTATTAGTCATGTTTTTACTTGGTTAATAATTGTATGACTTATTGATATTTATGATTTGAAGAGAAATCTCTCAATGATTTTCCTAAACAAGGTCATTGTTTACGGAAGTAACTGATTTCCAATCTTCAAAACCGAAAAGACATATAGGTATACCCTACTAGAGTTAACTGTGATCCTATTATGGTGGGATTGGTTACGGCGAGGTCAGCGACTTACTATTTGAATGACAAAGTGGACCCAACCTATTTCATCCAGAAATACAGACAAACTGACCTTCCATCACTATCATATTAATGCTATAATTATCTACAATTATGGAATACAAATATAAGATGTTCTTTGGGTTTGATAATCGCTTTGGGATCTATTTGTGGCTTTAGCAGTGTTGACAAACCCTGACAGCAAAGGATTTCGAAATTTTTACATTTCGTGTGATTCCTTTGCAACAACAAATTATATGTTATGCAATCACGTGAATTGTGAAATCATGTCACATATACGGTATATAAGTCAGATGCAGCTTGTTGATTTGCTGCAACCGTCAACACCGAAGAACATCCCAAATATTTTACCTAATTTAAGATATTAACTTGAGTTATTGACAATGAAGTCCTTATTGGTTGCCCTGGTTGTCGTATATTTAGTTTGCGGTATGTAAAATTACTAATTTTCTAAAAATACTTTCTTGAAATCTGGCTATTAAATCTTTTTATAACCTTTAGGTGTCATCTCAACAAAAGATGAATCAAAAACTGAATCAAAAAATAAAGGTATTATAACAATTTCTCGTTTTATAACAGTTTTTATAGATAAATAAAATAATGTTGTCTCTCATAAAAGTCGAAATAAATAATTTGTTTACTTAAATTTAAGTATTTTATTAGTATTAAAGTGTTATTATATTGTCGGAATGGGTTTTACATAATTAGTACTTTTTCTAATGTATTTAAAATTTTAGAGAGCCATGCTGCAGCAAAAACAAGGGATCTCCACAACATTCTAAGTAAAATATTAATATTTTAATCATTAAATTCAAGGCAATTTGTGCCCTGTGCAATCAAATACATGTTGATTCTTTACTAACAGGACGTCAAACGGTCAATGGAGGTCAAACAAATAATGGAGTTAATCATGGAGGGATAAACAACATACACAGTAAATATTATACATTTATTTGACATTGATATCCAAAGTTTATTTTCAATAGACTAGATATATTTATTTCTATATATATTCTGTACTTTCTATATTTTAAATGCACTGTTTATCTCCACACTAGTAATATAAATTATTTTGCTTAGATCAAATCCATCAAAACAACGGCATCATCGGAGGTCAAGGTAATAGCATTAGTCAATTGAACGTCAACAATGGTGGATCCGGCTAATCATAGAAGTACTATGTTAAAAGTAATTGACTGAAATAAAGTTATTTATTTAATATTGGAATTTAATTGGAAATACATTCCTGTAAATTGATTTCTATGAAATACTACATTTCATAAAATAGTAGTAAATCACTGCTTAGAGTAATAAGTTTTTATTACATGATAAAATCAACTGCTTACAGTACCTAGGTGTAGCATAAATTCGTGCAGGCACTGTTACGACAATAATTTCTACATTTCATTGAATTTTAATATGAAATTTTGTTCTTTTGGACATGCATTTAATTGTGAACTAAAGTTAACATTCATTTTTCCATGTGCTCCCCGTTTGCTTTCACACAAGCCATAACTCTACATAACATTGACTAATTGAGGCACGCAGGGACTCCTTGGGAAAATTGTGACGTATCTTAGCGAGGTTTTCCTTTAGGGATTCCAAATTTTTATCAGGCTTAGTAAACACTTCCCTTTCCAATTTTGACCATATGGCATAGTCCAAAGTATTCACATCTAGTGAGGCCGCAGGCCATTCTTGACGTACGATGACATCACAAATACCACCTTTTAGCCAGGTCTACACTGTTTTAGCTCCCTGAGAAGGTGCAGAGACTTGAGGGAAGGGCCAGTGCCTTTTATTGAATGGAGTGGACCCTAGGAGTTTAGCAATGGAGCTACGATAGATTCCAAGTAGTTTTAGGCTTCCACTTTAACTCATTGGGGAACAAAGTGCACTTTTGGCTTGTTTTCTGAGTTTACCCCGAACAAAATCACAACACAAAGGGGGGATGGGCCCTAATCGACTCATAGGAACCGCTAATGTGCTAGTAGCCCATATTGGGTAATTTCGTCTATTGAGCTTCCCCTCAACTGGAAAAATCTTCTGAGCAATACAAAGTATTTCTTTGAAATTTTCACCTGCGTGCCTCAAAAAATGTCAAAGATTTGAGCGAAGATATTTTCTTTTCCGTTTTAGTTCAATAAATGAGAAGTATCTCGTTTTAAACCTTAGATATATAGGTGTCGTTTTAATATCCTCAACATGGTAATATATTCCACATTGAATTAGGGGGTCAGATTTAATGTTGACAGACGATTATTTCTATGAATTACTTCTCTGACTGCTTTTGCCGTCGCTGGTGTACGTCTACTACGAGATCAGCCAGATCTCTTTTTGTTACATACACTTCCAGTTTCCGTGTATGTGCAAACGCCTATATAACACTTCTTTGCATGACCTCTGACTTTTTTGGGCACCTAACATATTTCAATTTTTTTCTTTTACCTTAAAATAGCAGTAAAATTGCTGCACGTTCACTTTGTTTGAGAATAATTTTGGTCAAAAAATCTTTTCACAAATATTTGAGGTATGAAATATATTCACAAAATCATGGAGAATCAGGGGGAAATTGCCCAGTGAATGAACAATCATTTTACCCGGCTGGCAGCCCTCCTAAATCGTTGCCAGTATTTATGCTACACCTAGGTACATTAGCTAAATTGTATAATATCGTCGTCAAAATAGTAATTAAACGTATTAAATAAATAGATGTCTTGATGATGAACAGTTGGACATTAACGGTCACATATTGTCTAAACTTTAATTGCGAAGCTGATTTGCACAACTAAAGCTTGCAATTGTAAATAATGAGTAAATCATAAGTGCTAAGAAAAATCGGGGACATTAACCATAAAACTTGAAAGGAACAAACATTTAGTTAAATTAGTTGTACTTATATGCAGCAAAAGTTTTATAAAATATTATTCGTGGTCCAATTTATTACTATATGTTCAATTTTTGTAACCCAATATGATAAATAACTCAATAGAACCAGAACTAACGCTTGGTAGACAACACAATAGAAATATCAAAATAGGTATCTTAATATAATAATAGTTGCAAAACAATGCATTTTTCAAAATTCATTATTAACGATCGATAATAATTGGCTAAATTTACAGTTTCCAAAAGTTACAGGCAGTGCTATATTTACGCTTGGGCTTTTCATTTGGGTTTCACAGTTTTTGATATTTCTTTCTGTTTAAATTTTTCAGTAGGTTTGAGCTTTTCTTTCTCTTTAGGTTTCGCAGTAGTAACTTTTGGTTTTTCTTTCTCCTTAGGTTTCTCAGTTTTAACCTTTTCTGTAATTTTATGAGTTGTCTTCGGAATTTGAGTCGTCTTGTCCTTTGGAATATCTTTGGGTGTAACTCCTTGCATATTTCTTCCCAGTGGTATTTGATTTTTCTTTGAAGGAATTTCTGTAGTTTTTTGGGTTCCCTTTGTGCTACTTAATTTGCTTTCAGTACTTTTTTCTTTCAAAGTAGTGTTTGAACTTGATTGTGTTTTGTTGGTGGTTCCAGCCACCGGCACAAGTGCTCTTCCAGCAGCTGCAGCACAAGGAGGTGTCGTTGTTTCAGCGTCCTTTCCTTTTTCTGTCGTTGTTTCACTTTTTGAGCTTTCTGCTGTTGTTGCTTCACCTTTGGAGGCTTCTGTTGTTTCACTTTTGGAGCTTTCCGTTTTTGTTTCACTTTTGGAGGCTTCTGTTGTTTCACTTTTGGAGCTCTCTGTTTTTGTTTCACTTTTGGAAGCTTCTGTTGTTTCACTTTTGGAGCTTTCCGTTTTTGTTTCACTTTTGGAAGCTTCTGTTGTTTCACTTTTGGAGCTTTCCGTTTTTGCTTCGCTTTTGGAGGCTTCTGTTGTTTCGCTTTTTGAGTTCTCTGTTTTTGCTTCACTTTTGGAACCTTCTGTTGCAGTTTCACTTTTAGAACTGGACTCTGTTGTCTTACTACTTGAATCTTCTGTTTTATCACTACCGCTAGAGCTTTTCTCTGTAGCCTTTTCACTTTCCTTTCCTGACTCCGTTTTTGAGTTTTCTGAAGTTTTATCTTTAGGAGCTCGCTTAGGTAAAGTCACTTTTAGGTTTGTTATGTTTTCCGTGGCGGTAGCCTCATAGCATTTGTCACTTCCATCCTTGCAACATAAGAAAATTAATACACCCTTGAAAAGACACTAATATAAAATCTAATTCAAGCTCTTCCGGATTTTGTGTTCAGAAATACGTACAAAAAGTGGGATATATTACTTTTACAGTGCTTTCAACTACTACTACTACTTTCTAATAAGCACAAAAGATTGACTACAATAAATACAATAATACATTAAAGATACGCAATTTTCAATGGACATCTTACCCGAGGAAAAACATTTGCCTTGAAAGGTGATGTGTAAGCCCAATTTCCAGGGGGAAGGTATCTGGCTACCACAATTGTAATCCCTTCTTTAGCAGCATGAGCTTTTCCAATTCCCATAAATTCTGATTCTCTCCATACCAGTTGAGAAAATCTTGCACTCGTTTTCTGAAAAACATTTTTGTCCCACGCGTGAGCCTTGCACCCACTGTACCATTTAGTTGCAACTGCAGTTCCAGTAACAGTCGAGGGATCTTTTACTCTTTGAGCGAACATATTTTCTCCAGTTAGATATGTCCAGCTGGGGTCCAAGACAGGTTTGCCTTTCTCATCAGTTTTTTCGGCTAAATGTTTTGCCCATTTTTCTGCCTCTTCCGCCAGCTAGAAGGGTGACATTTGCGTTATTAATTAGACTTACATCAATATTCAAAATAGTGGGTAAAATCACATTTGATAGCTACATAAAAATTTTTATTCTAAAGTTCTTGTTTTCCCATTCAGTTCGGCATTCCTTTTCGTTTTAAATTTGGGTGCAATTTATTGTAGAAAAGAAAATGAATTCCGTTGCAGAATTTCTTTTTTGTATATATTATATGCATATAATAAAGGATGTCAATTAATGTGTATTCTATTAGTAATTATACTACAAGTATTATAAGTCATTAAATTTCAAATCAAATAACACTCTATTTTTCTTTTTAAAAGAAGTTTCAAGCAAACTTGAATACCTTGTAATCGACTTCCAACGGGGCAGATCCATGAAGAGCTCTGTTTCAATTAAAATACAAAATATACAAACTTGATAAACTTTAGTCAAAGAATTTCGTATACTAAAGCTATCGAACTTTGTACATCTTTTCTGTTTAATTATATAGACATTTTTATTTGTACAAAGTTTGTTTAAGTAGGATTAAGAATGCATTAGTAGGATGCATTTGAAAGATTATTCATGTTTTGTAAAACCTGTATTTGTTGACAATTTCAAGATGCTCGTCAATGAAACTTTCTTTGGTATCCAATTTACTCTGAAAATGAAAATACAAAATAAATTTATATCCTAAACCTTGAGCAGACTTAAATTATAGTAGCTTCTGACCATTACTAATAATCTACTATTTTACTATTTTTGCAATAATAAGTACTACATTAAATTTAGTTACTTAAACTTAAAAGTATAATAGTATATTAAAATTACCTTATGATCAGTATTGACGGCCCTGCTAAATCTACGCTTTTTAATGGCACTATTTCTTCGATCATTGAAACTGCGATAATCCTCTTGTAAAAACAAAGTTAGCAATATAGTAATGAATAAAATATACAATAATTTCGTTGGAATGAACAAAGATGATGTTATTCTCATTTTGCATAGTGCCACACTATTGTGTTTCCCTTATAGGCCAAAATTATTGAAAAATCAAAAAGTATTCCTTTCTTTTGTTTTTCATTCTCATGTTGCTAATAATTTTCAGATGAAAGAATGTTTTAATAGTAGTGAAATTATTGCATTATTTTGTATGCTATGAATATACTAATAATGAAATGACACATTCCTAGAACAATATGCCAAGTTGTCAACTGAATAATAAACCGTTATTCGAGTAATGACCTACAAAGCTAAATACAAAAGCTGCCATTGTTACAGTTATTGAAAATAGCAACTAAACCGTAATACTAGCTTCAAGATTATGTATCTGAAATTTTTCAGCAGCAGACTACTAAGCAGGTTTAAACCTATTATTACTATAATATTATATAGGTATTACCTCTGCATGTATTAACCTCTTAGGGGATTGCGAACTGAAATGTTTAAATACAAAGAAATCGAAAATTCAAACCCGGAAAGTAATTATCGTCCCACTTTTCCTTTCCTTGTGACTTATTTTGAAAACGTACATTTAAGATTGTTAATTTTGGATTTAATGTCAGTGTCCGTATAACTATATTAAATACATTTCTAAAAACGATTCTCTGAATCACTTTCCTACGCACTTTCAATTGTTCTCCTATCCTATAAATACAAATAGTATCATTCACACAATACCCACAACACAATGTAAAAGTAATGTATTTTGCTTTAGTACAATACTTTTAATCTACATTCAAGAATTTCGTTTGTAATTGATCGATGATTACCATAGATGGGCAAAATACTTGTATTTTGAAAATACTGTATTTTAAATACTGTATTTAAAATACTTTTTGTAATTTGTAATTTGTATTTTGTCGTAGTAAGAAAATGAGTATTTTGTATTTTGTATTTTCCATTGTCGAAATACGAAATGTATTTTGTATTTTGTATTTTGAAGGAAAAAAACATTTTCAAAATACAAAATACTATTTACTTCCGACTTCCTTCATATATCTACTTGCTGCGCATATTGATTAACCATTTCCTACTCATACGTGGTTTCCCTCACCGTGTAAGTATTTTTACATTCAAATCAACTGTGGTGGAATCTAGCAATCCAATTTATAGCGCTACTTTATGAACTCCATTGAAAATAAAATTAGGAGTTTAGACACCGGTGATTAGCATCTCTTTTACGTTCATTGCATTAGGCATGATCTACCTAGACACTTGAGTGCCCTAAAATGTCCGAAAAGTTAATTGCACCGGTTGATACTTTAGAAAATAAAATAAACGACAACTCGTTGCCCATAATTTTCAATTCTGGGAGTATGATACTTTCACCTAAACGAAAGCTATTGACGGACAAGATGTTTGAAACACTTCTTTTATTAAAAATAAACGATTTTTAATTTCTACTATCTCCAGTTCTCTTTCCACTACCTATTATATTAATTTTTATACTAATTTTCAAAAACAACAATTTCAATAATTTGCAACATTATTTTAAAATCAATTGTTAGAATAGTAGAGTAGAGTACCCAATATTCCGAAATTAAATAAATTTATGGTAGTCATAATAAAGTATACTGATTTTTCTTACATTTCATAACGCTGTATGTATTTCATACTATTAGAATAAAATAAACAAAAAAAGTATTTGTATTTTCAAAAAGTATTTTCATTTTGTATTTTGACCTTAAAAAATCAGTATTTTGAGTCGAGTATTTTGTATTTTGTATTTTAAGAAAAAAATGTATTTTATTTTGTTATTTTATTTTGGACTGAGATTTTGAGTATTTTGAACGAAGTATTTTCAAAATACTTTGTTGAGTATTTTGCCCATCTGTGATGATTACGTTAAATGCAGTTTTATCGTAACATTATTCAGCCTATATTTATTTTTATAGTCAACTGACAATCAGCTTTTAGATCAATAAAGTATTTTCAATGAACAATAATACTTTTCTCGGCATTAAGTCAGGAAATACAAGTAATTTCCTAATTTGGAAAACAACAATTACATATGCTCTAAGCCCCATAATTCGCGATGCAATATAATATGGCTACCGACTTATTTATTTGCCAAGCCGCGATTAAAAACCGCTGAAATAAGTGAAATTATGGTGAATAATATTTCTTTATCTGACCAGTATTTGTGAATTACTTACATCAATAAAAGTTTTCTTATTATTAATGAGTAATCGAAAAATAGAAAATAAATATCTTAGGATGCTGATGGGCTGAAACGTTCCGATTTAGCCAACAAAGATGAGAATCGGAAGAATTTAAATGGGAAAAATTAATTTATTGTTTCTAGCTCGCATAGATCCATTTCTCACTTATCACTAACCTTTTGATGTTTTCATTCGTTATTAGTTCCTAAATTATTTGCAAAGCTTTGTAAATCAGCATCTGAATGAAGTATTGTCAAACAAGCGTTATTATTGTTTTGCTAATGGTCCAGAAGAACAGTAACATTGCTTAATAAAGTGAACAGTAAATGTACCCTGGCGCATTACCTTGTAGTAAGCCGTAATGATTATGATGTAAGCAATGCAGTTGAATAATTGTAAGTAATATTATCTACTGAAAATTATCGGTTATATTACATAATGTATTCTGCCAACATAAAATAATATTATTTCTAAAAATTGTTGTTTGTAACTTTGTAAGCATATAGAGTAAACCTTTAATTTAAAGTATGTATGAAATAGGTATATGAAACATGGTTCAAAAAACGACTTACTGAAAGACAATTTTGGAGATGTTTGGCTTTCTTCAGTGAAGCGCAAGAGTGTGTCACCACCGCAATAACATAAGGCCATAACTGCACGAATCATTACCGCTTCCTCGCTGACCTATTTTATTATTGCTATATTTTGCATTAATGAATATGGAAGAACTTAGTAGTGCAACCCCTGCTTATACAATGAACGGGAATGCAAACTACAGATGAAAATTTAATCACCCTAAGTTCTGAATGCTTAACAGAATGTATTCCTTAGTTAGCTTCCAGCTCTGATGTTCAGCGGATGAATTCAGTAAAGAAAAGTTTTGCTTTTATTATTTCGAAGACGTCTAAAAAGTATAATCTACAAATATCAGACTATTTTCACAAAATGATTGTCCAGGGTAAGCTTGCTACAAGCACAGGATTTCAATTAGGAGTGTAAAAGAGTAAAAGGATTTCAGCGTGTATTTTTATTTTCAGAAAATTTAAAATGTGGATTGTTCCTGACATTAGTTACTTTATTTCCTATTTACGGACAGAAGGATTATCATAGTCCTATCGTAGATATACACTACGATTCAGATGGAAAACCCATAGGATCATCATCGGAGCCTCCGTTTCAAACAGCTCCAGAGGCTGGTTATTCCATGCCACCCTCTGTAAATAGTCACGAAGCCTTGCGAGCACTCAACACCGGATCCTATAACGCTTTTGTTCAAAGGAGACTCTTCAACACTTCGTGTGCCTTGACAGTACCCTTGTTTTCGTTTACATTGCCACAAAGGGCATCTCAGGGAACTAGTGTAGATCTCTCCAATCAGGTAATTAAAAAACGCTATCCTCTAATAGCTAAATTATTCTGTTGATATTAAAAATTACAACTAAGAAATATATTTATAATATTAACAAAAGGGAAAGATTGTCAATCAATGTAAATGGACAATTATGCGAAAATTTATAGTTTTTTTTCGTGTTAATACTATAATGATGATTTGTTATCACGTTGTATTTTTTTGTCGATAGCTTATTTTCGGACTGTTCAGTTTGTTGGTTGTCGTGTTGGTTTTCACTGTCCCCATTATATTTACTGGAGCAAGACCTGCTGCTTTAACTGGGAAAAGTAATGTAGGTTCTGATTCGTCAAGTACCTTAGATCATCTAATGAAATCCGACCACGTGTTGAATTTCATGGGAGCTGATTTAAAAAATAAAATCGGACTGGATCCCTATAAGTGTCTGGAAAAAACCATTTGTGAAGCTCATCGTTCCTCGCAATCTCATGGACTGCTTGCTCTTCCTTTCCAGATGTTTTTTCCGTGAGTTAATTTATATGTACTTTCAATGCACTTAAATTGTTCACTATATTGATTACAGAAGATGAATATAAGGTATCTTTTAGTTAATTTAGTTTCCGATAAATTAAATTAAATTATTCTATTTTCAGACCACCTTCGGAAAACTTGCCAACATCAAGAGCAACCTCTTTCCAAATGGCTGCTAAAGAGGGAAAATATACAAAAAATGATTGTGGACGCAGTTACAACTGCTTTTTCGACCTTTTAGATCTTGGGACGTATTTAGTGGACTGGTGGCAATCAAGAGGGAATCCGCAGTATGATACATATTAAGAACAAAAGAGGGATTATAATACCTAGATTATTGATATTCACATTTTTAATTTATATTACTGTTATTTGGTGTGCTGAGGTGACGGGTGTAATTATAGCTATGACGGAGCCTTTTGGAATCTTTTGGTGGTGGAATGTGGGTTAAATTGTTGGTAGGATGGACGTATTTATGGTCTTACTTTTGTATAAACTATTTTGCTAATAAGCATTTCTTTTGGTTACTTAATGTCTGCTAAACATGAAAAATATATTCATCACTATATACACAAAGGTATACCTCGATCCCAGTATTTTATGATAACTAAAACTCTTAGAAGAACACAATAGAAAAAACTTATAAGCTGCATAGGTTATAATTTTGACAACCTAAATGTTAACATTGATAATGTAGATGTTTTTATTAATTGAGACATTGTATTTAACGAATTCACTGTCACAATTCTTTAGCTGAATCTTCTTTGCTACCCAAACGGAATTGCATTAAGACCAAAATATAGGTAACAACATTCGTAGCAGATACAGCTAAAAATGATAATCCAATATTTACAATTGAGTAAGCTGTAAACCTTGAAGGAAATCCACATAACTTGGTTAGAAAAATGATGACCTTTAATATTCCATTAAAAAACATTGCAATAAAATCAGTACTGCATATGCAAAACACAAAATAAAGTTAATCTTCAAATTAACATTTTAAATGCAAATGTACCTGAATTTGGTTAGTTAGATCCAATTGGCTGGTTCTGTAATCATGTAAAATCGTTCCAGCTTTCAAAGCCTGAAACATGTACAAAAATCTTATATATACTTTTGTTTCTATCAATGGATATTAATATAAAATAAGGTATGAAATACAAAGTGACAACTATTACTTACAGATCGAGAAATAAAATGTCCTGACAGAAGAGTTAGTACTAACACTGTAAAATTGTAAAGTAATTGTGTACCGGATATTAGAAAATATTGCACTATGTTTTCTCCACTTGCACTTATATTTTCGGTGTACAATAGCATCCAGTAAATATGGCAAATGATAGAAATAACAGAGCCGCAGCAAATAATAAGGCAGGGTATACCTGCATAAATGGAAATATTATCTGCACAAATGCAAATTCTAGAGTGCAAAATTCTAAAATTTTCAATTTCCATTCCTTTCAATTTGTAGCCGTTGTTGGACAGTTGTGACATAATTTTTCGTAATTTTTCCACCAAATTATCATGCAAGGCTTCGATGACCATAGCAAAAATAAGAGTAAATGAGGAGAATCCCCAATGGTAAAGAGAGCACAGCGTTATACCAAGTACTGCAAAAATAAATGTTGCCATTCCCCCATTTGAGACACAACTTCGCGTAGCTTCTTCAGAAGAAGAAAAGCACATCTTGAATGCCAAATCCGATGCACTAATCCCGAAAAACAAAGTACAGAATAGAGAGCAAGATGACAAAGCAAAGGAACAATATCGAATTTTCTTTGGAAAAATAAAATTTGGACCAAGTTCAACAGCCATAATATTGCACGAGTCCCACAATCGAACTAATCTTGACTGAAATATAAATGAGAGTAGAAGGATACTTGCACCCTGTACTTGCAGAACGAGTAGTACCACTCTGTAGGCGTACGAATCTGTTCCTTCCTCAAATTCGATTCCTAGTGCATCTCTTATTATCCGGTAGCCCCAAATTGCGTTGTAAACGAATAAGAAAATAACCAATAAAGGGAAAATAAACGGTAGAGAAAATAGTTTTCTTTCAAGACTACAGTATCTATCTGTAGGAGAATTCTCACATTTACAAATGAAAGGGGTTATTCCTGTGAATTGACAAATATATAGCAAAGGCTTGAATTGTCTACAGAAACAATCCTGTATAGCAGACTTTACAACTTGCTTTGCTACTTGCTTTGCTTTTGTTGGTGTGGTTTTTATGGACATCATTTTAGCGGATACAAGAGAGTTGAACTGGAATTTAAAATGTTAAGAGCTTGAGCAGGAAATAATAAACTTTGTTTGATGGTTGGAGTAACTATATATATACGGTCTGTAGTTGAACCGTAGTACTAAGTTGTAGTCCGTAGTACTAAGTTGTAATGCTAATTTCCCAAAAAGTTTGGTAAAATAATGGCTCGTTTATTCAATAATAAAAGCTAATGTATGGAAACAATTAGTGTTTACCGAATTTTGACCCACCTATTTAGCAAACAATAAAATCAATGACTTAATGCTCTTTTCTAGTCCATTACCTTACTAAAGATTCTACGGAGACAATAAGTAATCGATTTACTGTTTCACACAACCCAATTAAGGTAGATTCCACTAGTAAGAGCTTTGCATAACAGAATCTCTAATATAGGAATAGGGAAACACGCGTTATCATGCATATGATGCATCCCCAAAACCACAGTTATAAAAATTCTATGATTATTATTCAAAAATGCAATTTTTATTACTGCATGTCCAAATGGTATCACGTCATTATGCCGAATGAAAAACGCCGAAACGAAAAATGCTGAAAGAAAAATGCCGTAAATGAAAAACACCGACTAGAAAAACACCGACTAGAAAAACACCGAAATAAAAAATACCAAATAAGAATAATACCGACAGTAAATAGTGCTTTCGGCATTATTCTTATTCGGTATTTTTATTTCCGCATTTTTCTATTCGGTGTTTTTCATTTTCGGCATTTGTCGTTCGGCATTTTTCGTTTCGCCGTTTTTCATTCGGTATTATGATGTGGAACCGTCCAAATTAAGGTCATGTGAACGAAAATGAAGGAAACAGTCCGTTGCGCACTGTCTTTTATTGGGTGAAAATACTTATAAATGTACAATTTAACTGGCTCCTTGCCTTCTGTTAAAAATTATGTTTTCGTTATAACACTTATCATCATTACCCTAATTCGGAAAAGTGGAGTCACATTCTCATCAGTTTTTGTTATTGGTTCGTTATCAGACCACCTTATTGGATACAATAGCTAACTTTTATTCAGTCAATTAGAGGGGCCACATTTAAATAAATAAGTCATTTTATTCATTTCCAGCCAATAGGAGGTAAGACGGTGAGGTTGTTCCAGTCCATTTTTGGCAATAAACAAAATTCGGTCTGTATTCCTGAACTGCTGTAATTTCGTATATAGTACTTAAACAAGAGTTCAAAAAAGAGAAATAAATAAGTGATAAAGAAACCAAATAATTCAAAGGCGTTTGTTAACAATTTGCAATTAATAAATGTTCTTAAAAATACAATATACTAGCAGAAAATAAAGTAGATGGTACATAAAAATTCACTGTTATGACTCTTTAGCTGAATCTTCTTTGTTGCCCAAACGGAATTGCATTAAAACCAAAATGTAGGTAACAACATTCGTAGCAGATGCAGCTAAAAAGGATAGTCCAATATTAACAATTGAGTAAACTGTAAATCTTGAGGGAAATCCGGATAGCTTGGTTAGAAAAATGTTGACCTTTAACATTCCAATATAAAAGTAAACATTTTGGTATTGCAAATGCAAAAAAAATATACTGATCTTCAAAATATCTAAATGCAAATGTACCTGAATTTGGTTAGTTAGATCCAATTGACTGGTTCTGCAATCATGTAAAATCGTTCCAGCTTTCAGAGCCTGATTAAAAGTCAACAAGAAATTAATATTTACATTTGTGTTTATCAATGGAATACTATAGAAAACGAAGTATGAAATAAAAAGTACTAAATACTACTTACTGATTGAGAAATAAAATATCCTGACAGAAGAGTTAGCACTAATACAGCAAAGCTAAAAACTAGTTGTGTAACAGATATTAGAAAATATTGAAATGTATTTTCGCCATTTACATTTATACTCTCGGTGTACAAAAGCATCCAGTAGCTATAACAAATGATGGACACAACAGAACCGCAGCAAATAATGAGGCAGGGTATACCTGCATAAATGGAAATATTGTCTGCACAAATGCAAATTTTGGAGTGCAAAATTCTAAAATTTTCAATTTCCATTCCTTTCAATTTGTAATCAGTCCCGGACAGATTTGATAGCATTTCTTGCAATTTTTTCACTAAATTGTCATGCAAGACTTCAATGACCATGGCAAATATGAAAGTAAGTGAGGAAAATCCCCAATGGTAAAAAGAGCACAACGCCATTCCAAGTACAGCAATGACAAATGTTACTGCTCCCGCATTTGTGACACAACTTTGTGTAGCTACTTGAGTAGAAAAGAAACACATCTTGAACGCCAAATTTATTGCACTAATTCCAAAAGACAAAGTGCAAAACAGAGTGCAGGATGACAATGCAAAGGAACAATATCGAATTTTCTTTGGAAAAATGAAATTCGGATCAAGTTCAGCAGCCATATTTTTACACGAGTCCCACAATCGAACTAATCTTGACTGAAACATAAATGCGAGTAAAAGGGTACTTGTGCTCTGTGCTTGTAGGACAAGTAGTGCAACTCTGAAAGCGAACAAATCTGTTCCTTGAAAAACCGTCCCTAAAGCATGTTTTATTACATGATTTCCCCAAAATGCAACGTATGCGTATAAACACATAAACAGAACAGATGAAATGAACGGGAATGAAAAAAATTTCCTTTCAAGACTACAAAATCTACTTCTAGACGAATTTTCACATTTACAAATGAAAGGGGTTATTCCTATAAACTGACAAATATATAGCAAAGGCTTGAATTGTCTGCAGAAACAATCCGGTATGGCAGATTTTACAACTTGGTTTGTCACTTGCTTTACTTTTGCTTGTGTAGCTTTTAAGGATATCATTGCTATTTGCCAGATAAAAGCGTTTGAAAATTCTAGGAGGGTACTCGAAGTATCTGTCTAAGGCTGGTCTAAGATGTATCTGAAAAGTGTCTAATGAATTTTACAAAACTGGATATTTTAATCGTGAACACGAATAAGTGAAAGCTTGCCAGTGACCAGAATAACTATAAGGACTGAATACGTTGTACGTTGCAAGTCTTAGCTTATTCTCCCAAGATTGACAAAGATAATTGATTAATTCTGTAATAAAGCTAATTTATGAACTCAAATAAGGCGTATCGTTGTCCCTCCTATTCCCCAAACAATAAATGAATGGTTTGATGCACTTTCTTCTACTTCTCTCTATTGCCTTACTGAAAATTTAATGGAGTCAATTAGTAATCGATTTTAGCCTCATCAGATTAAGGTAGCAGTGTTACCAACCCGTGGATTATTGTTATAGGGTTTTTGAGAAAAAATCTGACCCAATTTTTTAAACGAAATTAAGTTTAATTCTAACAAAATAACCAAATTAACATACACTCAAAACACATGATCCATTTTCTGTATTGATAACAAAAATAACAACAACTCTCAAGAAATTGGGTTTGTATTGGTTTTATTGACAATTTGATTAACCACTACAATCAAGACAGTTAATCTTCCTTTTGTGTCCTTTTAACCTATCAAAATAGAAATACTTACGTCTGTCGCACTGCACCGTCACCGACTATGCGAGGAAGAGGCTTTGTTTGCCTTAAATGCTTTCTCAATCTCAATATCCATTAGAATTTCTGTCATTATCTCCAGGCCGTCATCCATCAGGGTTTTATATCCTTCGGATACAGTAACCTGGCTTCTGTGCCTGTGGGTTGTGTTCAGCAAAAAAATACAATAGTTAAATAATAATTATTACTTAGAAACATTAACTTAATAGAATTCCTGCAGGAATCATACTCATATGCTCTTTTACTTTGACTTTACATCATTAACAATTTTCAACACTTTTTTCTTAATAAACCACCCTTTGTAATGCAGCCTTATAATATTATTATTCTGGGTATAGCAGATTGCGAAAAGATTATTTAATTTGCGTACTTTGCTATAAATTCGAGAACTTTGGATTTCAGGGCAGGTGCGTCGAGCTTGTTCACATCGAGAAGAATGTCTACTGCATTTTCAGTATTCAAAAACTTGGTGATAATAGTATTTTCAGTGATCTCTTTCAATTGAATCAGTCCAAACTCTTCTGCCATTTTCCAAATTTCCATTGCGTTGCATTTTCTAATCATAACCGACCCTCTGATGGTAAAAGTAAATAATATTTAAGGAAATCTTTGGAGTTCTACACTAGACCAGATACTCAAAAGAAATAAAATGATACCCGTAAATGTGAAATAGCATCCAATGCACCATATGTTCATCGAAATTCATAATATTAATTCTTGAGGATTCGGTCATTTTAAAAATTCTATGAAAAACAGGAGAACGACCTATTTCAAAGAATAAACATAAAACGGTAATAGAAACCTAAAAGTTTAAAGCCCTAAAAAGAGAAAACCTTCAAACTTACGGGATAAAATGACTTTGTGAGCATTGTAAGTCCGAGTATTGGTTTTAATCTCCACATCCCCTGAATTGTCATGTAGCAATTTAATGTCATCCTCCCTGAAAAGATTACTGCGCCAATAAGGTATACTTGAGTCTGATACGGAAGGTTCATCTTCTTGGAAATTATATTCAAGAGTGCAAGTGACTTTCAAATCTTCATTCTTGGAGTAAGGGTCATAGGCCATAAATTCTTGCAGAGGTATCCAAGTTTTAATCCCCGTCGCTTTGGGGTGCACAAATTGGTCATGTAAATTAAGTTCCAATTGTTCCAAATCCGACAGGATAATTTTCATTGTTATTTTCAATGTCAAAGGATTTGCTGTTTCATTCATGAGATTCATAAATCCGCCAACAAAGTTTGTTGTTCGATTAATGTGGAGGGATATCATCCTATACAAGTCAGAAAACATTATTAGTGCTAATCTTTATGAAACATAGGTTAGGGACCTAAAAAAATTGATGAGGCTCAATCACCAAACTTCTGCTTCTTTTGTGTGGAAGTCGGGAGACTCAATTGAAAAATTCTCTTCCTTA
Source organism: Yoshiicerus persimilis (assembly GCA_020352615.2). Classification (NCBI taxonomy): domain Eukaryota; kingdom Metazoa; phylum Arthropoda; class Collembola; order Entomobryomorpha; family Tomoceridae; genus Yoshiicerus; species Yoshiicerus persimilis. Next base: position 64,630,713 of record CM036940.2, on the reverse strand, counting down.
ATTCCTTCGAAGACATCTCTTATGTTATGAATATTCCAGTGAAATAGCAACCTATACTTTATATATCTCTACAAAAAATACTGGTGGTTTTACTGTTGCAAATAATTACAATAATATTATAATTTCCATGAAATCAGTAAACAGCAATCTAATCTCACCCCATCCGACCATTGTTGATTGGTTTCAGGGCTCTCTTCCATGTCAATTTGGTATTTTACTTTCCAGTGAAAATCCACCAGGCAAATTTTCAAGATACGTCGTAATAAGTAATAATAATTGACCATTCGTTTTGAATTCTAATCAGATGCTATCAACTGTTGCTGAACAAAGAATTTATATCGAAGATGCTTATCTTTTCAGACGAGGGAGGGGGAGAGCTCCAGTCAATATTGATTTGCTAAATATAAATTATTGCGGAGGGTAGCAATTGTTTTTGTACTGTTGGTAAATGGAATAAATGTTCTTCTTTGTTGTAAATTTACCACAATTCAAAATACAGTTTCCTAAAGTGGCAATTCTGACCTACATATACAAATTAAAAGCTAAGCTTCCTGATAAATAACATGAAAAAAGTTGTGTATTAGAAAACTCAAGCTAACTAAGTAATGCATAACCCTCCATACACCATATTTATTATTTTTAGTGATAGTTAGTTTACTTTTCAAACGCATGCTCACGAAATTGCATAATTTCAAAAAATTGTACCGGGATATTTAATTGTATATCGGTAGGTACTGCAATTTTCGTATCATAATCCTTTATTACCCATTTGTTAAAAGCTATTGTAGTTTACTTTATAAATATTTTTCCTATGCTTGAAATAGAGGGAGGGTTAACAGATTCTTAAATGTGAAGAAAACACATCTCAAAGAATGTACCCGTTATCAACATTGTAAATTATTCGCCTACAGGGTTTTCTCTAGATATTGTTTTCTCGACTGAATTCAGCATTGCAGAATAACTTTTTCAGTAATATCGTTGCAATCAATGATTTTATATTGCTCAACTTTCCTTGGAGTAGCATATATTTAAGGGATTATTCTGTATAAGTATAAAATGACAAATACCAAAATGGTATACTTATGTTTTAAGTTGATGTATTCGGTTGGGTTCATCTGTGCTGTGCTAATTAGTGGTATTATATAGTTTCGAAGTAATTCGGGGTGTTTAATTAATACCCTGTACAATCATCAAAATTACAGAAGACCAGTTGAATTTTGCAGGCCCACCATATGATTATTAATTGCGTATTGACCAATGTATTCAATCAGTGATAATTAAAGATTGAGAAAAGACTAATTTATTATCATAAGTTGCAGATTTATTTACTCTTTATTACATTATCAATTATTGACATTTTAGTTCATTTATTTATGCACAATATTTGTATTATTTAGAAATGTTCTACAAGATACTTACAATAAGTATTTTCGTGCCACTTAACAGAAAGCCATATATTTGAATGTGCTACAAAGTTTTATTCTATAGGTATTTGCAAGTTATTTACAAACTTTTGTGTAAAACATCAGCAAGTAAAAAATCTGAATAGGTTCAGAATAATTTAAGATATGACCAGCGTGTTCAAAGTATAAACTATCCAGCACAAAACCTATTTTATAAAGTATAAAAAGACAATGCATGTACACCAAAATTTGTAGCTTAAGTAAATCATATATGCTACCTTATACTTTGGATAACATACATTTTAATATATTAATATAAAAGCTCTTTAATAAATAGAGTCAAGTATTTCAATATTCTAACCTCCGCAGTAAAGTAATACTTTGCCAATGATATATTATGCGCATTCTAAGTTACACTTAAGAATCACTAATAAATATAATGTCATGAAAAATTTCTTTACTGAGCAAAAATAAAGCAGACGATTTAGAAAACTTCATTCCGTACGTGTGCTTAATCCTATAGTTAACCTTTATGTTTGTTACATGAGGTTCCCCCATACTATAGAGTGCAGGATCTGCGCGCATTCCACTAGTTGGGAACATTGCAATCTCCTCTTAAAACTTGGCATTAATGCGGAGAGGTCAAAGGCTGTGATCTAAGTGGATTCATAGCTTCACTACTAAATTGTGTCTCTGTGCCGGTGTGCCCAAGGCTTGGAGTCCTTATAGGGCCTCCAGTACCAGACCCTTAAAGGTAGTTTATTTGTCTTTCCACAAACAAACTCTGACCTTGCCACCCAGGCCGGGAATAAAACTCTTCTCATGGCAGCTGACCTAGAGATTGATTATTCACATAGGATGCCTAGTCAGATGTGCTTGGGTCAACAGTATATTTTGGCTTAGTCCGTAGTGCAAAAGTCTAGCAAACCATCATGCAAACGAATATTATAGTGTTCCAAAACATAAATTTTTAAATGAATAATCCTATTTGTCCTGGCACGAGAGGTTCTAATGCATTAAAGAAACTGACTAAGGTCAAACTATATTAAATATTAGCTAATGCAATTTCTAAGTGGGTGATGTGTGATATAGTATACTATAACTTACATTGGTATAGGGCCCACGTCCTATGGGCGGGATTATAACAATATCTCAACGAAATAAGTATTATTGTTTGCCTGCGTCTTTATATTAGTAGTTAACCCCAATATATATTTGAATAGAATTCTAATGAGACCATTGTAAATTTTAGGGGCCTTATGCTCTTTCCCTTGCTATTTCCACAATCATAATCACGAATAAACCTAGAAAAAGGAAACTGGAAAGAGAAGGAGCAATTTGAAAAGTAACTAGGTGTTGTCAGACATTTCACTGCTAGCTCACACAGTTAAGTATTGTAATAATGCTGAGTTATGAAATGATAAGTATAGCTATCTTAATTTCTTGTTTTAAAAGCACATAAAGTCCCTTCAGAAAAGATGCAACATTTGGGGTCAATACGGCAGAGTGGGTGGTTAAATTGATATGTTCCAAGGTGACCAGTTGGAAAATGGCAAAAGAGGCAAACTTAAGATTTGCTTCAATAAATGATAGAACCAGAACTCTGTTGGTCAAATACACAGAAGATGCTCGTCCACCTTCAAAGTCCAACGTATTTCAATCAGTAATTTCCGAAGAAAATAATCAGAAAAATCTTGTACAGGTATATCCTTAAAATTTTTATGTTTTCATAAGTAGCACTCGATGCAGACATTTCTAGAAGGAATCCCACAATGCAGATTAGACAGCAGACAGCATAAATAATGAAAACGACAACTATATTACTGTCAGTATTAACAACAATTGGCCGACCAATTTTGTCACTTCCAAATAATTTCATTTTAGTTTTGAAATTAGGGTCCCTTCTTAGAAAATAATCGCTCCACTTCAATGAAATACCAGAATGATGTAAACTAAGACTCCTTCTTGAAAAGAAATCGGGCAACTGGAAGTTACGGAACACATTAAAAAGATAAGAAGAAAAGATGTCCGTTTCAATTTCGTAAAGAGGTCTCCTCAATGTTAATGTAGAATTGAGCAAGAAATTCCATGATGCCTCATTGTAGAAACTACGAATATCTTCGGCAAGGAAAACAGCGTTCTTGCATTCGGCAATGATCATTTGAGGGGACTTGCTAGAATTATCTGATTTGTATGACTTTTTGAATAAGTCAAAGAATTTCAAGCTAGCGTTTTTGGGGTCGAACGAAAAAATTTCTGGAATTTTGTTTTCCAGAATCGCATTCTTCAAAAAAGTGAACAGAGCATTAAACTTTGAATGGTTGCTAAACAACATTGGGTCTGAATACAATTTAATATCTTTGTTTTCAATGATTTCTTTATAACTTTCCATAATGCTAAAACGTTTGGGTGCTATGAGTTCTGTGGTGACAATTCCTTTGTAGCCGTTGATCAAAACGATTAATGCCAGCAAATATCCAAAAAATACCAATCGAAATTTTCCTCGAACTTCAACATTTTTTGGTATTGATGCGCCTTGTTCAAGAAGTAAGAAAAATATTCCAAATATTACGGAAAATCTGCTAAACCGCTTTTGAGATACAGATTTTGTAAGATTATCTTTTGAAAAAATGTACAAAACAATGGCATAAATAGGAAAGAAAACTCCACTGAGAATCCATAAATTCACATTGAAAGGGATGTACAGGGCGTGAAAATTCATTTCGTCTTCTGTTGTAATGCATGTAGAGAAAGTCACCATAGATTGTATACCCCAGTCCACAAACTGTGACAGAGTAAATTGATGAGCTTGCCAGACAGATGTACTGATTGCGCCTATAGTATTTGGTATAGCTTCCAAGGTACGTTGGTTTTGAAAATCCGTGTCGAATATAGAAAAATATGTTGCGTTCTTTAAGTTTCCAAATAAGACGGACATCCTAAACCCCTGGGAATCTAACTCATCCTTTCTAAGCCGCCTGCCTTCCCAATTGCCTAATGAGCATTTCTGTTTGCAGTCTCCCAAAATGTGTATACTACCAAAATGCCAATACTTCAGATCAAAAATGGAATTCCTTCGCCATTTATTTATTTTTTCAACATCAAGCTTTTCAATATCAATTTCCATTGGCAGAAACATGTGTTGCATTGTTTGTGTCTGGTCGTAGTCAATTGGGAAATGTTTGAATATTCCCCTTGTACCATTAAAGTCCGAAGTTCCCATGAAGTATTTTCCTTCCATTTCAAAACCATTGCAGTTCTTGCATAACGATATCATCCTATTGGAGGGAATGAAGTAAAAGAAAGTTTTGTCCGGCAATGCATTTTCACCAAGTCTTGCAACAATTCTGAAAAGAAAGGGAATATTTTCTGGCGATTGCTCTGTCATAATTGTGGCGTATGTGTTCGGTTGGTGACCATTCATTGTAATTAGAGTATCAGGAAGGATACCTCCATTAAGGATTGCTAGTGGGATATTTTGTTGCATTCCCGTTCGATTTAAGTACCTGGGAGGCAACTGCCATTCCCGGATCAACTTGTAGTAAGCGTAGAAGTACTGATAATCGGTATATCTTATTTCGTTGTCGTGAGGGTGAACGAATAAATGGAAAGTACATTTTAGATTTCTCTGTCGTTTCATTAAAATGAACTTTTTGTCTTCTTCATACATGTTTTTTCTTAATTCGCCAATAACTGACGTTCTTATAGCCGGTGAATAGATGTATTGTTTAAGTCTGTAATCAGCATTTAACGTACTGCTAAGTATCCAACTTGCCCCATGGAGATATAACTTTGCCATTGACTTTTTCTTGATAGTCCTTATTCGATATTGAACTGTTTGTCTGTTTGATATTGTCACGGGATTTTCCAACCTGTCTAAAACTATTTCTTTCGCTAAGGGTGTGTCGAAGAAAAATACGTGGGCTGCACACTCAGAATACGCATTTAGGATTTTGTAAAGACTATCTTCTGATTTGGATGCGGCTGAGATACACTCAAATTGTCCATATAATATCAGAATTAGTAAAGTCGGCACCATTGTCAATGTTGGCACTCTATTTTCAACTATAGTTAAGCCACAACAACAAAAGTTTTCTGCTATTTTTCCTAAAGTTCGATCAATTTTTGCAAGGCACCTCTCTGAGAATAATCAAATGAAACCCAATGCGGGAATTAAAAACATGTATATTACATAAGATACTTAAGTAACTGCGATAAATGGCACTCTGAGTAATTGGAAGCAATTCCCAGAGGTAGAATTTCCTAAGTACATGTACAAGAACAGAACATATACTTTGATACTTTGGTATTCAGTAGTGAAATTATTATTCCGACATTAATATTATAGCATACATAGTAATAATAGCATAAATAGTAATACTGTTGTATAGCATTAGTGACCACTGGCTCTTTATTTCTCTATTGTATAACAAAGTCCAAAGCAAACATAAAAGCCATATTTTGGCTAAGAATTTGTCATTAGGTAGATATTGTTGTGAGTAGCTCCTTTGAGGTACATTACCTTTTGCGAATTGTCAGAACATGCTGTAAATAAACAAATCATTTAAACGCATGTAATAAGGTATCGATTATAAAGGTAGACTCTTTACTTTAACTTTAACTCAAACGCGCAAACAGACAGGCAAACACACATGACAAGAATTACTATAAAGCAGCTACCCTCAAACGTACAAACAGACACACAGAACAGGCATTACCACAAAGTAGCTACCCGCGAACGCGAACGCACAAACAAACAGACAAACAGATCAGGCATTATTATAAAGCAGCTACCGCTATTTAATAAACAGCACCCATTAAGATATTGTAAAACACCTTCAGTTTAATAATATATTTACAGATACTGTTACACAAGTCGCAAACTTTGTTTTACGTAAAAACCTAGTAGCACTCTCAATAGTTGGGAACTATACTGGCACCTTTAGTATTCCCAAAGTGTAAAATTAATGATTTATGCTATATATGCTCTACCTTTACCGTAATAGCCAAATACTATGTCAAAGTTCACCAAACTTTGATGGGCGTAGAGTTTTGTATTATTGCCAGCATGTTCTGGTGGAAGTAAAGCAGACATGGAATGTTAGGGCAGGTTGGGGAGGTAGAGGTGGGGTATGTGGGAAAGGTGGAGGTATGCAGGGGGATGTGGAAAAGCTTGAATTTCTATGCAGAGTTTAAATTGATATTCAAAAAGCTTTTATTTGCATGGTATAACATAGCAATGGAAAAAATACACTCAACGTATCTCCTAGCAAATAATGCAGAAGAATTGAAATGGTGGAATTAAAAACTTGTGCTTGAGATAATCTTAATAACCAAACTCATTTGATATCAAGACTATATGAGGTGACATTAATATTTGTAAGTAAAGATTTAATTTTAAACCGTCACATTGGCATGTACATTGACACATAATTCAATTTAAGGTGAGTTCCGAGAAAATGGGAAATTTTGATTTTGAGTGGACAGGATTAGTTTAGGTAGCGCAAGGGCCCTTTTTTGCCAACTATTCTGCATTAGCAGAAATAGAAAACTGTAAGCATAAATAAGTAAGTAAATAAGACCAAATGTATATAAAGAATCGAAACAGCTTTTGCATGTAACGCCACAAACTTACTTGGCAAATTTTATTTTCAAAACACTGTTCGTTTAAAGAGCTTGGATAGATTAAATAAAATATGTACAATTGTGAAATTCTTTCCAATTACGTTTATTTTGAGGTTTCGAAGAAGGTGTAGAACACTATTTTTATTTCAAATGGTTTTCCGGAAGCATGACTTTAGTAAGTCGTCGTATTAAAATCTTGAGCCACCAAAACCAATATTTAAACATCTACACGTTGCTGGGTCGAAACCATGCATGCAGTCAACTCCGCATACTGGACGTCGTGGTGCGACTGTGAAGCCGCTAGTTTCTGCAATGAAAATTGTTTTTTCAGTTAATTTATTTCATTGTAAATATAGAATAGTAAACTTTATAGCAAATGACCAAAAATAAAAGATTTCCTTCCCCACTTGCTTACTGTAAGAGTTTATACGTAACAATAGTAATCTTACCAATTGCAATTAAGACAAAGACCGCCAGGAAATAGAAAATCCAAATCTGAAATTTCATTGTTCTTGGATATTGTAGTTAAATTTATACAACGAATGGTGTTCACTGTTGGATTGTCAATAACAAGCAATTGAGCACGACAGCGTATTTATACTAAATTTTAGGCCCTTTTAATAACTGTCTAGTAGGTGTTGATAGCAGATTTGAAGTATAGGAATCTATTCTCTTTTTTCCTACTCTAATCTCAATAACCGATTTACTACGTAGCTTTGAGAAAGAGAACCAATTACATTTCTAGTTATAACTATCAGGTATTGATATTACCCGAAATGAGGGACTTTCTCAGTAGTAGAACAATTCAAGGATTTACCCTATAATAAATACAAAATACTGGTATTATATTATCAGTGTCATTCATAGTCTACATATCAGTGTCATACAGGATATGCAATGTTCGAATAGAAACGCAGTAAATTCAATAAATGATATGAAAAGTATACCTATACTATAAGCTTTGCATTCATTGATAAAATACTGTAAAATTTTAATAAGCTAAAATCCCAACAACCATAGAAACACATTGGTTACTATAAATATAACTACTACTACATATAATTTACTCCATTTTATAGTAACATAGCTTAAGATTTATGGGAAAAGGTTCCCAAAACAAACTTTAAGCTTTTGTAGATAGTATTTATTCTGGATTGTTCTGTTCTATTTATGGCGAAGCAGTCTTGATTGGTCGATCACTTCCCTGAAGCTGGCTACAAAGGGTTTTTCCGCACGAAATAAGCAGACAAATAATAGATCTAGTTGGAAAATACGTATGGCAGTTGGAATATGCAGTATGAATAATTTTTTAAACCTAAATGAAACAAGCATACGCATTGTATTTCTCGTAAATATGTACACTTCGATATTTTTTGACATATATCATTGACATAACTATTCTGCAACCTAGTTTTATGATAAACACGAATGAAAGAATAATTAATTCACATCTGCCTTGAACGAGTCTGTCTAACAGCTTGGTCTGTACTGATTTCAAGCAGTAGGCTATTTGAGCATAACGGAAGACCAAAATGCCCAAATAGAATAAATGTCCCCGACGAATGGATTTCCCATAGGATATTTAAATTAACGCAAACGAGTAGGAATGAATGAAGTCTGAGCATCCTCTGATAAATTTTCTCTTAAAAAACTCTGAATTGGATTCATCCGCAAATGCATTAAATATCATTTTTGAGACATTTTTTACATGTACGACTTATGTGACTAATTATTTCCAACTGTCATGCAGTAATACAAATTTCAGTAATTATAGCAGTCGTGTTACCATTCAAAGCTGTCAATCTGCTTACTGTCGAGTAAACTTTCAGTCTTTAGGCTGAATTTTGGAGAAATTGATGATTACTGGACAATAAGGGTATAATCATTATACTGGTAATTAATGCCGAGTGAAAATCATAGGCATTACCTATAATGATTTTAGAGATTCCCCATAATTCTGCAACTAAAGCGGTTTAGCTGGGCACTTTTTGAGCATCACTGGTAAAGCCTTGCGTACAGAAATACAGTAGCTTTCCGTTACTGAATAACCAAATTATGTATACTTAGTATTATCATATAGTAAACTAGTGTGGAGATACTTAAATGATGGAACCTTTGTTCACCAAGTCTTCTTTTCTATTTGGACAGAATAATATTAACAGCTATTCAATTTGTAGGTGCAAGCTAATTAAATTAGGAATGTTGTTTATTTTTTCATATTACACGTTCCTTGGCATTCGTGATTCGTCTTAGCGTAGTCAAAGCTACCAATTTCAGAATATATAATTAGTACATTCAACAAGAATTTGCTTGCCTGATGTCTCATCTGCCTATCAAAAATACTTTTATGCGTAATAATGAATACTAGATTCCCATAAAATGAAACTACCTTAGAATAATGAAAAGCCAGTTATTGCCAAGCTAGTTTTTGCTTAAAGGATTTACGTAATTGCTTTCTTTGGCAGATTTATTATTACTTACAAATTTGTTACCCACTAAAAATTCATTATCTATCAAATGACAATGAATTCTGGATGACTAACATTTAGGACTGCTCAACTACCAAAAGAACATTAATATAGAAGATGAACAACACACAAATAGTAATTGCTGTGTAATACGTTCCCCAAAATCATTTGTTTTGAATGTAAATTAAATAATTGGATATTTCATAGTGCCGTTTACTACATACAAACATTTTAATTAATAAATTCCAAGCACAATTAAGATGATCGTTTTAGATCAAATAAAATGCCAACCTTATATATTGCTGCATATCATTAGTTTAAAAAGTAATGTTTCACAAGACAGATTGTGTACTTTATGTTGTTCTGGATTACCGGAAGAGGAAGACAATACAGTTGACTACCTAATCAACATTTTGAAGGTCTTCAAATAAAAAACATGTTAAATATTCATTAGGACTAGTATAAAAGAGGGTGACAATGAAATTTTAAGAACATTCTGACATCTTCACTTCAAGTTACATTTTCTAAGTAGAATATTTCAAAATGCAAACGGTTCTTGTAAGCACAATCAAAAATTTAACTCTAATCAATTAATTGACCTAATGGTTTACCAAATATATACTATTACATTAATGAAAATTTCTTTGCAGGTAATTTCCTTCTGTGTGGCTATGGCCTACGGAGGAGTAGTTCCATGGACCCGTGAGCGAGAATTGGAAGCCCATAGACAGTTCCAGCAGTATTGCTTTGGACAAAGCGATAACGGTGAGAGTGGTGGTATCTCTTGGCATTGCAAGAAAGCCCCATTTGTCATCAGGGACTCGAAGAAACACACCCACAGGCTGAATGTGCAAGGGTCAGACAAAGAACAGGTGGTTTTCATCGAAACTCCAGCCAAGGAAACCCAACACGAAGTTCAGGTCACAGGAAATCTTAATACCAATTCCAGAACCAAAGTATTCGTCGTTCCAGCAGTTGACAGACAAAGTGTCAGCGTTACTGACGATGTTTCTGTTAACTCCCAACATGCAAAACCATCGATCTTCTTCCTCAAGGATAGCCCACGAGGATCTTCGTCCAGGGATTCCGACTTCTCTCGTTCTTCTGATAGTGATTCCCATTTTCAGCAATTTTGAGAGCTTAACTACATGAAAAACACATTGAAGAAGTTTTATACCTTCGGAAAATGAAATATATACTGCAAGATTTGTTGGATGAATGGTTTTTGCTAAGTGCAATATAATTAGCCAGTAAACAGTTTTTGATACATTATCCTAAATGCTTTTTACAGCATATTGATGCTAAATTTTGTACCGTGATTGAATGAGAAAATAAATACTTAATTTTTACACTAAACTTAATCAATTAAATTTAATTGTAGTTCGGTAAAGTATGCTAACCAGCAATAGAGTTTTGAATTAATTCAGGTTTTGTAATGGTATGAGTATCTTGAACAAGAATTCATATTAATATACTAATAAACTCATGTTGTTAGTCTGTAAGTCGAGCAACAAAAGCAAATTGAAATTATTACTAATTCAAAAACTATTCAACGAATGAAATATCTCCGAAATTATGTCCGTACATTAATACTGCTTTGTTTCATCGGTCCATGATAGGAATTTCGTCATTATAAGACTTATAGGTAGGTTAATTATGGTGTATTGGCTACAAGAATAATTCTGCAACATAATGAAAAATTTTACTTAATTACGTAATTTTAATTAATTAGACAAAGAAGGTGATAAGCTGGAAGAACGTCCGTATGAACAAATGAAAAATGCGATAGTGTGGCATTTAAATTACCGTAAATTACTTTAAATAATTTACTGTAAAGGTTACACAAATAGTATGACTTTATTGCACGTAAATATTAAATATACAGAGTACAGTTAACGAAACTCCCACAACAAATAATTACATATTAATATTCACAACCCAACGTATTGGCCGTTTGTTTCGAGACTTGAGATTTGTATTTTCTTATATACTAAAACAGATATTATAGTTCTGTGGACCCGAACACCAACACCAGCCAAATCAGTCACACTATAAACTCACTCACAATTACAAACAATACCAATTTGTATTTCATTGTAACTTGTTTATCACATTGTTCGATAATTTGTTATTCATATACATTTCGAAAAACGGCTGACTTTTTTTGGTATTGGCCACTTAGAAGTAGACTAGATAGTCTTATTTAGCAGAAACATTTAGTTTAGGAAAATTTCAATTCTGTGGTCGTCTGTAAACGGGTCGTACATGTGGATATGGAACAGAATAATAGGAAGACCCAGCAGTGACGAAATCTTCAATGTCATCTTTAGGTGGAGATTCTGGAGCTGTATAGCCATAGCGGGTTAGCGTTCTTTTTCTGTAGTGTAGTTGGACTGATTTAGGTGTAGTAGTCGCAGTACTATATGCCTCTTCTTCTTCTTCGTCTTCTTCTTTTTCTTCTAGTTCTTCTTCGTATCTCTTTTCCGGTTTTTCTTCAAAAAAGATAGAGGGTTTTCGATTTCTGAATTTACGCTGGTAGGTTCTGAAGTTTCGTTTCTCTCTGACACTTTTAAATGGTCTCACTGTATTCTTACTAAATCTTTTTAATGGTCGACGGTAGATGTAGCCTTCAGGTAAGGTTTCCTTAAGTTTGGGGACTGCACTCGGTGTACTGTCATTATTGATATCAGTATTCTGTGTATTTTCACTGCTAAAAAATATACTCTGTGCATTATCATTCGTATAAGTACTCTGTGTATTTTCGTTGGTGCTAACACTCTGTGTATTATCATTTATGACAGGACTTGGTGTTGTGTACCCCAAAAATGTTGATTTTTGAGTATCTTCAGGAATATTATTTTTCAAGAAGAAAATTGAAGGTTTGTCTAAGGCCACTTCAGTTTTTATGTCTTCTCTAACGTCAACTGAATGTCTGTCGTGTCCTGGAACAACAAATACTTGTGTTTCCGGTTGATTGACAACCCTTCCTGTCACAGTTACCATATGTCTGAACACATTTGGTGGTGTTTCCACAAAAATTATCTTTCTTCGGTCATTTGAAAATGTCGGTTCTTCAAACACATGAAGATAACTTTCAACTTTAGGCTTTTGTCTTCGTGGACGTTTACAAACCCAAGAAATGTGGCCATCAAATCCTCTATCTGCTGATCCTGAGCAATATTTTGCATAGAGACTGGTAGCTGTTACTTCTTCATCCGCTGTCCATACGTTTGTACCCGCGTGTGACAAGTATCTTGATATGTAACAGGCAAAAACCTGAAATCAATATAAAAGTCAACTTTTAAAGAGAAACATCACTTCACAAATAATATCCAATCCCAATACAACTTATCAATAATTTTCAAGGTCTTTTACTTAATTTACTGTAACTGTTCACGTAGTAAATAATTAACAAACATTAACTTCAAATACTTTTCAATTATTTGTCAATTAATTTCACTTTTTCACTAATACCGAATTCTTTGCAGTGTTATATTATGAAATTCAAAACTATGGCAATTTTTTATAATTTAGTTTTCTAGTATTTGTTACTCACCAAAATTATTAGCTTCATTGTTCATAAAAGAATTTCCAAATTTCGAGAGACATTGATTGTTGTGGAGACTAAAGTAAACTCTTCGTCCTTTATCTGATGATTTCTCTTATATTAACATCTTCTATGTAACCATGAACTAAAATCCAATTTTTTAATGTTATTGACATACATTTTTAAAATGCAAATGTTTACTTTATAGTTGTCTTTCTCTTTTTAAAAGTGAATGGAATTATTGGCATGCATTAGTTAGAAAATCATCGGACCTTTGTGCGCTCTTTTAATATTTATTATTGTAGGAAGAATTAATTGAATTATGCGTAAAGAAGAAGAAGAGATGTCATCACATGATATAGTATTACAAAATATTACAAAAGTAATAGTTGTTCCTAAAGAAAACTAGGTTTGAAGTTTGTGGGCCGCTTGCAATCATTGGTGCCGTGTAACACATTTTAACTGTTTCGAAGATGAGTAAATTACTTGAAAATTGCTACTGCTATCTTGTCAGGTTGTAATTGTGCTTAGAAATAATAATACATTTCAATGTGTAATGTACTCTTCATGATATAATAGGAGATAATCATAAGATTTGATAAGGTTTGCAATTACGAAAATATTTTCTTTACCTTGCTATCAAGAACCAAGCATTTTTGTCAAATGCTTAATGGGATAATAAGAAACACTAATTTCACCTTGCAGCGATATGCGTCAAAGTCAATATTAATTCAGATTAATCTGATCTGAGAGGGTAGCCAACTTTCGCTTGCGATATTTTGCGTTTACAAAAATACCGTATATTTTTATTATTCCATGCAAAATTACACAAATCATTTCCATCATTGTAACTGTAATCCTTTAACCATCAGTGCATTTAAATTAAGTTATTCCTTTCATCGCTAGGCATATTTTGGTCACGCGTTAAGAGTAAATCTGTCATACTGCATGAGGAGTGCTGCTGTATTTATTTTCAAATGCACAAAAGTAAATTATGTTTTCTTATTTGGTTTTCAGGTAAAACCTACAATATACAAACAACTAGTAATACTAATGAGTATAAAGAAAATTATTAGTTAGAGTCTGTGGTCCTTAGCATATGTTCAATAATCCATCTGGGAATTTATTAAGATTTATAAGGTGGTTCTGAACATATGTGAACATATTTATAGAGGTAATTAATTTGATGATGCAACCATAGTCACCACTGCCATAAATCAGAGTAGTAGAATATGGTAGCAGCTTAGTTGCCTATATTATTGTTTGTAATCAGGTAGAAGGACAAAATAATATTTGTGAAGTGACCAAGAACATTAGACAAAATAGATATTTACATATGTCATCGTGACATTCAGTTCTGTTTTTTTCGTTCAATTTTACGCGATTAGTTTTAATGTGTATAAACTTGCTTGGTAAATATTACAGGAGATTATTGCATAAAATGTCCCAAACAATGTTTACATCTTTTCTAGATGCGTGTAAAAAGATCAATAGGAACTCCTACAATTTTACATGGTCTTATTGATTACTGTAAGGTCGAATTTCAATCAATTACTGAACGCAATGCTTATATATCCTGTCAATCACACTAATAACTCCATTAAACGCTTAATTATTGATGAGTTTTATTCCAACTGGGTATTGGTATAGTACTTAATTAGCATACAAAGCAACGTGAATAGTAGTCACTTTTTCCAAATAACCATTAAAAGCTAATAGTAATTTTCTGTAGTTATTTATTACTTTTAGGTATTTGTAAGGATATCAATGGGAGGCTCATTCTAATATTTAAAAAATGCTTACATAATTAATATTAAACCTTTTATTCTAATTGCCAGCTACTAAAGTAGGTCAAGTTAAACATAATTTCCAATGATGTAATTTTTGCTTATCTATACAAATATTTTTCCCTGAGGTCGTTCCGTATGTCTGCATACGTTAATATGCATTAATAGTACTTTAAATTCTTTGAAAACCTTTAACAATTTCTTGTCGAACTTGAAATTTAAGTTGATAAAGCAGTCACACTTTATTTAAAAGGAATATAAATGTAATGCGTTATACTAGTATCTGTTTACATGTAAATAATGTTTCTAATAAACAAAGTACACGAGTAAAACACTTGAAGTTTTTTTTACATTGACGTTAATGTCCTTTATCGACGAAAAGTATAAAAATGTATAAATAAGAGGAACACGTCCTGTTGGTGCTCAGATTTATTTAGTCAACCATAGATTTAGGTTTATTAGTAAAAAAAGCAGAATGAAAACATTTATTATTACCGTACGTTAATATTTTAAACATTAAACATTTTATTACTAAGAATTCTTAAAGATTTCTTAAATTAAGTTGGCTTAATTGATATTTCAGGTGCTTTGTTGGTGCTTGTCCTCTGCTTATGGAGGAGTTATCAAATGGAGTCCAGAGGGGGAACAGGTTGCCCGTGATCTCTTTGTGCAATACTGTAACGGACAAGGGGATCAAGGAACGGATCAAAGCAGAGATTTAGACTGGCACTGCAAAAGAACTTTAGAAGGCAGAGCATTGGTCCTTCAGCACAAACATCAAATTAAACCTGTGGAGTCAAGTAGACAACAATTTGTTTTTATTGAGTCTCCTGGAGATATCTACAACCACGAAGTTTTAGTTTCAGGACGTATAGAGGGTAGCCAACAAACTAATATTGTGGTCGTCCCTGGAGAAGATGATCACAAAGTTGTAGTTAAGGATAACGTTGATGTTAATCTGAAATCGGAAAAACCAGCCACATTCTTCCTTAAAAACAATCCAGATTCTGTAGGCGATTTTGAACAAAACCAACAACTAAAGGAATTTTCCCGATTTAGTCGAGCCACTCAAGACCGCTTAACTACTGGAGAATTCGATACTATCGTAACACATGTTGAGAAAACAGTTAGTCAATAGTCATACTGGAATTTACTTATATTCCATGAAAAATCAAATATTATAACTATGCTTTATTTTGTACTAAGTGTTTACTAATTAGAAGCGTCATGAACAAAAATATCCAAATTATACATGATGTTTGTGTTCAGCTTATACAAATACTAATGGAATTATGTATTTATTTTTATGAATGTTCGACGATAGTTGGAGAACTGAAAATTGCTTGACTTTTGGTGTAGGGGTATGGTTGTAGTGTATCATTGTGTTTATAAAATTTTGTATATCACTTAGTTTTTGTACTTCAGTCACATTTATGGGTATAAAGTGGGATTATTAGTTATAAATAAATAAACGAATAAACAGCAATATATTAAAAAGTGTATGCAATTTATGCCATTAGAATTTCTTTTAGTGAGACAGACTGTGCGTGTCTTATTCATGTAAATATCATATTATTCATCATCAATCTACCTACGCGTTGTAGCTGTCATTGTTTTCAGCAATGACATGATTTCAATTACCAATAAATCAAACACGTGGTTACAAGATGTACCTTTTTGGGTATAGAACCAGCTGCGTGAAAGATTCGTGAGAAATATAAATTATTTTAAAATCATATATTTTAGTTGGTTTTATCTGATTATCAGTACAGGTCTATCAAATATCCCAATTTTCATAAGCACATTAAACCCATACAAAATAGCTGTCGAAAATTAGAATAATTTATTATTTTCGCAAGAACTTAAATTCTCACTTTTGTCATCATTGATTTTTATACTCTTTTAAGAAATGTGTGTTTCAAATGCTTAGTCAACTATTTATTAGACATGTGATATTGAAGATGAAAATATGTTTACTTCCATATACTTATTAAAAAATATTTTAATAGGATAGTTTTGGAGTGTAGAATGCTTATGCATAGTTCTGCTGAATTGTTCTGAAGGGCGGATGCCAACGAATGTACTGAGTGGACAAATTAAACAAGCGTAAGAGGTTGGCTTTGAAAAAACAAGTCTGTAGTGGACGGAAGGGATAGTAGAGGAAGAATTTGCGAAAATGTTATCGCTTTGAAGGTACCTACTTATTTTACGCTCCACTTGTCCTCACCTCTTTTATAATGACAACAGTAGTGAAACAACAGGTTTATAAGTTTTCATTGGTTGCAGAGGGAACATCAATAAAGTTGTGTGGACTCAATGGGTATATAATCACAAGATGCTTTATAAATCTTTGCATAGAATTTAGTACAGCGCCTATATAACTTGATTTATTGGCATGCATTGCCTAACTGCGTACATACAGCACAGAGAATGATGTATGTACAATCTGCACCGTTCATTATTAATCTGTTTGTGATCTGTCTCAATAAGTACAAAAGGTACCTACAATAGGTGCCTACCGATTCTGTTATTGTGTCAGGTGTACTCAGGTTAACGAATAAATAAATAAAGCACAATTTCAGTCTGTAATGTTAGAATTACTATTTATTTGCTCACAAATTATAAAGAAAACCTAAAAAAGCTGTGAACTAAATTTTTACGCGCATGAGAAGAATAGTTCGGTATTACTTCGTTCTAATTTTGCAAAAATATAAATAGTATGGTGACAGCCCGCTACAGTTATTGACCATTATTGAAACAGACAGAAATCTATTCTGAATTATTTAAATTAAACTAAGCTATACTTAATTTGAAAACAGTAAAACATATTTTGACGTAGGCACGTAGTACTAATCAAAAACAAATTTTCTTCAAAAGCTTCTCAAAACTCAAAAAGTTTTGCTGTTGAATATTTAAAAGATTGAAACGAAATCCAAATATTCTGTAATGCGATGCTTTTAAAAGGGTGATAAAACTGGTCACCCTGAAGTATGTCTTGTCTTACTTTTCAATTACCTTTCCACAAAGAATTGTAAACAAGACATAATTATCATCTTCAAAGCATTTCATGTATGACTTACAACGTGTGCGCTTCCATTTAGAAGTTTTCTGCAGTTCCATTCATTGTAAAGTTGTTTGGCGACTTTCACCATCTAATTGTATAGCGTTATCCATTTCCACATAGAAATGCTTAGGTATGTTATCTATTTCCACATAGAATGCTACCTAGTCATCCTTTTCCACGTCCAATTGTATAGCTTCATCCTTTCCGATATGGAATCTTGATTTTCAATCTGGACATGGAATCACATGCACTAATATACTATAGTTTAACGCAGAGTTACTTATGGTGATATAATTGCTACGCTGAATTTCATGTTATCTTGAGCAAAGTGGACAATAAACATGATACTTTTCATCAAATATTTTTATAATTAAATTTACTTGAGTCTGCAGAGTTTGCATTAATTTTACTCAACAGGTGTTAATCCTAATTAGCATATAAATTTCTCATAAAAGTGGAAAAACCTAATTTGTGTAATATAAACATTTGCACAAATACATTTATTTGAGATGAATAATGAAATGTTTCATTGACAGAATTACAACTACGTAGGCAAAGTAGAAATTTTGGCAACTTACTATATAAAGAAACTTTACATAGGCACATTACTAGTGCTTTCAATGCCTTTATGATAACATACAGTAACTCATTCAGTAAATTGTAGATGGGGGACATTGAAACATTTCAGTAGCAAAACCTGCAACGGTAAGCAAACCTTACTGACCTTATGCATCAAATCACCTTTTTATATTTTACACTTGCAATTATCTAAATAATAGTATATGCCACATACCATTCAAAAAGCAAAAGCTGGCGTATTAAAATTGTAGTTTTATAATTATCTCAAATCAAGGCACAATCGGTGATTCATCAGGAATTTTTTGGGTTCCTCCGAACAAAACGTATCTGTTGTTTTGATATGGATAAATTATTTATTGTTTTCGAAATCAAGTTTACTTTGGCTTTACTATATCCCATAAGTATGAAAATATCAACCTTTGGTTTTAAATTGCGAAATCCACTTTATTTGCAGTACCTTATAACTGTAGCGATTTCAAGCTTCAGTTCTCAATTGTCCCCAGTTGGTATTGCATTATTTTAAGTTTTCTTTAATTTAATTGTCATAAAACTATGAAGAGATTTCAATTTACAACAAAATATCTTAAGTTTTAAAAATGGAAGAATTTTTGTCATTTCCATTTAAGTGAGCAAATGAAAAGTGAATGGTTGCTTATCCCCATATAATAATAATTGCTAATTAAGATCTATTAGGACTAATACATAAATGCAAATACAATAGTTGTTGTGGTCTGTCAATCTCATTACCATACTAAAAAGATAATTTGCAAAAGTATTACAGGTAAAGAGAAGATGTATATGACAATATTTCAATTCGCAAGTGTATAAGGTTTCTCCCTTATAGTTATTGGTACTTGTAGCATCCTTATCCTTACATAAAAGAATGAAAGACCATTATTACCAGAAATGTACAAGTCATTAGCCCATTATCATTATAATGTTCAACAAAGGGGTATAGTTTTTAATATGGTAATTATTGCAAAAAATCACTCTTCAAATTAGAGGTAGTAAATACGTCAATGCAATAATATTTCCAATTGCAAACTACTGCAATAAATATAAAATGCTAGCACAATTAATAATTTCATTGTTTCACATACTGTGTTATTGGTACTCTCGCCATTTCACGTTCATTCAACAGGTTTCATTCTATGAAGGAAATCGTGACCATATAATGCACCTTATCAAAATAACCAAATCTTATTGAGAAAGCAATTAAGCTCGAAAGACAGTATTCTAGTTATCCAAATAGTATATGTTACATGCAACTTGAAAAGGAGACGAATAATTCTCGCTTGTAGCATCAAAACGCATTATGAGTGAATGAATTATAATTATTTGAAGATTACTGTTTTTATTTTTATCTATCCCTGCAAAAACCTGTTTGGGCTTCTCTGGCGGTACACTCATTGTTATTAAAATATTCTCTGTGGAAATGTAGATGTTGGCCGGCTAAAGATTACTAAATGCAAGCCTATTGAATTTAAATTATGTATTGATGTAAAGATTTGGCCAAACCATCTGAATAAATATCTATCTATATACTAAATGCAAACCGGATTTAGAAAATAGTTTAGTGTACATAATACATTTGGATAAATTGCAAAAATATGGTAATTTCCATTCTCTGTCTAAGCAATTGTTGAATTAATATTCGATTTGCTATTACATATTGTTTTCTTCTTTTAAAGTTCAGTAATTCAGTTTACTTGGTTATCCACTTTACTTTATTATTTATTTTCTCTTCCATCAGATAAATGGCCACCCAGAATATTTTTCTTCGACTTGACTCACTTGACTCTTACTAAAATTGTAACCATTCAGCTCTAGATGACAACTATGAAAAATGAAACTTAGGCCAATCGCTTTATTTCTCTGTATTCTTAGCAATTTTGGTATAGTTCATAATAAAACAGTAAAATGGAGTAATGCAAATTTGTAAGTAAAGAAATATTTATGTTAGAATAATAAATGCACAAAACAGTTACAACTTAGCTAAATTGATTTCAGAATGATTTACAAAGAAATATATTTTGAGTAATGACTGCAATATACAATTCTACTTTATGACTAACACGGATGATGATAACAGAAATATTTTGAATCTACACCTCATACCAACGATAGTATATAATTTCTTATTGCATGAGTTTTAACAATGTTTTACTGGACTTCATAATTGTCTGCAATTATAAATGTGTTTGTAAATTCTCCATAAACGTTTTGGCACGTAGATCGAATACATTTTTAACGTCTGCTACTTGTTCAGCATACAAAGTAATTTATGGCCACCTTGCTAAACGAAGTGATAAATCAGACTCATAATTCTTCTTTTGATGGCATTGATATTCTCCGAAATTCATAAACTGGAAGCGTGTATAGCAGATGCGTTGCAATCGCCAAGAATACTTTTACAGATTTTATTTACTTACTGTTGCACAGAAACACAGGGTCTATTCACAATCAAAATAAACACTAGCAATTTATCATTTGAGTACCAAAAAAGTATTCATTCTATAAGTGCATGTAGAGATAAATCATAATAATGCAGTTTTATAACTTATACATAGAAACCTATGCACTTTTCACACATTAAAAAACAATCATTCTTTTTGTTAGGCTGCACTCACTAGTGCTATCAACAAACAGAAAGGTAAAATGCTTTACGAGGATGTATAAGGACAAGCGAATTCGTGATGAAGTGTTTCTTAATTATTAAGTTTCATTACATTTCTTTGGGAGAGTTATTTATTATTTATTTTGGTAACAAAATGCAAAACCTCTATTGATTTTCATAACCAGTATTGCCCAGAAATACAAAAAATTTAATTTAAAAGCTTTATTGTTTCTTTTTAAAGCATTTACATATTGTAAGCGTAGCTAAGCTTAACTATTAGATCCTTCTGAATTACCAGTCCTCTGAATTACCAGTCCAAAGTTCTTCCACCTATTGATCAAATTGGGTTGCAGATCTGTGCATCATTTACATACACCTCATAAATATAATAGTAACATGTATTTCATTCTCTATAAGAAATTCTCTATAATCTTATGAATGGTTGTTTCGTTTTTATATCTACAGTATGCCCAAATAGGATGGATCGGTCCGGTTTTCCAATGTAAAAATATTAGCAGCACTTTTATATGTAAAATTTGCTTTTAATTGGCAATACAACAACAATATCCATAACGACTGTATCAATATGGTTTCATTTTTCTGAACAAAATTGAAATATCATTTGTGATTGAGTAAGGATTATTACAAATCACTATGGATATTGTTGTTGTATTGCCAATTAAAAGCAAATTTTACATGTAAAAGTGCTGCTAATCTAATATTTCTACATTGGAAAACCGGACCGATCCATCCTATTTTGACGTACTGTATATGTGAATAGTTGTTAAGAATATTCACAATAAGCAAAGAATAAAATAAGAAGATTGTGATAACCAATCTTAGTAGTAAGGCCATATGGTGTCATGTACCATTTTAGAGGGTTGAGTGAACTTATCGTTGACCAGGATAATAATGCTAGTTAGAAAATATTAAATTATTAATAAGGACTATGTTATGGGTTTCAGACACGAGATATGGTTTGGAATTGTTTGGCACTTCTATCGTGCTTGTCATAAATAATTGTAATGTTCAGTAATTCTGTGTTAAACCTTTACCAACCTCTGCCACCTGTCTCCATAGCAGTTCTGTCTAAAGATCGCACAGACAGCAGTCTGTAGTCTGTAGCATGTACCATCCTGCTGCGTTAATGCATATACAAAGATTGGTTCGCCTTTTTAATGTTGATAAGGCAGTTATAGCTAAGATTATATGTATGAAAGGCTAATTTGCAATTCATCTTTCTTGGATGCCTCTGTCCTATCTTGATACTCTTTACATAGAATACAGCTAATGTGATTTGGGTAACAATGTTCCTTATCTTATGTATACATTTTCATTGCGTTGAATAAACAACAGGAGCTTCATGTTTAGACATGCAAAGTATTTGCAACGGGGAATCTTACACTTTTTACTACACCATGGTTTTGTGCTTGGTAACTAACATTTTTCTTTCAATCACTTGCCATATCAAACATTACAATTATTATAATTTCTCTTTCCCTGACTCTGATGTTAATGAATGCAACTTTCATACTAAAATTGCAAAAATTCACCACAAACCTGATTATTTAATTTACCTCATTTATCTCCGCTAGAAATCCCGACAAGGATAATAATACCAATAATTCATTGCTTGTGCGATGATACTCTAGAGTAGTTATTATTCCACTGACGTTTTACGCTTTGTTGTGGTGCATTTGCACTTTACAGATGGCTAAAAACTGATCTGCCTCACAATACAACATATCTCGTAGATCAGTTAAGTCAGTCAGTCAGGTTGTGTTTTAGTTGATATGGAAAAAAGAAACGCATGAAGATATGTAAAACCTGGAGTCATTAAAATCTCACTGCCATGGGTGAATACAGAAAAGGAACCTGTCAAACCGTTTTTGCATAAATGTAGTTTATGTGGAGAAGACCCGTTCACCTTCACCAACCATGCAAAGCTTTGCCTTATCCAGAATACATTGTTTCTTGGTTACTGCATGAACCGTATATTCTTTCACGAGTGTATATTTCTTAGGACTTACCATATATTCGTAATTGCCATCATTTTATATTTACAATCAGAATTAACCCACTAAAGAAATCTTTCTACCTATAAAAAATATTAAATTATTCAAATTACGAAAAAAATACTACAATTTTTTCATTACTGGAAATGCGACGAAGGCTGCAAATTGTAAATCATTAATAAGCTATAATAATTTCCAAAATTTTTAATATTCTAAAATTTGAAAATCAATTTAATTGACATATCCAAATATAAGTAAATAAGAAAATAATTTTTTCTCCACTTTCCTCTTTATATCCTGCATAGGTACCTCAAAATGTTAACTAATTGGTTTTTATTATGTGTCTAATTTGTTTATCAAGTAATTGCAAACATTAGGGTTCATTTACTTAATTTATTTACTATGATTCAATGTCAAATAATAAAAGTCACACCTACATATAAGTAAATTTTGAAGCAATAATTTCTCTACTGAAAATAATTTTGTGAAAATAATGTTGGGATTTGTGTAAGAAATGTTAGGTTACAAAAGTATTTTGCCCTAGGTATTAAATAAGAATATACGGTAGACTTCGTAACGTTCAGTTCAGTGAACGAGATTTGACTTTGAGAAAGTATTCTCAACTAAACCTCCACAGTGCACAACTGATATCTTTAATCATCCACACACAAAAATAATTGAAAATCCTTCAGAATAGAGACTGTTTCCCTCGTTTGGACAAAAGTACCTTAAACATGAATACAAACTATTCAAGCGTGACAACTCAATATTTGGAAACAAACCCACACACTCAAAAAACGGTGTGTTATTGGAAAATATCGAATTTTGATAGTAAGTGTCCACGGAATGCTACAAGCTTTAAGCCATTCATATCAGATAAACGATTTACTGCTGGAGAAAATATTAACCGAAAATCCGTATGGTCAATTATCGTTGACAACTACAATGACGAATTAAATATTTGGTCATATTTGGAAGAAATATGCGATGGGCAAACTGAGTTGAAGACACGGTTGTCAATTGCAATACTTTCATTATCTGACGAAGAATTGATTCAAAAAAGTTGGCTCAACTATTTGACTGTCTTGCCTGGTCCTAGCTCTGTACACAATAAATTTGGGTTCAAAAATCTTATTCGGGTATCTGAATTGTGGGATAATCGTGAAACTTACCTGAAGGATAATATTTTCTACCTGCGTTTGGAAATAGATATAGAGGGAGAAACTATTTGCACTTCCCAACCACATTTCCAGCATAAAACTGGTAACTGTGTATGCAAAAGTGATATTCAGTGCAATGTGATTAAAAACCACCAAACTAATATGCTACGTGTACTAGACGAAGGCCGCAACACAGATTTTGAAATCATCTGTCAAAGTAAATGCGGTACTACTACAATATTCAGAGTACATAAAATTATTCTGTCATCTGCAAGCAAGATCTTTTGTGCAAACTTCAATCATGATACAAGAGACACTCAACAAAATAGTATTACCTACAATAATATCTCGGGGAGTTCTATGAAATACATCCTGAAGTATCTTTACGCAGGAATACTGCATTTGCCAGAAGAAACCGAATTTTTGCTAGAAATAATTGATTTTGCAGAACAACACGATCTAAACGAATTCAAAACAGTTTGCTTTGAAAAATTATCCGACAATTTAACCCATCATAATTTAGTAGCAATAACTTCAGCGGCGTATTTATTTAATGCTTGTTACGTTGCTAACTAATTATATGGTATACTGTAACTCTAATGCAATAAAATATATGAATGAATTCAAAAATATGATACTGAAAATGTTAGAATGCTTCTCGGGGGTAGTTCTCGCCATACAAGAAATTCACTGCCAGTGCTTCAACACAAAATTAATCGTAACAAAACAGATTTAATTACTTGCCCAAAGAATGAACAACTCACAATCAAATTAATGCTCACACAATGATTCAAAGGATAATCAAAATTCGAAAGCTCAATTCAGATAATCAGAATCAAAAATATACAAATAGAATGAGAGGGAAGTGTAGAGAGAGAAGTACTTCAGCCAACGACTCAGAATGGAATAATTCAAAAATACAACGCTCTGCACTTGATGGAGGAGTTTTCCCTGGCTGGCGGTTTTGCCCTTGAGGCGAGTCCAATCTCTGCGCAGACTACGGTCTTCTATGTTGTAGAATTTGCTTCTAACATTCACCTTCCCCGAGCTAGATATCCGAATTTCGGATGTCGACGCGATAAAGTAGGTAGTTGTTTTGTTTTCATCCTAGTCAGACGACGACAGATTCGCATATATTGCACGGTTTAGGAAAAGAAGGATATTTTTTTGATTTTTTTAAAATAAAGAATATAAAATGAGAGATGGTAGGTTGGAAGGAGTTTCTGGCACGATGGGGTGTACCCAATAATTCGGTACCTTCCATATTGTGACAGAAGAAGGATTAGGTAGTAGAGGAAATGGAAATGTAGCCAAAGTATCTGTTTGAAAAAAACGAATGAGTGAGCAATTTGATCAAGTTGTGCTTTTGATAGTTGTTTATGAGGCATTTTTCTGTGGAGCAGCAAAGAAAATCAAATTAGCTTATTACTTTTAGTTAATTAACTAAGTATCAATAATCATACACACAATTTTGGATTATATTGCATAATGAGTACATACACACTTCCTTAACTAAACTAAATTATCTAACCTACGAAGAATGTAATTATATTAGTACTAATAACTAAATATTAGGAAGTAAATAAAGATTAGATAGGTTTTCCAAATGTAAGGCTCTGTAATGAAAACAATGAATTGATTTAGTTCGTTTTAAGTTTGGTTAATTAAAGTAATAGTGGTAATAATAAGGATTCATGAAATTTTAGAATTTTTTAGGAAACAAGGTATGACTGGATATACTTCAAACACCAAAGTTTGAACTATGCCAGTTGAAAAATTAACCTTATGTTAACTATTGAATTGGGAGGTCAGAAGATCATTCCTATCCCTATTTGTGCGAGAGGTATCAGACCAGCTGCACTGCCTATGAGGGAAACATCCGCTATAGGACTTTTATTACATTGTGCGAGTGATTTCCTATCATCTGCACTACCTGTGAGAGAAAAACCTGCTACAGGAATTTTACTATGTAATATAATGTACGAGTGATATTCCATCATCTGTACTACCTGTGAGAGCCAAAACTGCTACAGGATATTTACTATGTTCTATAGTTCTTGTTTATTTACAATCTTTACAAGATTCCATTTTTAATGCGTAAGAGCCATTTTAAGACTGAATTAAATTTTCCTTATCGATATTCTGAAGTTTTAGATAGTTAGTAATATTTAATATCTGTTTGGTAGATATCTGTATTATTTATTAGTCAGTTTAAATTTTAAATAAAGTAGGACCATAGTAAACTAGCATTATTGCAAAAAATTTTTGGTCTACTAAATAGAAAACAATGTTAGCATTACTAATTTATTGAATTGAAAAAGGAAATGTATATGTGCAGTCAGTTGCTATTGTAAATGGTTAATAGGTAATGTAAATAGATACTGACTAAAGTAGGTAGATAAAAAATAGTACCGAATAAATGACAAAAAATTTTTAATATTGATTGTCTCCCTCGCCCGAGAGGTGTATATTACCACACATACCTTCATTCTGATGTGAATTTAGGTCTTCCCTTGTAGTTTCTGGAGTTTGCGAGTCCTGCGAGGTAGACCACTTGTCGCGGTCTTCCTCTTGGACCAGTGACATCATGACTCCGTGCTTACTGGGACACTGTTTTTCGGTATGGCCGAAACCTTGACATTTATTGCATTTAATTAGGCTTTGGTGGCTCAAATGTTGTCGTGATGTTGACGGGAAATGTCCATCTCTGTTTGAAGTTGAGTTAGAATCATTTTGTCGATTATCTCTAGAATTATTAGAATAGGACTCAGTATTAGTAGTTGCATTGGAATTATTATTACCATCAGACTGTCGATAATTATTATATGATCTGTAATTATTGTGAGAATAATTATTCTTAGAAGACCATTCGCTATTGGATGAACTTTTGCTGTTCCTACTATAAGACTGGTCACTAGATTTGTCCTTTTCTCGAAAATTGTTAAAATCGTTACCATTTGAAGCATTTTGTTCTTTGCTCCGTTGATCTGCTTCTTGTTTTGTAGCAGGAGGCAAACCAGATTTATACCTTTCCACATCTTGTAAATTTTTCAAAGCCAATTTTCCATCGGAAATTAAATAATCAGCCGTAAAGTACGTACGATGACTGACAGCAATACGTAGACGTGGAATTAGACCATCTCTTGCTCGAGTGATAGAAGTATCCATTGGTTCGTTTGGATTTATGAGCTGGGCCAATGTTACCATATCATAGACGTAAGTCTCTAGAGCTTCGTTAGGCTGCTGGCGTCTAGTGTAAAGAATTCTCTGTCTTTCTTGTTGTACGGCTGGTGAGTCGTATTTTTGTTTAAACATCAGTCTGAATTCTTGCCATGTAGCCATTTGGTGCTTTACAAGGTCGTACCATTGCTTGTTCTCCTTTGCTAGAATACTAGGTACAAGGTTAAACCATCGACCTTCATCATAATGCTGTGCTCTGAAGTAGATTTCCAAGTCGTCAAGATAATGATCGGCTGTGGTAGTCTTAGAATTGTACTGAGGAATTTTTAGATTAGGATTTGGCGCATTGACAATGATATGTTGATTTACTGGAAGGTTAACAGGGATATTCTGATTTATTGGAGGAATTAGGGGAGGCTGTGGTTGGCGACCAACGTTACGGTCTCCTTCAGCGTGTCCTCTAGCATCTAGTAAAACCTGCAATGCTTCTTGTAAATATCTATTTAATATATCTCTCCTTTCTTCAGGAATGAGCTCTGCTAGATCGTTAGGTAAAACAAGTAATTGAGCCATAGTATTTGAATAAATAGAAGATAAAGACGAAAAACTTTCAAAACTCAGTAGTTGAGTCTGTACTGGAATTATCTCGATTGTCTGAGTCAGAAAATGTGATAAGTGGGCTTTCTACCTCTGGATTGCTAGGAAGAATAACCGGATTAGGAATATTTAGATCTAATGCTTGAATTTGTCTATCTATATAGGCTGCGTACTTTTCTCTCTCTCTCTATTCTAATTTCTAATCTCTGCCCTACTATCTCTATCCATACAATAAACTAAGTAAGGTAGGTTACTAAAAATATTGCAGGACTTTATAGGTAGGTAGGTAGACAGGAAAATGTTAATTTGAATAATAGACAAATTGGAATGATAAATGACACATAGGTATTAGACTAATATTATCTCCAAATATGTAGGCCTTATAGTAGTGGATATATGTATAATTAATGGTAAACGTACCGAAATAGGTAATAGTAGTAGAATAAATGCAAATAAGAGTATCCTCTTGAAGGTGAATGTGAGTTGGCGTTGTAAAGGTGATTGTCCTTGCTGGAAAAGGCATGGAAGAAGAAAAATGGCGGAGGAAAAATGGTGTACCAACGTTACGGTACTTCCTTTAGGGTAGAAATAATATTACTGTAATATAGAAATAGTTTATTTAAATAGTAATTGTATAATAAAAAATGGATGATCTGAAATTAATATTTTAAATCGAATAGAATATATAATTGTTGATGGTACAATAAAAGAGCACAGTCGAAAAGTCAGTTGTATTTTCTAAAAAGGATCGAGTTTTAAACATGTACTCGATTGCTGTACAAATTCGACTTTCGACGTAGGTCATAGGTAGCTCTTTTGGTAATACTTTTATTGTACCATAACTAATAAAATTAGAATGTAATAATTGTTCAATAAAACTAAGTTGCATAATTTAGTGTATAGATTTATCGATACTTGTTACCATACAAAGATGAATTTTGAAAACCGGTAGTACTCCTTGGTAGCAGCTGTTCTGGTTGTGGTCACTGGAATTCCAACGTTACGGATTTCCGACCGAAATTTGGAATTAAAAGTACTGGCCACTGGTAGTTAGAAAAACTTGTACTTGGTAGTTGGGTGCCACTTGTTACGTAGCTAACTAATTATATGGTATACTGTAACTCTAATGCAATATAATATATGAATGAATTCAAAAATATGATACTGAAAATGTTAGAATGCTTCTCGGGGGTAGTTCTCGCCATACAAGAAATTCACTGCCAGTGCTTCAACACAAAATTAATCGTAACAAAACAGATTTAATTACTTGCCCAAAGAATGAACAACTCACAATCAAATTAATGCTCACACAATGATTCAAAGGATAATCAAAATTCGAAAGCTCAATTCAGATAATCAGAATCAAAAATATACAAATAGAATGAGAGGGAAGTGTAGAGAGAGAAGTACTTCAGCCAACGACTCAGAATGGAATAATTCAAAAATACAACGCTCTGCACTTGATGGAGGAGTTTTCCCTGGCTGGCGGTTTTGCCCTTGAGGCGAGTCCAATCTCTGCGCAGACTACGGTCTTCTATGTTGTAGAATTTGCTTCTAACATGCTCCAGATAAAATAAAAGAAATACTTCAGTTTTACTACAATTCGAATTCGAAATTTATCAGAGTTGATGACCGTTACAAAAATCTGTTTACTTCACAATTAGAATCCAGCCTTACAATGACTATTGCAATAAAGGAAACTGAAAAATCATTTTGCAACGAAATTGAGAGTGATGAAGAATTCATACCAAGAAGTTCTTCCCGGCAACGGATAAGTAATCCACCAAATTTACCCAGATGCCCAGTAAGCACTTTAATGAAGTGTTTAAAAGAACGGCCAGATATAGAAAAAATTGAGGGCTCATCCCCAAACTCGGCAGCATTAGAAGAAGTTAAAATCTGTCCATGTAAAAAATTCTTCTTGTCAGAATTTGTTCTCCCTTGCAACACAACTGGAAAAATTGTTGATACATGTGGGCACTACCATCACTTAAGTTGTCTATTGAAGAAGGCCAATAAATACCAAAGTATAAACAAAATACCCAATTGTTCAGTCTGTTCCAAAGATTTTAAAACAATAAAAGGTGACATTTTATCCACGGAAAACTACTTTTCTTTGAGAATAGACAATTTCCAATTGCCATACAGCAAGATATTTTCTCAAGAACAGTTCAAAAATGAATCTGAAGAAAAAGTTACATTTGACGAATTATTAAATCAGAAAATGTCAAAGAGTAGTGCAAATACTTTACATGGAAAGTGGAATTGTCCCATTTGTGATAAGTTATGCGTTACTCAAGCGGCAATCATTTATCATAGGAATCTTCATAATAAACGGTTTACTTGCGATGTCTGCCAAAAAGCGTACCCAACAAAATTCAATTTGAAGAAACACCAAAAAGTTCATCTCAAAACCAAAAACGATATGTCCAAGATTAGCCAGTCTCAGGAAAAAGAAAGAAAGTACGAATGCCCGGAGTGCTCTCTCATTTTCACTAAATGGAATACAATGTACAAACATCGAAGAAGAAAACATGGATTACAGAAGATTCAAAATAATCTTTGAAGACGTGTTTTAAATTCTTCGATTTAAAGAAGCCAGTCTGAATTCAGGATGTAATGAAAGCCGGAAAATATTATAATACAACTATGAATGGGTCTTATTTATCTTTCTTACATTTATTTCTAATACTTTTCACACTAGTAATTTATAGTTCTATTATTGACTTGTCATTTTTAAGTGTACAGGTTCTTAGTGTTTAATTCAATTTGTCTGATCTATGTAATCGTGTAATGTAAACTCGCTTTGCACCCTGGGAAGCCAATCTTACATTTCGTGAGCTAGAAGCGTCGAACTCCTTAAAAAGTCGTCCTATAAACATTGTTGACATAAATGTACTCCGTCACACTTGCCTTTTGTTTACTAATAACGGCCGTTGTAGAGTTTTATTATTATTGACTTGTCATTGTAAGTATGTACTACAGGCTCTTAGTATTTAATAAATTTCATTAAAGGATTTTCAAGGATTCTTATCTTCTTACTTCAAAGTTACGCCAGTTTGTTTAGCTTACATTTTCAATTTGTCTGATGTATGTATCATGTACTAAACCCGCTTTGCACCCTGGGAAGGCAATCTTACACTTTGTGAGCTAGAAGAGTCGAACTTCTTAAAATGTCTTTCTGTATAGTAGATTATTGCAAATAAGTATACCCCATGCAGTCACACTTTTCTATAATAATAGGTTAACTAAGTGTTTTATTACTAGTAACTGTCCTATTTCAACAGGTGATTTCACTTCCTATTATTGTTGTACCTGTTGTTAAATTGGAAAAAATGAATGTTACAATAGGATTTTCTCCTTGAACTTTTTCTTAAGATAGATTTAAGAATAAACTTAAGAATAACAAGAAAACCCTGAACTGTACTAGAAAATAGAAATAAGGTAAAATAGAAAATAGAAAAGCAAAGTAACTTTCTTAGTGGCGACAGAAAAGAAGGCCAGACAAGAAAAAGACAAAAGACGTGAGAAAGAGCAAAGTGAATAACAACTTCCCTTTGCGTGTGAAGGACACTTTCAAGTAGCCCTTAGCTCTCATTGCGTAAGGCCAAGATCCCTTAGCAGCAAGCAGACCAACTCACTAAAATCTAAAATAGCAGGCTAAAAACATCTGCACGTAGCATTAAGTCTACTCAGACATGCCCTACGTATTTTGCAGACACTTACCATGTCATAAGACAAAGTACCTAAAAGAGATGACAATTTCATAACCACCTTTCACCTCTTGACTATAAAACCCGGCTGCAAAGCTACAGAGCAATAATTCGAATTCAATTCTGATTCCAAACAACTTCTCACCGTTCTCCAGTTTCTCTCAAATCTTCGAAAGTTACTCTGCTCAAATAGAGATAAAATACTAAAATGTTTTTGTGTTAAAGTACTAACTATAATAAAATAAAGTGCAAGTGTAAAATCAAACATCCACTCGTGTTCACTTCAATCCTGCAATACAAATGTAAGGTCAGAACTACCATTTAATCATTTTAATAGTTAGTTATTCTGAATAAGAATACTCCATTGGTAAATACTTATAAATGTCTTGAATAAAGGCTGAAACAAAATAATAAACTATGAGTAAGATAGAAATTGTCTGAAATTATGACTGAAAAACTGTAAAGTGTAAGAAAGTTCTGAAAAAGACTGAAAATAATAAAATAGTGTTTAAAGGTTGAATATGGTCAGAAAATGACTGAAAACGGTAATTGGTATAAATTAATCTAGAATTCAATAAGGATGAAAGTTAGGTTAAATATGGTCTGAAAAAGGCTGAAAATGGTAATAATTTGGATAGGATGAAAACGGCAGGAAGACAAAAATTCAGTTAACTTTTCCTACGTTCCATAGAAAAATTTAGGACATGAACCCCCTTCAGCGTTAACAGAAAATACACACAAAAAATATATGTTCAGAATATACACTGAAATTATTCACATTGTAACAATGAATGACTATATCTGAAGAGTATATTTATTTAATTCTATGGAAATCTATTATGTTATGAAACTTGAAATCCTGTTATGAAATATAATTTGTGAAATGCTTACATGATTATTGGCACTGTAAAAATGCTATTGAATTATAGGCATTCTCATCACTCTAATTAGTGCAAAAACGGTATTGGAACTATTCTTCGTTCTTTGAGCGTCATTTTTCATCCTTTTCCTTGTATTAATACGTTGATACAATAAAGAGATTCAATTCGCACAATCAGCCATCATTCTTTCTTTTACCGTGATACTCCAAGGTTTACATGTACCCTATTTTACATAACCAAATTTTCATTTTACGATTTTGCTCACCTGTATTGAAAATTATTACGCATTATAAAATAGTGGACGAGCTAATTTCACATTCTTTGCAATGTTCTCATTAGTAAAGCTCACCACAATGCTGTGCCATGTAATATCAGTTTCATCTCAAACTATTTATGACGAAAATTCTTTTATAAAAATCATTGGACTAGATGTTATTTTGAACACTCTTTCGCATTGTAGAATTTCAATTATGTACGACAAAAAAATTCCTGAAATTCACTACCTGCAGGAAGGACCACCTATCCTAATGACAAACATAGCAAACAATGGAATGGAGCTAGCAAAAATAAAGTTTGTAAAATGGGTATTTTGTTACACAAGAATATTCATTATCAACACTAACAGCTTTTTTCTGTTTAGAATGGTTGAGACCCATGCCAGTAAATTAAAATGCAAAAAAAGATTTGTTAGTTCTACAGAGAGACTCAGTTATTGTACTGAAAATTACGGTTACGACATTCTAATTATTTCTGCAGCCTTTCTCCAGTACACAATGCATTCCCACAAACTTGAAAAAATTTGGGTGGCAGAGCGAGATAACCATTTTGTAGTTTTACCTATAGAAAGTTTAGAAAAACCCGATAAAAATTCGTACACAATTCAAAGTGTACAACTCTATTGCAATGACTGTGTAATGATAGCATGTACCTCACAAAACCCCATTCTTTTAAAAGAATTTAAATTTGACGTGTTGACCAATACAATCTTCGAAGACGTTGTACATTACTTATTGATGCATCGTTTCAAAACGTTCCCAGAATATATTTATTGCATTGAATCGGTGAGCAAAGGAAATATCAAAATATTTAACAGCAGTCTTAATATTAATGGTAATGAAGAGAAAAATTCACTTCTGAATAACTTTACACCGTTTGAGCCACTTGAAAATCAGAATATCACTCTCGATCAAGCTATCATGTCTTTGATATTTAAAAATACTAAAATCGATGTGCTGTCTCTTAATCCACAATCAATAATATCAGGACCCCAATTTGGAAACGAAGAGTTGTCCTTATCTTCTTTCAAAATAATTAGTGGATTTGACGGTTGGAATTTTGTCACGTGCTCTGGGATTAAAAATAGTATTCCTTGGTTAATTTATGTTGAACCCTTTGATATGATTACCTGGACTTTACTATTCACTTCTCTTGTTTTCCTTTCATTTATTTTCTGCTCACTAAAATGGATTACCAAAAAGGGTACAAAGAAGGCACGTGTGTTGTGTTATATAAAAGATTTTCTTTTCGTAATTTATAATTTCGGAGCTACTTTTTTGGAACAAGGAGTATCTGCACAAATCGACTTAGGCAAATCTAAATTGTTTCTAACATTTGGCTTATGGGTTTTTATTGGTTTGATATTAAGTAATGCATACAAATCCATTATAGTTGGAAATATGTTTTTGCCTAAAAAGGTTGAGAGCAAATTTACAGATTTCAGTGATTTAGAACAATTTGTGGTTACAAGTTCAAATGACTTATTCAAAAGTAAGTTTTTTGACTCTAAATTGCAATTGCGTTTCCACTTGGATGGTATTGTAGAAATGAGATATTTGGAATCCATTAATTATTGTCCCAATGCAAAATTGCTTCCAATGGAGACAAATAAAGATTCAAGGACATGTAAGAACATAGATGAACACGAAATCGACAAAACTGTAGCAAAATGGCAAGCAGACCAAGCAACCTTTTCTCAGTATGGTATTGCCGAAAAAAGAGTTCAGGAAATGTTTGAAACCTGGTATAACTATAATTTACTGAATGCAACTATTCTTAAACAATTTCTACTAAATGATGGACAAGAATGGTACTACCCTGATGTACTTCAAGCTTTACTTCAGTTCCCTTCGCAGTTCCTCTTTGTGAGTGATAATTTACAGGAGGAAAACGCAGTTCAGTTTTTTAATAGGAGTTATTATATTTTGCAACATTAAGTCATGCAACAGAACTGCATTTATATCCGAAATAGGTTGGCTGGATTCCTTCGAAAAGTACTTATTTGGAAATGGAAAATATGTAAGAGGAAAGACCAAAATTTTTACCGCTGAAAAATACTACGAAATTCCATATTCATTTAACCAACACCTCATTCATACTAAATTCCAAAATATCATGAGTTCCGGTATATTTTGGTTAATAGAGAACTGGAACAAATTTCATACTGAAAAGCAAGCAGAAATTTTTAAAAAATTAGAAAATGGTTTACTTTTTACTGACGGAAATTCTTCACAGCAAAATTTAATCATAGATTTAAATGTCATTTCTATATTTCATATATTCTTGTATTGCACTTTGGGTTGCATAGTAGAATTCCTAGCTGAATACCTCTTTTCAAAACACATTCAGATGTATTGTTGGTTGATAAATACAATGCAAATATGCAGAATAAAAATTAGCAATTTATTTAGAATATATTATCACGAATGCATTGACTATTTTAAATAGAATTGCATTTTTGCAATAGAAAACGTAATAGCCACTAACGACAATAGAATGTAGAATCACTTGGAATTTAAGTACAGGGTATAAAACAATTAAAGTACCCCCCTGTACAGGAAGAACCTGAAGTAGCACAGCAAAGCTATTTACACCAATCGAAAGCTAGTACAAAGATACATTAAAATCCAAGTTTTCCTCAAAATCGGTTGAAGTGTAGTGGGCTAAATAATTCGGTGAAAATAAAAAGTACAAAAATGTACCCGGTTTTCGAGAATTCGGATTTTTCCCGGGCGCAAAATTAATTTTTTTGAAATAATGCTTCCACAGCTGCAATCCATGTTATTTTAGTGATTTTTCCTGAATTTTTCATAATAATCGAAGAAGGTTGAATTTTCAACTTTTCTGGAATTTTCAATATTTTCATCCAGATTCCAGGAAATTCCAAAAAAGTTGAAAATTCAACCTGCTTCGATTATTATGAAAAATTCAGGAAAAATCACTAAAATAACATGGATTGCAGCTGTGGAAGCATTATTTCAAAAAAATTAATTTTGCGCCCGGGAAAAATCCGAATTCTCGAAAACCGGGTACATTTTTGTACTTTTTATTTTCACCGAATTATTTAGCCCACTACACTTCAACCGATTTTGAGGAAAACTTGGATTTTAATGTAACTTTGTACTAGCTTTCGATTGGTGTAAATAGCTTTGCTGTGCTACTTCAGGTTCTTCCGGTACAGGGGGGTACTTTAGTTGTTTTATACCCTGTACTTCTAAGAAGTCTTTTCAAAACCTTCTGAGAAGCCTTTCTCGGGAGCAAACCGGGGGTTACCTTCGTCATTAATATTTTCTGCACTTCACTTATAATACAAATACATGTATAAAACATTTAGTCATCGAAGTACATTCGGCCTCCAACTTAAAGTGAATTAATTGACACTAGTTCATTGATAATATTGTATACTTTTTTCATTGTGATAACACCACAGTAATTAATGCATAGTAATCTCTAAAGAGAGAACCTTTGTACATTAGGTAACCTTCCCAATAATGCATGAGATAACATTTTAAATTAATACACACAAAATATAATTTACAAATCACGTTATTAATATAGGTACATTCAGCGACGGCTTGAGTAAATTAAAATAGCTTTGGTGGTTCTGACATCAATCAAGATAATAATGGTTGGGTTTATTAAATTGTGTAAAATAAACTGGTGATTTTATACAGTGCGTGATCAATCATTTTTGCTAATCGTGGTGATGATAACAGTAATTAGCATAAATGACTGTGTTAAAATAAACTGAAGGATTATGATGTAATGATCATGACATATTGATGATGGTTTATGCTGGATTTTAAAACATAACAGTATTATCCAGGTATCAAATGTGCTTATGACAATCTTTTCCATGGTTTGGCATTTACATGAGCCCTAACCTAATGCTAAGTACCGCAATAGTATTATGCAGTTGGTATGTAATATTCGTTTTGGGTGCAACAAGAAATGTGTACTACAAAGATATTTAAATAAAAATGTATAGGTATAAATGAACTGAATACCTATATTTAAATTTAGTCCCTGCATTTCGTAATAATATAATTTTTCCCTTGATAAATAATTTTCAGATTTTTACTATGATATTGCTAAACACTGAAATTGAACTATATTCCTCATGCTCATGCCATAATCACATTATCCTTGTTTGTTAATGTAATCATAATCAAGTAAATATGCATAAAATAGTAATCAATTACATACTCTACATAATAATCCTTTCAGATTAATCAAATCATTTGAAGGTTTATCCGCTTACCTGTTTGTGCCATTCTTAAAACAGTAAAATGTATTTTTAACAGTTTTATTTTTCATTTGACTGTTACGCTGATCATAAGGTGAGACAAGCTAATAAATTATTCTGCTTTAAAATTCTGTGATTCAATTACAGCAATTTCTGCCTTTGTTAGTTTCAGAAACATTATATAGCCATATTTAGCAAATTTTATAAAAGTGACTTAATTATACTCTAACTACTCGAATAGAATTTCAGTTCTGTTCTTATTATTTTACGTATGCATTAATTTCATTTACTCTGTTAACTTTTCTTAGTATTTTATCTTATTGCTCGTTTCGATTTTTTAATCAATCGCTTAATAAGTTAACTGTGTTATACATAAGTAGCATTTTCTAATATTTATTCAGATTTTAGACTTTCTTACTTCAACTTAGTATTATTTGTATAAATCCAACACCACCATAACGAAGCATAGCATACCTAGAGATAAAATATTTATACTCATGTAGGTAGTTTCCGACTTATCTTGTTTAATGCGGTTATTATATAACTGATGATTTCTTTAAAACAGTCATCCGAGAAAATGCGAGCATTTACATTTGGAGCCTTTCTGGTTTGCTCTCTTTTGAGTGCAGGAGAGATTCATGGAGCTAACTTTGAGACTGCTGAAGGATTTTATGGACAAAAGATCGCTGATATAGCCCGTCCTCGAGCATTACTGGTTGACGAGGCAGGAGATTTATTAGTTCTCTCCCAAAACCAACAAAGAATCGTCGCCGTGATTGAAACAACAAACGAGGACAACACAATTAGCGTAGAGCAAATTACAATTGTCGATGGTTCAGGATTAAGAATTAATCACGGTCTTGCCTACCATCAAGGATTCCTCTACGCATCCAGCCAAACCAATGTTTACCGTTGGCCTTATCAACCTGGACAGCAAACTATCGTTACAACACCAGCAGAAACGGTTGTTAAATCTATCCCAAATGGAGGTCACGACACGAGAACACTGGCCATCAATAGCCAATCAATGTTGTTCGTCGCTATTGGTTCTAATGGTAATGTCGACCAGAATTCAAATCGCGCAAGAATTCGAACTTTCAACTTAGCCCAACCTATTCCTGATGGAGGAATTGAATTCATCTTTGGCGGGGTATTTGGAAAATGAAGTATTTTTATTTTGTAAAATAAAATTTAGTAACGGTAACAGTAATTTTATTTTTTTTATTCTTGAAGGTATTTGCTGATGGCCTTAGAAACGAAGTCGGTCTTGCTTTTGACGCAAATGGAACGCTCTGGGGAGTCGAAAACGGAGCAGATCAACTGAATCGTCCAGATTTAGGGGGAGATATTCACAATGGAAATCCTGCTGAAGAATTAAACAAATTCGACAAACCTGTAGGCACCCATTACGGTTATCCATATTGTTTCAGTACTCATAATCTTGCAGGATACGAAGCTGGCACTCAATTCGCTTGGCCAAGTTTTATGAATGATGGTGTCCACAATGATGACTGGTGCAGAAACCCAGCAAACGTAATTAAATAAATTTTATTTTTTGTCCATATTTCAATAAACTTGACAAACAAAAAATAAATACGTAAAATATGGTACAAATGATATTGTTTTAAATTTTGTGCAGAATAATCCTCCAGCTTTTCCAATGCCAGCTCACAATGCTCCATTAGGTATTGACTTTTATGACGGAACTGGCTGTGATCAAGTCGAAGGAGCTTTCCCATGCTCTGCCATAGGGGACGCTGTCGTCGCCTTCCACGGATCTTGGAATAGTGACCAAAAGGTTGGATATCGTGTCGGATGGCTTAAATTCCAAAACGGTAACCCAACTGGGGAAAATGT
Organism: Yoshiicerus persimilis; assembly: GCA_020352615.2. Taxonomy (NCBI): domain Eukaryota; kingdom Metazoa; phylum Arthropoda; class Collembola; order Entomobryomorpha; family Tomoceridae; genus Yoshiicerus; species Yoshiicerus persimilis. The sequence goes on along the minus strand of CM036940.2, from coordinate 64,591,698 downwards.
CGATGTCATTTTTGAACCGAACAAGCAGTCATGTGGAGGCTGCTTTAGACCAGTTAATGCCGTTTTCAATAAAAATGGTCACCTTTTCGTTTCCGCTGATGACAGCAATGAATTGTTTAAGGTTACCTATGGCACTGCACCTCTTCCAATCAGAGCTTAAACTGTTTGGAAATATCATTTCTATTGTGTAAATTCCAGCACAATCTTTTATTAGCTTCAAAGGCAATAAATTATTTATTGAGAAAATATTCAATCCTGTTTATTTATTTACAATTTTAATCAAGGACTACGTAGTTGTTGACTTACGAGTCTTACCAGGTATACTACAATTAAGTATGCCAATAACGGGTGCGATTATTTCCTGGGATACTGAACTTATAGCAAAATAATGCATTCAAATTCTTAAATGACAATTCATTTTACTTTTCGATGAAAAAATCATTTTACTTTTCGATGACAAAATCATTTTACGTTTCGATGACGAACTCATTTTACGCTTCGATGAAAAATTAAATTAGTCGCAAATACTGAACTGCGCTAAGGAATTCACATAGTGATGAATTCTTTAAACATTGATTACAAATTCATTTTATCTGCTTACACATTAATTGATTCTCTAAAATAAATACATAGTATTGTATTGAAGGCCAACACAGCACCATAATGCTGTGAATAGATTTTCATAATAAATTCTAGTGCTCACTTTTTTCTATAGTGCATAAGTTATTGTAATTATTATTATTTACGCAATCTAAATAAGTCCATCGAATAAGAGAATTCTTCAAGTAAAATTTTGCAGCTATAGAAAATTGGGATGGTCTGCATGGTTTTATTTTATCTTCGTACAAAATGACCGCATACCACTGAACACGTTTCCCACACTTCCTATTGTTTACCCAATTGGCAATGTCTAATTCAAATTGCTTCCATTGATTTTCCGAGCCAATTCTAGGATTTTGTGGAACGACATTCCAAATTTCATCCGGCCCACCTAATTTCGATCCCAGAATGTGACCTTTTTCGTCCGGGGGTGAGTTTTTGTCTCCACCATAACCAAAACCATTTGCCTGCAACTGTACCATTCTTTGGTTGTATTTTTCTTTATTGGAATTATTTTTGCTGGAACCACCATGAGCAATAGAAAAACGGGTAATATTTGTCTGCAACTCAATTGTAACTTGCTTGCAGATATTATTTAAGAATTTGGTTGTTACAAGTACTTCGTTTTCAACTGAACTCACTGTATACTCTCCTTTGAACATTTTGTCAAATGCCATGCTTTGGATTTCTTCATTAGGAATATCCAATTTTTCAGGTACAACAGACGAATTTGAAAGAAATGCCGAGGGTAAAGATACTGAGGGCAAATTTAAATCCTGGTTTTTTAACTCAAGGTTTCTTGCCAAAAATTTTTGACAGTACATGTTAATAATTAAGTATTTTAATGTAAGACTGCAAACTTTATGTTTACAATACATTGTAATAAGTATTTCAGTGCCGGTAAGGGAATCTTGCTCTTTCATAAATTTTATCAATGAAATTATTCAAACGAAGTGAACCACAGGGGTGGAAGATAGAAAACAGTTATTTCTTTCGCCTTCTATTGTTGCGGCTGTGATACTATCACTTCCTTGTGTTACTCAAACACCAAGTCATACTACCAGTAATACCAGTAGTATTATTCATTTGGATAATTCGACCGTTTGCATGCTACAGATGCAAAGGAACAATATTATGCTACACATGTACTACATGTGTAGCATTGTTGCTCAGTGAGTAAATGAATAAATGTAATTTACCTTAATTGCCATATGTTGAATCCGGTTACCGTATATTTAGGTATTGCCTTGCAAGGTAGTTGGGTATTATCTTTTTGGATACGTCCGTAGTAAATAGTAATCTACTGTGGAATATACTAATTTATTACTTTATTACTAATTTTATAATCCGGTCATACAATCCGGTTATAAAGTAGCCCCACAGAAACAAAATATCTGCACAAAAATAAATTGCAATTAATTAATGGCAAACATTGCAGAATACTTTAAAAGAAATACTGAGATTTCTTACAGTATAGCAATTGCTTTCACTATTTACCGTATAATAAGAATGCCTACTTTCTTTTATAATTCTCAAACTCTAATCTAAATAATACTATTTTAATTTGTGATATTAGTGTTTCTAGGTTAAAGTTGAAATGTATTGATGTGCGGCACATGTTGATGGTCATTATATTATCATATTAGACATTGTACTACACAACAACTTGAATGTTATTTTCTACATTATGAAATTAGCAGTTGTAGGCTTGTAGGTTATATTGCTAAATATTTAGGCTCATGACATCAATAGTATACTTACTCAATGTCATTAGTAGGAAGATGCTCGACTTAGTAATTACCATATTGAATGCAGAACCAGAAATATAACGTGCCCTATAATCAGTTTTTGGGCAACTACAATAATATATAACAGAACTATTTTTATTACTTCATATAATTCCGTAAGATACAGACAATTACAAGTGAATAATTGTAAATGATTAGGTTACAAAACTTGATTTTATATTTTTAAGAATATGTGTAAAGAAAATGTAATAGAACCGACAGGTATTTGTCTATTTGTTAAACTTGAAAGTTATTTATAAGCACAAAAATGTTAAAATTTTCTTCTCAAACTTAAAATTTATAAAACGGTTTTATAAATTTTAAGCTTGAGAAGAAAATGTTACCATCTCTGTGCTTTTAGATAATTGAATGAAAAATGATTAAATGAAAAATGGTTGATAAAGAAAACATGGTTTAAAAAAGATATATCAATTGCCAAGTTCAAGTTCACAAGAATACAATTCTCCTTCCAGATCCACCGTCATCAAAACCACGGCTTCTTCCGCTATCCCGGAAAGAACTGCTTCTGCGGGGTTCGCTATCCCAGACAGGTGAACGTCTTGGAGATTCACGTTCAATAGTAGAAGAGTCCAATCTTTCTTGAGTTCTGCCTCCACTTGGGTTATCCTTAAGGTAGAAAATCTGTGGCTTTCCGGCCTTTGAGTTTACAGAGACATCATCTGTAACACTAACACTAGATCTATCAACGGAAGGAACCACGAATACTTTAGTCCTGGAGTTAGCATTCAAAAGTCCGGTGACGTGGACTTGGTGGTCGGTTTCCTTAGCGGGTGTTTCAATGAAGACAATCTGCTCCTTGTCGGATCCTCCTACGTTCAATCGATGGCTGTGTCTCTTGGAGTCCCTGATGATAAACGGAGCTTTCTTGCAGTGAAAGGAAACACCGCCGTCCTCACCGTTGTCTCTGGAACCTGAGCAGTAGCGTGCGTACAGGCTTTGGGCGTCCAATTCTCTTTCCTGGGTCCAGGGAACTACTCCTCCGTAAACTGTGGCCACGCACAAACAAAATATCTAGAAAAAGATTAATTACACTTAAATATTACGATAAATACTGATAGTCAAAATTTTAGTTAAGGTTACAAACATTTTCTAAGGATTTTACAACAAATTCTGAGATTTCTTACCAAAATGGTTTTCATTGTTTGTTGGTTTATCAAATAAAATGTAAGTTTAGCTCAATGCTGAATACTCTGTCTGAATGTAGTTAAAAACTGCTTTTTGCCTCCTTATATAGTTCTCAGAATGTAATTTAAATGATGTTTTTATGTACTCACTGGAACCTAATGTCTTCCTGGACTGGATCAACAATTGTAATTAGCAGACGTTTACATAATCGAGACTTGCGTTGCCTAGCCTAGTTTTGTGATCCTTGCTGGACCTGACGCCTGTGAAATATATTATAAAAAAGACAATTACAATAATATCTCCGAAAAACGGGCACATTGTTGCACTTTTAGTTTTTACCGAATTTTATTATTATACCTTAGCATCCTTACACCCTGTAGATAATTTTGATAATAATAATGGGTTTTGATTATTTTACTCTTTCTTGTGGCAGAAAACAAAGTTGAATTCTTGTATGCATTTCAAAGAGACCATGAAAGTATTCAAGTGTGACGTTATTTGTGTAATTCTTGCAGGACCAGTAGGGAGTATCCATTGCATTACTAGTATGGGGAAGTACATATGTATGGCTACTCCCCACTGGTCCACTGCATATTAACACAAGTTATCCTTGGGCATTTACTCATAATTCGCAGTTTCGGTTCCTCAAATGCACGCATTAACAGAAATAGGGGCTTGCTCCTGTTAGTTTGGAATTTATTTGTTTACTGGTTGTGATTTGTGATGCAAAGTGCATGTATTTACACAAGTTATTTCATTATGTTAACTAAATACATGAAATGTCTGCGCCATAGTTCCTATAATTAGCGCTTACAATGTTTGGGAACGTAAATTTTAAGTAAATATAAATACAATAAATCCAAAGTTCTATTCAAATCTTTGCCAACTTTGCTTTATCGACTCTGGCTCGTTTCTGTTACTACTTGTTGCTCTTCTTCTGTTTCAAAAATTCCAGAGAAATGTTCATTATTTCTACAATTTCAAAAGCTATTTGCACGTAATCAAAATATTCCTATTTTATCAAATCACTCATTTCAAAATTATTCGAAAATGTTTTAATTAAACCTTCAAGCATGCTCTATTAATTGGCAGAAGTCATTATAGTTATAATAGTATTAATTACAGCAAGATGCTTACGGGATGAAAAATTGACTTTATATTAATTCGATGATCACATTAGAAAAGATAGTAGACCAAAGTGATTTTTCAGTTTCCTGCAAACTTTCAAAATGATTGCTTGTCTCACTTTTATAGGCAAGTTATAAAATCTTCGCCAAAATTATCAACGTAGTTTTAGCATCGATAAATGTTAAACTTATTACCTACTAGTAAATTGCCCGTTCTACGAACGGGAGAATAACAGTAAATTAAGCATCCGAAAAAGTTAGAAAAACCATAATTAGTGATCAGAAAAAATTGAAATAATTACATTTATTAATCATAAATTGTTTGGATAGATCAGGGAATCAAACGACACATTCATTTCCTAATTAGTCCAATTTAAAAAATGAATTGTAAACCAGCACAGAATTTGAATTGGTGCTTAAGTATTTAGATATTCCATTTGATTCCATTTCCTCCATCTACTCCATCTGACTCCATCTACTCCATCTGACTCCATCTACTCCCTCTGACTCCATCTATTCCATCTGACTCCATCTACTCCCTCTGACTCCATCTATTCCATCTGACTCCATCTACTCCATCTGACTCCATCTACTCCCTCTGACTCCATCTATTCCATCTGACTCCATCTACTCCATCTGACTCCATCTACTCCATCTGACTCCATCTGACTTCATCTACTCCATCTGACTCCATCTACTCCATCTGACTCCATCTGACTCCATCTACTCCATCTGACTCCATCTGACTCCATCTACTCCATCTGACTCCATCTGACTCCATCTACTCCATCTGACTCCATCTGACTCCATCTACTCCATCTGACTCCATCTACTCCCTCTGACTCCATCTATTCCATCTGACTCCATCTACTCCATCTGACTCCATCTACTCCATCTACTCCATCTGACTCCATCTACTCCATCTACTCCATCTGACTCCATCTACTCCATCTGACTCCACCTAATCCATCTGACTCCATCTAATCCAATCTACTCCATCTGACTTCATCTACTCCATCTACTCCATCTGACTCCATCTACTCCATCTGACTCCATCTACTCCATCTACTCCATCTGACTCCATCTACTCCATCTGACTCCATCTACTCCATCTACTCCATCTGACTCCATCTGACTCCATCTACTCCATGTGACTCCATCTACTCCATCTGACTCCATCTACTCCATCTGACTCCATCTACTCCATCTGACTCCATCTACTCCATCTACTTCATCTGACTCCATCTACTCCATCTGACTCCATCTACTCCATCTACTCCATCTAATCCATCTGACTCCATCTAATCCAATCTACTCCATCTGACTCCATCTAATCCAATCTACTCCATCTGACTCCATCTACTCCATCTACTTCATCTGACTCCATCTGTGGGGACGATGTCGCTAAATGTCGGGTGCGTTGTTGCTAAGTGTCGGGTGCGTTGTTGCTAAGTGTCGGGTGCGTTGTTGTTAAGTGTCGGGTACGATGTGGCTAAGTGTCAGGTACGGTAGGCTAAGTGTCGGGTGCGTTGTGACTAAGTGCCGGATACGGTGCAGCTAAGTTTCGGGTGCGTTGTGACTAAGTGCCGGATACGGTGCAACTAAGTGTCGGGTGCGTTGTGACTAAGTGCTGGGTACGGTAGGCTAAGTGTCGGGTACGGTAGGGTAAGTGTCGGCTGTGGTGTAACTAAGTGTCGGTTATGCGGTAGCTAAGTGTGGGGTAAGATGCAGCTAAGTGTCGGATATGTCGGAGCTAAATGTCGGTTATGTCGGAGCCAAGTGTCGGCTATGTCGGAGCCAAGTGTCGGCTATGTCGGAGCCAAGTGTCGGCTATGTCGGAGCTAAATGTCGGTTATGTCGGAGCTAAGTGTCGGCTATGTCGTAGCTAAGTGTCGGCTGTGTCGTAGCTAAGTGTCGGCTATGTCGTAGCTAACTTTCGGGTATGGTTGTGGCTAAGTGTCGGCTGTGTCGTAGCTAAGTGTCGGCTATGTCGTAGCTAACTTTCGGGTATGGTTGTGGCTAAGTGTCGGCTATGTTGTAGCTAACTTTCGGGTATGGTGTGGCTAGGGATGATGTCTTATGCATGCGACTGGAAGGCACTGTCTAGACAGCACAGGTTTTCAATATCCCCCAATGCTTTCAAGTCAGCTGTATCAGTTCTCTCTTCCCGGTACCCTTCTGTCAGCTCTATCAGTGCTCTCTTGCCACCGGTGCCCTCCAGTCAGCTCTATCAGTGCTCTCTTGCCGCCGGTGCCCTCCAGTCAGCTCTATCAGTGCTCTCTTGCCGCCGGTGCCCTCCAGTCAGCTCTATCAGTGCTCTCTTCCCAGTGCTCTCCAGTCACATGCGTCAGTACTCTCTTAAAAGTGCCACCGTCAAGAGATCACTGATACAGCTGACTGGAAAGCATATGGGATTTGCATTGTAGTGTGTATCCGCAGAGAAGGATAGGAAGGGAAGCCTGCATTGTAGTACAATATCCAAGGCAACTCAATTCTGATTGTTAACTCAACTCAGGTCAATTGTTGCTGCAGAGTTGAATTCTTAGCAACAGGAGGAGGGGCATAGGCAATCCAGCCAATCAACCCAATTATAAACGGCGTAGGGCGTGGTCAACTGTGCTATGGTATATAGATACCTTTTGCAGACTTTCATTGTTCACTACAAAATGTTGCATGTTGAAAGTCTGTTTCACATTTTCATATATTTGTCTTATTGAATACATTAAACTTGAATAAGCAATGTACACGTAAGTAATATTTGGATGTACACAGTAATTAGACACATGACAGTAGTAAGATCAGAGAATTATAAATTATTATTATTATTATTATTATTATTATAAGCTTCATGCAAATAAATACAGTGAATTATATGCCAATGATAAATCTGCATAGCAGTAGTATGAGAGTAAACAAAGTGCATTATCAAGAAAAGATTAATTTTAAGGAAATTTGGGTAATCTTTATTAATGAAAATACTCGAAGGAATGTGGATATTATTTGATTACAAATAAGTAGTTGTGGTTGTAATTAATCTCACTGATTATAAAGATTATATTATATTTATTATAATACACAATCAATTAAAGTATTATAAATAAATTATAAGTCTCAGGGACAAGCATTGAGATACCAGAAAATTTCTCAAGATTATTTTCTGTCGTTCAAAAGTTGAAGAAATGACTGCAGAGACGATCGATGTCACAACTAGAAAGTCTGCGATAGGATGGAGAGTCGATGGATCTGTCGGGGTTTGAGTTACGGGGTTTCAAGGGGTCAGAGTTGATAGCCCCATTTCTACCAGTTTGGCTGGCGGGAGCTGGAATGACATATATTTTAGTTTTAGCATTTACATTTGAGAGTCCAGAGAGACGAATATTGTGTGCGTAATCGTAGGCCGGAATTTCAATGAAAATGGTTTTCATTTGATTAGGATCATCCAGATTAATTTCATGGTCATGTTGGGTTTTTAAGTCGATAGTGTGTCGGGATTTCTTGCAGTGGTAGGTGACGCTTCCCTCACTATATCTGTCGCTTCCGTCTTGACAATATCTAAAGGGAAAATACTTTTCTTAGACAATCCTTTAATATAATATAATAAAACATCTTTTAATAGTAGAATTTTCCTGAGCAGTCATTAGCATACTGGAATACCAATCCAGTTGAATCAGATAGGCATCCTCTATACCTATATTTAAGAAAAATCAAAAAACATCCTGCCTTCTAAATCTTCAGGAATTAGACTCGTACTGACTCTGTAACATGAAAAATATGTCACATTTATATTTATGATTAATGGATTCCTATAATTCTTATTATGTTCAAAATGACTTTTGTACTTGCAGAAATTTCGGAATCTGTCTATTTAAATAATAAATATAATATTTTCCCCAATTTTGCATACAATGCCAAAAACTGTCCAAAATAATTTTTACCACATTGATATGCAAATTCAGTAATAAATTTGCTTTCACTATCAGGTATGTAATCAGTCAAAATCGATTTAATAAAATAACAAACTTGACATAGTGCAAATAATCATGTAAAATATTTTCCATTATTTCCAATATTTCCAAAAAATTTTCGCGCTTCCCGCGAATTAGCACTTTTTGGAAAATATTTTTCGTTAAACCCCACCATGATGATTTTTCTGGATACGTGCCTGTAAATGGGTACTTAAAATTTCATTGTGAGCATTGCGAATACTTTTTCCGGAAACGCAGAAGCACAATATAAAATGTATTCAATTTCATTTGACCATTCTAGAGGAGAAGAAAGCTGTCCAACAGAACCGTTTGAAAGAACGTTTGCACACCCAAGAAATGTTCCCGTCTTTTTCTAACATTTGTCTGACCCTTAGCAATATTACAGAAACACGTTGAACGCCTTAGATCTTTTATTTTTGTCTATTTTATCCTAGTATGTGAGAAGTATAAGCTACAAAACAAACAGGAAAATATCATGGAGAAAAAATGCGACCATTTAAAATTATAAAATACATTGCGTAATATTTGTGCACCCTTCTGCAGATTTTAGCTGCAAAGAACAATAATTACAAAACAACGAAAATTTTTCTTGGGATCTTCATTTACAAGAATTACGCGTTTTGTGCATAATTATTAATTAATGTTTATAATTATTCCTAGCACAAATATTTTCGTAAAGAAAGTTTACCTAATCTTAATGAGAAAGTACCAACAGTAATTAAAAATGGAAAATTAAAATATTTTGGGCTATATTATACTACTTATAATAATAATTGTTTCATTTGAATAGGTTTTCAGAATTTAGAGAGGCATGTATTGACTTTCAAATCGGCGAGAATGTTAACTATTCCTAGATATGTGTTAGCAGCTATTATGCCCTTCAGTACTATTTGGTAACTAACCATGAACTCAAATGTTAGTTTGGAATGTGTGACATACATTTTCAAAAACCATGCTTATATAATCTCGAAAACCTGCATCTGAGTTAAAATATTTTGGAAGTGAATAGATTAACTTAATTCAAATATCGCTGTAAAATAATAGGCTCACATTAAGAGATCTAGTCAAAATACCAAAAAGAAGTACTTGGCTGCGTTCATTCAGTAAGTCAATGACAAAAGTTGAAATTAATACAAAGAATAGCAAACAATACGATATGCAGCTATATTATATGATATTTGTATCTGAAGGCTAAAGGAGTTGTCTACGAAATCTTTAAATTAAAAACAACGCATGAAGTTTTCACATTTAGGCAACTGTAAAGTAATATGCAAATTTAATTTTTCACATTTACAATAACTATGCTTTACCTCACAAACCATTTTGTATATGGTTTATTATTTGTTGAGGGTTCCCTTCAGTTGATAATATCTTCTTTGGCAACTCATAACTTTCCTAAATTTATTAAGTGAACTGAAGTGAATAAGAATAAATTACAAAATTGTTCTTGCTTATTGTATGAACACTTGTAGTCGTAAATATGCCAACCTGACCATGAAATATTTTGGACGACATCTGCTTTTAAGCGCCGACAACAAATATCGTATAGTTTGTCTTCATTTACGTTTAAGACAAGACATATCGTTGTATTTGTCTTAGTAAACATGAGAAATGTATTTTTGAATGTGCATGAGTACGAGAATCAATATTTTAGCAATGTTTATCCACCATCAAGATTTACAATTCACGATTCACCATACGATATCTACTTTCATGATTTTCTTCATTTTCTAATACATACATTGAACAAATTGTGTGAATATTTTTTTAATTCTTAAAAGATGCCCCAAAATGAGATAGCTAGTGAAGAAAGATTATTCCCGTATAAACATTATATTATAATAAACAAACTGTTATTGAGATTTTACAGGTATACAGTAGTATATTTGGGGATCTCAATTCATTATTTACTAGTAGTTAATAACTACTAGTTATTCATAGACAAGTTTTTATACAGGGGCTCTATAGGTTTGATGAAAATTAGCAGAGTTACACTTCATTCGAATGCGCTATGCTTTACATAATAATTTTAATTCATTGCACACACACCTCACTATTCAATTTGCATACATATTAAACATTTTCATTTAAACAATTTGCATAGATAGGGTATGCAATATAATACTAAATGTACTTAAAAACGAATGAACTTTCTGTCCACAAATTATACGCTTAAGTTCTTATTGTAAATTAATAAATGTGGCCAATTTTCTATAAAACTGAAAAGCAAACGCTGAACTCTAGAAATAATATTGCATCTTTAAAGACAAATAAAAGACTACTGACTATTTTATTCAAAATTATTGACTCAATTCTTTTAAAATTTTATATGCATGCACTGTTGTAAATTGATAAGTTGTACGTTGTACTTGTAGCCTAGTACTGAAAGAATTTACGTTTTGCCCAAGCAAGAAAGTTTTTGTAGACTGTTTGGGAGAGTTAAGGATAATTACCAGACATTATAATGAAGATAATAGTTTGAATTCATTTATTTCTTAAGTATTTAATGCAATTTAATGTAATTTGAATTTATTGGGTACACAATAAATCATAGAAAAATATAATAATTTAGTTTTTATTGAAAAAACTTGTCACAAAGGTCAATATATCCTTCTGGTGCAATACCAACGACTCTGTTAACTGCAAAATGTTAATTGAATTGGTATTTCCCTTCCTTTTAACCCGATGTAAGTATAGTAGTTATACCATCAATACTTATGCTTCCATGACAATGAGGATGTACCGCATCATGACAGACTTGTGCTTCTTCTCCATCTGAAAATCTTGTTGATCTTGAACACCGGAAGGTGATTCACCGGCGTCACTGATGTTGAGAAGACCAAGTAAAAATATATTATACCTACACTAAAAGGGAAGTTGTCTACGTAGGTTAATAAGGAACATATTCGAAAAGTATAAAAGAAGGCAGCAATCCTAACAGAGAATTATTCCGACTTTTTGCGTTACAGTAGCTATACTTCCTTCCTGAACACAATTTTTAAGAATGAAAACTTTTGCTGTAAGTAAATCATAAATATTTATTAATTGTGAATTTTACAATATTTTAAAATGTGATTTCCTTCAGGTATTTTGTGCCATCTTGGCCACCGCATACGGAGGAGTTGTTCCATGGACCGCAGAAAGAGAAGCCTCCGCCCACGATTTATTCCGTCGTTACTGCTCTGGACAGAGGGACGATGGAGACAGTGGTGGTGTTTCTTGGTTCTGCAAAAAGGCTCCGTTTATCATTAAGGATAGCAAGCGTCACAGCCACACCATCCGTCCCGCTGGAAGCGACAAAGAACAAATCGTTTTCATCGAAGCTCCAGCCACAGACTACCAACACGATATCCGCATTACCGGACAGTTGAACACAAATTCAAGATCCAAAATCTTCGTTGTTCCAGCTGTTGATAGACAAAGTGTTAGCATTACTGACGATGTCTCTGTTGACTCCAAATCATCCAAACCATCCATTTTCTTCCTTAAGGACAGCCCAAGAAGTCGCTCCAGAAGCGAACCCGAAACAAGCTTTTCGGAAGATGTCTTCTCTTATGAACCAGAAACTCGGGAACGACAAACCAGAACCAGAAACCATGAAGTTTCTGCTTCTGAAGTTTCTGAAAATGTTGTTCCTCGAAGGAGCAACCCCAGATCCAGAGATATATCTCCAGCCCTTCCAGAAAGTACCCGAGACACTGTTTTGGTTCTCCGCAGGGACAACTCAAGAACTCTAACCACTGATCCAGCTTCTTCTGCTTCCTCTGATGAACCTACTGTTGTCGTTCTTAAGAGCAAAGCTAAAACTCCAACCGCTGATTCAGCTCCTTCTGCTTCCTCTGATGTACCTGCTGTTGTTGCTCTTAAGGCCAAAGCAAAAACTCCAACCACTGATCAAGATTCTTCTGCTTCCTCTGATGGACCTACTGTTGTCGTTCTCAAAAGCAACCCAAGGGATTCTTCAGTCGAAGATGACGCTCCATTGCAAAAGAAAAGTTCAGCTAACTCCACCGGGAATAGTAGCCCAAAAAATATTGATGAAAACTAAAGAGACAAGTTCAACTTTACTTGGTTACATTATTTTTTTACAATTGTACTGCACAGATAATTTATTTTAATATTCTAGTCTGAAATTTTTATTCGCTATCCATCTGAGTTTATTTAATTTTTCATGAAATTGTTGTTCAATTTTCAAACCTTTAAAATAAATACTGATACGAAATTTATTTAATATAACCAGTCAAAGAAAAACAGAATGATTATTCTACAGCAACAACTATTATTACAATAATACAAATAGCATTTACACCGATAATTAGAAATGAACTAGAAAGTAGGAATGGTATGAACAAAGTATACAAATGATGCTCAAACAAAGGCAGTAGAGTTTTGATATGCTAACCACCCCGTTTACCACCCCGCCACGAAAACCGCTTATAGCAAATGCTTAATGGTAATAAAATTCAGAACAATTTTTGTGGCTTACAAAAATTGTTAAAGCACATGGAAATAGGAGATATATAAGTTGTGTTGTGGAGAGAGGGAGCATGAAGAAAATCCAAATTCTTAAACCAAAGGGAAACAATAATTATTATGTCATATCAATATTGGCCTTTAGAATGTCATCACAAATATGCATACTCTTATTTCAGCATACAATTTTTTATGTTAATTTGAATGTCCCCGTACGAAAATATTCTACTAACTAATTTAGCTGGATATGGTGGGAATTATTGACGAACATCTTGTCTAGCTACATGACAACTGGTTTTTGATTAGATTATAGACAATCTAACCAAATTCCAGTAGAATTTTTGTGGATATTTGCAAAAACATTCCATGGCTACTTACTAAAATTCTTGTGAAGGTTAAATAAAGTTTGTTGTACTATAATTCACTTTACAGTATGAAATCGAATTTTTGTTGAATGATAGACAAATCCATTTCTACTTGTTGACTGAAAGATTGCTAGAAATTAGTTAATTTAAGGCATCTAGTTCTTGTTACTGCCAAATGTTATTATTAAATTTTAATAATATTACTGTTCGGTCTTGCGGTCTAACAGCCGTCATCTGCTCGCAAACATTCTTGGCCGGTCTGAGTGAGGAAATTATTTCTCACAAATATGTTTCCGAGCAGATGCTTGGCTGAGACTTTCTTATGCACTGATGCATGAGCGCTGTTATATTCTATAAATTTTCTATAATATTTTCGGGTTCTAAGTTCCTCAGGCTTTCATAGGAAATTTAGGTTTTATTTCGAAGGTCGATATTTTAGGGAGTATTTTCTTCGGTATGGGATATCCATATTACAAGACTTTAGTTATCCATTGTTACTGGATTTTAGTTTTGTTTAATTGAGAACTAGTTAAAGCTCTTTTCAATTAATAGTGCTTTGTAGGGCACTTTTAGTTTTAGACACAGTTAAGTATCTTTTAGTTTGAAATGTTGTTAAACATCTTTTAATTTGAAACGTAGTTAAACGTTTTTTAATTATAGACGTAGTTAAACGTCTTTTAATTGTAGACGTAGTTAAACGTCTTTTAATTTCTTACATCAAGAATTTCGCTATGGGTATCGCCTTATTACGGGCTTGTTCCCATTTGTAGATTTGAAGAATTTCAGCTTCTGAAATATACTAATAAAATCATGAATTGAAGTTTGTCACAAATATATTTTGAGTTTAAATAACATACCGAATGAGAGTTGAAGTCTACACCATGGGTTTGTAGTGATTTTGTTTTATTCTCAAAAGTAAAGTTGAAAAGGTTTTAATAAAACAGTACAAAGTACATTTCGTGTTTCTACTTACTAGTTGAAAACTTTGCAAGTGAAGAGAGATATTTGGAAGTGAACTGGAGAGGGCAAGTGGTGGAATTGGAATGAATTTTATTTCTGACTGACTGAAGTTCTGTGATTCAGAATTTCAGTGGGAGTCAAAGTTGAACAGGGGATTTGTTGAATTTTCACTGAACGTGAATGGAGTCTGCTTAATACTCAGCGAGAGTGTAAATAAACATTCAGCTGATCTTGTGCTAAGGGATCTGCGTACAGATTCTTAGTACAGGAAGTATTAGCAGTTGCTTTAGTTTGAAGGGGTGATCCCTTCGCTCATTCGCTCAAGAGTTTCTGGAAGAGTTCTCTGCTCTGCGGGGGAAGTTAGGAATTGTTCATTTCCTTTCGCTCTCTTGCTTGCTCTGTCTTGCCTTATTTATAAGGAAATATTATTCTTATAATTTATAGGTAATATTTAATCAACACGTAACATATCTCTAACCCAAGGAAGTTCAAGTCCTCTTGAATAATATTTTAGAGGTTTTTCTAAATATAATTTCCTAATTACTAATACTTAACTTTATTTTTAGTTGATTTTTATATTTTGAATTGAAAATAGTTATTAGAAGGAATGTTAACTAATGTATTACTAAATATATTTATGGTTATTCATTAATAAACATTAAGTAGTTAGAAAATGTAAAAATGAAAATAGTATAGAAATGATATTTAAACTCTTTGCAATTCAAAAAGTTGTTGTTTGGGATAAAGAGAAGTATTGTTGATCGATGTTTGAATTTCAGTAAGAGGTATGTCTTCTTTCTGTGGTGGTACTGGTCTTGAAGTTGGTTGGAGAATAAGTGGACGAGTATCAGAAATATTTTCTATGTCATGATGTTTCTTGAGTTCCATATAAGTATGGTCATCTGGATTTTGGAAATAACGTGAAAGTAATGGAATTCGGGTAAGGAATTTTAAATGTTGGCCGAAATAGTATCTATAATTATGACATAATGATAACAATATGTAAATAATTCCAATCAGTACAATGGTTAAGACAATTTTGGTTGTTGTATCTCGGATTGGGTTTAAAGTCATATCAGCTAGTAGATTTCTGATTCTTAATTGTTCTTTTGTTAGATCATTTCCTCTTTGTTGGTCTTCTATTATTCGGTCAATACGACTATGATGTCGCATTTGTTTCAACACTCCTAAAAAGGTTTCTTGCTGACTCATCTCTTCCATTGAATATACGCCGGGTGCAGGTAGAGATAATGAGGGTAAGTTGGATAATTTTACACCTTCACTGGGAGATGGGAGTACCGGGAGTTCAGTTAATAATGATCGATTTGCCAAATGGATAATATGAGTTCCATCATCAAACATGAACAATGGTGAGGGACATGGCACTTCAGTTGGATTATCTACAATTTCGTGACTTAGGCCGGATATCCATCCTGTTTTCATATCGTGTTGGTAAACAAATTGGACGGGCCATTCTAATGTACAGTTGGTTTGGGGTAGTAAC